>WNGS01165523.1:33671188-33683688 GCA_020271785.1 Procambarus virginalis | reverse complement strand
CAAATTATTATTACTGATATGTTCTTCTTTTATTAGTTAAATTATTTCTATCATCATATAAAAATAATTCCTATTCTATGTTCATCTATGGTTGAACACAAACAATAAAGGTAATCAACAAATTTATGTAATTAGTGCTAATTCCATTATTTGTTCATTTTACTATTTTATATTTTTTCAATATTTGATGAAACAGTTTTTTATATATGGCTATTTTTATATGTAAAATGTAGTGCTTTTATTTACAGTAATTAAGAAAATTTTCAAATCATATATTTTTATTCCTCAATATTTGTATTGTACAATAATGTTTGAAAATTAGCACAATTTCTTTATAATTTCTTAGACCAATTATTTAGACACGTATTATTTCAAATAATTATTACAAATAACTCAAAGTGAATCCCATTGGTTTGTGTGGCATCTTTACTTGAATCAAATTATTTTAATAGCAATTTGTTTAATATTGTTATGGAAAGTGTACCGGGGAGGTTTACTCATGATACACGAATAAATGATGGTATACTGTTGATAAAAGTGCTGTCGACGCCTGTATTCGTAAATTCTTCATAAATGTGAATATGAAGGGAAGGGAATTATCAGGGGAAAGCGCCAAGCCATTACGACTGTATAGCACTTAGAAGGGATCAGTACGAGGATTTGGGATGGGATGGGGAGAAAGGAATATGAAGAATATACGAATATAGGAATAGAGGAAACTGCAGATAGCTTGGGGTGGAGCAGCTGACCTGTGTCACTTCACTAAGCCATGACCTGATCTCTCGACCGTTAACCTCGTCCAGGTACGGCTTCATGGTCATTCGCCACGGGTCATGAGCCACAGGTGATTCATTGGAGATTGCCACTACAGGTACCGACTTGAGGTCACTTGTTTGGTAGTTAATCAGGTGATCGCAGATCATCGAGGTGATCGGTCACCACTCTCGGGGTTCTTTGGATTCGTCGCTTAAATCTGACCATGAATTGTTTGTCTTTATTCAGTCCCAGTGAATAAATTATTAATGAGATTATGTTTGGTTTTGTTGCGGTTATTATAGCCTTAGCTTTGCTCCATATAACTGAAGTGACTTCTGTGTGATAAAAGGAGCTTTTTGTTATGCTTCCCTCAGACTTCCATGGGGGTAGGTGTATATTTATTTACTATTTGTGCCTGTGGAGAGAAACGAGTCTTAGTGGGGCGGGAAGAGTCCTGGTGGGGAAGGACAATTCTTGGTGGGGAAGGACGAGTCTTGGTGGGGAGGGATGAGTTTTAGTGGGGAGGGACGAGTCTTGGTGGGGCGGGAACAGTTTTGATGGGGAGGGACGGGTCTTGGTGGGGAAGGACGAGTCTTGGTGGGGAGGATAAAAATAAATTATACATTATAATTAATGAGCATAATAATAAACAAGTTAAGTATGATACATTTATTTATCAAAATACACAGTCACTCTCTAATTGTTATAGTTATACATGCAATTGTCATGGTGGTGCTTGATCATAAAACATAAATTGAATCAATATAAGGTTTAGTATGCTTTGACTAATATGTCCGAGGTGGTCATAGTAAACAGAACTGCATTCTCTACAAAGATTTACATTGGCAGTGAGAAGCTCTTAATGCTCGTATGTGACCTGCGGCTGGAAGCACTTGGTGACGTACTGACGGTCAGTAATGGTGGTTGTGGCCTCTACTGTGTTGTCCCTAGTACTGGTGACCGTAGAGACGGACGCCTTGTAGAAGCTCCGGTAGCTGGTCTCGGTAATGATGAAGGGTAGACGGTGTGTCTTGGTGACGAAGTCGCTGATGGTTTTGGTGTCGTAGACTGTCCTGAAGGCCGTGAACACGTCGGTGATTGTCAGCGTCTGAGTGATCCTCTTGGGAACAACGTCCGTCTGTGTAATGGTTAAATTCTTCACCTCGACGGAAACAGCTACCAATCGACTGGTCTGGGTGACCACAAGTGTGGCTAAGGCTGTGCTATACGTGGGTTGATAGCCTGTAACCGTGATGAAGCTGGTGACCGTGGAGATCACTGGGTCGGGGTACTGGGTGATGTTTATCGTTTCAACGACCGTCGACGAAACCCAGATGACACTAGTCACATCCACCGTGTGATGACTGTACTGTGGCTGAGACTGGGTAACTCGAGCGTGTTCCTTATTCACGTCGGTCCTTGTGACGAGGATGGTCTCGTGCTTGGGTTGGCAGGCGGCCTGTGGGGCGCTGTGGTCGCCGGCCATAGAGAGCGCCAGCAGGCAGGAGAGGACCACAGTGTGCAGCATGGTGGAGCAGGTGCTACAGGATCGGTAAAATGAATCCTCCCTCTGCGGGAGAGGCTTTATAGGTCACGGTCAGAGCACCGCCTCCCGAACCTTTCATAAATCCTCGGGGAATAGGCACGTCCAGTGTTTTCTGTCAGTTGTAATTCATCTCCGCAAAGCCGAGTGTGTGATGCTCGCTGGTCTCTGTGCAGCAAACTGAATCTTGCCAACCAATGTAAATTATCAACTGTTAACATCCTAAATGTTTTGATAGACAAACAAATCATAAACAGCAGTTTAAATATCTTTGTCGGCTTCAAATTAAATAAAAGAACGCATAAAAAGTACTGAAAATGCAGAAAGAAGAGACACGCATATGATATCAATAAAAATGTCTACTACAAATTGGAGAAGTCAAGTTACAATAACGATGTTGGAACAATAAACTCGAAACTCTCTGTAGAGCCTCTAGACCGTCACTTTTTCACGTTTATACGCCATGGGCTTAAAATATGTAAAATTATAATATTCGATCGTCTGAAGCATTAGCAACAAATGATAGAGAGAGAGATTTCACTGCTCCAAGAGCTCTTTGTGGGAAAGAGAGGAAGGGTAGTGAACTTTGCGTGTTAATAGCTATGATACATAATTACCACACTGGATGACGTGTATATGTTCTTGACAGGAATTCCTTTGTATATGCTCAATGCGTTATAACTTAATCATCATAGTCTAAATGCAAGCAGAACTGTGTGTGTGTTTGTGTAGGGGGTGTATGCATGTACGTGTGTCTGTTTTATATGTGTGTTTGTGTATGGGTAATGTAGTGTGTATGTGTGTACACAAAATTAAGGTAGATGAACGTGTAGGGTGGATAGAGGGCGGAGAAAGCAGGAGGAGATGAGTGCGAACTTCCACCCAGTAGGGCTGACTACCTCCACAAGCATCATCATCGCCCAGGTATCCCCCACTCTGATTTATCTTATAAATTCGTTCCGGTAACGAGTTTCTCTGAAGAGCATCGAGCGTGTGGCTCAGCTATCTGGTCGTTCTCATTAACCCGCCCCTCGCTGCATCATGGGTGCCCCATTCTCCTCCATGACACAGACACTATCGCCCCATTAACGATTGTTTACTAGACATTTGGGAGATAGATTTTGTTGATGACGAAGGGGAACATAGATTTTGCTGATGAGGAAGGGAAGCAAACCAATTAAGTAGACTGGAAGCAGAACTCATGGTAATGAGTTGGTAGAGATACAGTTTCTGAATTCCTGATTTGAAATCAAATCTCATTTGCACTCTATTGTGTACAAACTTCAGCTGTGTTTGCTGAATTTGTGAGGGTCTTCTGAGTGTAATTGTTTCGTGAGGCTGTCCTGAGAAGGGTGTTCTGAGTGTACTAACCTAGTTGTACTCAACTATTTGTGCTTGCGAGGGTTGAGCTTTGGCTCTTTGGTCCCGCCTCTCAACCGTCAATCAACCGGTGGTTGTGGTTGGTGTGCGGTTGTTTAGTGAAGCTGTTCTGAGTGAGGTTGTCCTGAGAAGGGTGTTGTCCTGAGTGTAATTGTCTGGTGAGAGGCTGCTGTGGATGCACTGAATGCTATCTTGGTCTGTTATTGTTACCAAGCTGCTAATAGGAAAGCCAAGGATAAAACTATTGTGAGAGTGCATGATCTGACAACCTCTGTTCTATCATGCGTTCGATGGAGAGAATGGGACGGAACCCACATCGAACAGACTGTCTGAGAAAGGAAGGTGTATTCCCTAGGGCCTGCTGGGTACAGTAGAGGGTAGGGAAACCTACCTGCGACGTACGACGGTTTACCTTCCGTTAACCTGTAGCTTACCAAAGGGTTTTCTGCTCTCACAGCCCTGTCGTTGGCTTTCCTAGGGACTTCCTTATCAGTCGTCTGCGTGACACAACCAGCCTGGCCTGTCAAGGTTGTCAAGATCCAGTCGTGTCTTAATATAAATTCGGCCTTTTTTGTGCGTGCTCGTAGGAGGTTGAAAACTCTTTGGATATCATATTTTTACAATGTTATCGCACTGTACATATAACGCCCTCTTTTTTTTTCACTGAGGTTATCTTCAGGATTTTTATGCAAAACAAACAGAACGTAATTATGAGTGTTACTCCGAAGGAAAGAGACATTAATAATAAAAAATCGTAGAGAAGGATAGTTATATTTCTGTTTCATGTAATTATGTAATATATATGTATTGAATGTATTTTGATAATACGTAATATACAAAGAAAAGGAAAACAAAAATAACCCAACTCACACATGAAACCTTTATGAAGTCCCTTATGAACCCTTCTGAACCCTTATCAAGTCCCTCCAGGACGGACAAAAACGTCGCCACTTTTAATTATATTTCACATATACGAGTTGTGGTATTTGCCTTCAGCCGCGCTAGTATGAGTTATTCTCCGTAAATATATAAGATGCTTTTAAGAAACGCCAAGCTGTGAGTACTCTAGGTCTTAAGGTCAGGTGCGCCCGTATATGGAGTACATCAGAGAGATACAGGCAGAACCTCATCAATAAATATAACAGCAGAGTTATTAACCAAATAAATACACCACTGACATTTAACAACGCAGACGAATTTGATAAACACGTTGGACATACAGAGGCTTCAGCCTTTTACTGAAGCCAACTCACGAGTCATAAACACTAATATCCCAACAAAAAATTAAAATATCAACGCTCAAGGTCGATTAACTTGAAGATGATGTGAACCCTTCATCACCACAGAGTATTTTGTACTCTCTACACACTTTATTCTGGCGATCTATCCAGCGTTAATTTGTAAGTGGTTTAGCAATGCCAGAAGCGTAGAGCCTAGGCAGCCCACCTAACGAGATTGTTGCTCATTAGTCCGAGGAAACGTCATTATTTCAGTGTTTGTACTTTTACTAGAGCCCTGGAATATCGACGCTGTGGTCGATACTGTCAAAATTATCGTGAATTAAGTGAGAGGACAGCTTGAGACGCAGCCAACGTTTCGAGACATCCAACATCCTTTGAGGTTACCTTGAGGTGTTTCCGGGGCTTAGCGTCCTCGCGGCCCGGTCGTCGACCAGGCCTTCTGGTTGAAGGAGGCCTGGTCGACGGAGGCCACCTGGTCGACGGAGGCCTCCTGGTCGACGGAGGCAAGAGACAGATCTTACGTCAAGTACACATTATAACAGTCAGCTCGTTAATACGTTTACCATGTAACTTGCGACCTCATGGCTCGTGTGAGATCATACCTTAAAACCCGGCACAATGTGAGATCACGATAAGTGACTTGAAACTTGGCTCAAGTAAGATCAACACTTAAGACTTCAGAATCTACGCAAGTGACTTAAAAGCCTTTAGACTTTACAAATGAAAATTAAAGTACTGGTATGTCACAAAATGTTATGACAAAAGATAATTGAAAACTTGAGACTTAGATGTAACTTGCAAATTGACACGACTGGAATTAAGATTGTGTCTAAGTAACATAAACAAGTAATAGATTAACAGTATACACAAACAACACGAATGAGAACACCTCTCTCGGGAGAATCAGGGATGCCTTACAGCCCTCGGCTACCTTAATACCTTCAAGAGGCCGCCCTCTCCCTCCCTTAATAGCTATAAAGCCCTCTACCTACACTGGTTGGTCACATTAGGCTCTCAGACTCCGCGGCGGCAACAATACTAACATGACCAAGATTGTGATCTGTCTGGCGGTGCTTGTGCAGCTGGCCGCTGCCCTCTACTACAAGCCAAGGCCGCTCGTCTGTCCCGTCTCCCAGATCGTGCAGTACCAAGACAAGTGGTTGAAAGTCACGGAGATCGAGATGTTGCAAGTGCCGTTTCCGATGACCCAGATTAACCTCAACACAGTGTTCCGGACCAGAGTTGTTCCCGTGACCAGCGGCACAGTCCAGACGGTGACGGCGTCAGCCCTGCAGCAGGTTGTGACCGACGTGCAGCTGGTAGAGGTGACTGAGCCCCTGACGGTGGTCAGCGTCGACACTGTCACCAGCATACTTGTGGACACGTTGGTTGATATCCTCACTAGCACAGCAACCAACTACCTTACCGAGATCCAGATTCTACCCACGCTGGAGACCTTCTACGTGACGGTCACTGAGGTGGAGACCCGCTCCGCCCAGCTGACGCAGACGCTGCCGGAGACCGAGATCCACTCAGTGACGGTGACCAAGGCTCGGCTACAGACGAAGGTGGTCATCAAATACGTCGCTGTGAGCTCAGTTGAACTCACCACTGAGGTGGAAGAGCGACTGGTGACCAGAACTCACAGCCTCACCAAGATGATCACTAGCACCATCTGTCTGCCGCTAGGAAATATTTATAATTAATTTACAAATTACGTATTAATATTTGGCTATATACAGATTAAAAACCTTAAAATATAAAATATTACAGAGCATAACACTTTTGTTTTTGTGTATAGTATAAATATAGCACCGTATCAATAAAAACTAAATATATAATTTTTTGTTCTTATTTGCCAATTAGCAGCATTTATGTTAATATAATAAAGATGAGCTCAGACCTGATTCTATAACACACTTTAAAGGCTCCTATATTTTTCATAGTAACATTTCTCCGTAGTTTCGGATTTCCTTATATTTGTCTCGCAGGCCAAACATCACATAGAGAATAGTGCGCTTGGTAAGACGTTCGATCCCCCGATACTACTTCCCAAGGCTACAGTTATTTCAACTTATATCTGTATAATTTGTTCAGATCCAACTTCTTCGTTCCTCTTTTTATCATTGTTGTTTTTTATTTTGGGCATTTTTACTCCATATTTTGTTTTACTTAAAAAATCTTAATTATTCTAGCATTTACAACATAAATAAATAAAAATAGATTATCGAAAGTAATGTTTGATAAATAATATGTATATATCACCTGATTTTCAAAGTACAAAAAAATTATGATAAAACAAATTCAAATGTCTGTGACGTCTCCCTTGCTCATAAATTATTTCTGGTGACTTTAAATTACTATATTCGTTTTCATTCTTATTAAGTAATTAACAAAAATCTTTCCACTAGCAAAATGGGCTTAATTCTATCGATATTAGACATGAGCGACATCTTTTCCAATTGAGACGAGTCAATAACTTCCAGCGTGGGGGGATTACCTTGAGGTGAGACCCAGGAGTGACCCCGTGGCTGACCACAACTCCAGGGACAGTCCAAGGTATCAATGACCCAATAGCCCGGTTTCTGATTAGGTCTTCTCAGGTGGTTCAGTGTAGCAATGACCCCGTGGTCGGGCTCTGGCCAGAAGGCCTCGTTGGTTGATGATCTGCTCAACAACAATACTTCTGCTGCTTAATGGGACAGTCGTATCAAATACAGCTCGCTTTCTCATTGCTAAAGTAATTATATCGTTAGATAATATTGGACAAGGGTATGCTGGGTATGGTTTGGTTAAGCTAAGTTGGAACAGGTTGTACTAGGTGAGGTTAGGCTAAGTTGGAATAGGTTAGGTTGAATGAAGTTGGTAGATTTTAATACAGCAATAATTCGTTAGCGAGCCGTCTTATGTACGAACTGCATGTTCCATATTAGACGAATAGGTACACAGTCAGTTCTGAAGGGCGTGCCTGCCTTATAGTGACAATTTTATGAATGCGAAATATATGAAATCCCATGAAAATTGGTCAGGAGAAAAATATTTATTGTCGTCCCTAACATTATAGGAGTTAGTTCTTCAACATTATTAGTGTCAATTATTTCTTAGTTAACTTCATACCAGAACCGAGCACACCCTATGCAGCTAATGGGTTTGTAGTGTGTGTACCTCATTGACTGTAGAGCGCTGTACCAATCACCTACAGGTGCTCCTAAACTGTAGTGAGCGCCGTAAGAATTACATAGTGTCCAAGGGTCACCTACACCTCTCAACTCTTTATTTATTAAATAATAAGAAAGTCGTTTTTCTGTACTTTCTCGTCTATTTTCCAACATACCAGTAAAATACTTCCTGACGTATTGTTCATCACGATAACTTAAGCCGAAGTGATAATAAAGTTAGTTATACAAGGCTTCTACAGATTATATTTAAAAGCAAAGAATTTTAGGTATTTGCGTTTTATTTGAGTTGCTGAAAACAGTGAGTACTAATATGCTTTACGGCATGAAGTTCACCTCATTTATTTTATTGGGAATCAATCCATTGGCAATTAATTTTCGAAGTAATATAATAAGAGTGAACAATTAATTACATTGATCAGGGTAGAGGCTACGATCCAAACCACAGAGTTGTAGTAGTGAGTGTTTCCTAAACTAGTGGACAGGTCTTTATACGTTACAAGTATCAGTGTTTGGTAAGAAGCAATGGTATGCAAAATATATATAATAAAAATGAACAACACAAACATATTTCTTCGTATAGCAGGGAAACATCCCACATCACGGAGTAACTTCAGTGGCTATAGGTGATCTGGGGAAGGTAACACATTGTGACGAACTCGTTGCGGGTGACGGTGGAGGTGACCTGCACGGTGTGGGTACTGACGTGGGTTGTGGTGCTCGTGACCAGCACCGGCACCCTCACGTAGCTCATAGCCGTAACGTAGGCGGGCTTCGTCTGTGTCTTGGTGACTCTCGCGGTGACGTTCTTGGTGACCGTGAGTGTAGTGAGGACGTCCTCAACTCTGCCGATAGTGATGGTCTGAGTGACTGTCTGGGGCACGACGGTTGTCTGGGTGATGGTCTCCTGCTGCACCTCCACTTCGGTCGCCAAGATCCAGCTGGTCTCGGTGTACACGGAGGTAGCAAGCGCTGTCTTGTATCGAGTTTGAAACACTGTGGTCGTAACTTGGCTAACGAGAGTCTTGATGTCTACGTTGTCAAAAGTCGTAAACCGATTTGGTAGGACGAGGGGCGACGGCACCAACACGACGCTGGTCACATCAATAGTGCGATCGTCATACTGGTGATCATAAACGGTGACTTGTTGTCGGACAGTGTTCACGTCAGTCCTGGTGACGAGGATGGTCTCGTGCTTGGGTTGGCATGCGGGCTGTAGGGCGCCGTGGTCGCCGGCTAGAGAGAGCGCCAGCAGGCAGGAGAAAAGAGCAGCACACAGCATGGTGGAGACTGTCAGTGACGGGCCAAGAATGGTGCTTTCAGGGCGCTGTGCCTCCTTTATAGCCCGTAGTGGACTGGTGGCTCCGCCCCGTCGATTGGTGTGGGGCATAAGACCTATCAACTGAGGGAGGCTTTCTTAATAAGACCGGTAAACAAGTTTACTGACTATTATCAAGTGAAGTTTAATGAATATACATTAAGCTTAATTAATCTCAGTGTATATAAGTGCTACATAGCCTTCCCGGCTTGGTGCCTTCTTTTGATAATTACTTACTCAGTGTACATAGACCAAGAAGCACGGTAAACCCTCGATGTATTTATGGAAAGTAATTTGTCGTGAACAAGAACCTGACGTTTTATTAATTATATGAAGAATAATCAGTATATTAAATGTAAGATAACATTTTATTAAATGATGTATATTGGTCATATTAAAGTATAAATATCCTTTTTATAATCATTATTATACTAAATGAAGGATAATTCATTGTATTCAATAAAGGTGAAATATCACATTAAATGAAAAATATTGTATTTTCTGATGACAATAAATCATTACATGAATGATAGACATTATGTTACATGAGCAACAGACAATATGTTAAATAAGTAACCATTATGTTAAATAAGTAACAATTATGTTAAATAAGTAGCAATTATGTTAAATAAGTAACACTTATGTTAAATAAATAATAGATAATATAATAAATAAAGGAGCTACATAATATTAAGTGCAGGATATGATTTTGTGCAGAGATACACCACACTTTGTTTAACCCAATCGAATAAGATTATCAAAGTTGAATTTCAAACAGGTGAACATATTCTTCTCAGATTGGAAGATTTGCGAACATAATATTGAGTATTAATGAACTCTTCATATAAGCTTATGAAGTGAGGAAGCACGAGTCTTCGTAGGAAAGCACGAGTCTTGGTGAGGAAGCACGAGTCTTAGTGAGGAAGCACGAGTCTTAGTGAAGAAGCACGAGCCTTGGTGAGGAAGCACGAGTCTTGGTAGGGAAGCACGAGTCTTGGTGAGGAAGCACGAGTCTTGGTGAGGAAGCACGAGTCTTGGTGAGGAAGCACGAGACTTGGTGAAGAAGTACGAGTCTTGTCGAGGAAGCACGAGCCTTGGTGAGGAAGCACGAGTCTTGGTGAGGAAGCACGAGTCTTGGTGGAGAAGCACGAGTCTTGGTGGGGAAGCACGAGTCTTGGTGGGGAAGCACGAGTCCTGGGGAGGAAGCACGAGTCTTGGTGGGGAAGCACGAGTCTTGGTGGGGAAGCACGAGTCTTGGTGAGGAAGCACGAGTCTTGGTGAGGAAGCACGAGTCTTGGTGAGGAAGCACGAGTCTTGGTGGGGAAGCACGAGTCCTGGGGAGGAAGCACGAGTCTTGGTGGGGAAGCACGAGTTTTGGTGGAGAAGCACGAGTCCTGGGGAGGAAGCACGAGTCTTGGTGAGGAAGCACGAGTCTTGGTGAGGAAGCACGAGTCTTGGTGAGGAAGCACGAGTCTTGGTGAGGAAGCACGAGTCTTGGGGAGGAAGCACGAGTCTTGGTGGGGAAGCACGAGTTTTGGTGGAGAAGCACGAGTCTTGATGAGGAAGTACGAGTCGTGGAGGAATGAACGAACTTCACTACTTTGACAGTACTGTAAAGGCACAGAAAATGTACACAACTGTAGTAATAATCATTATGATTTGCTTTCATATTGAATTTTAATGATGTAAAGATTATAATGAAATGGGGCTGCAGTTCTAGTGTCGCATCTAGCCCCTAGACCAGAGGGAGGAGAGTAGTAATATCCCCTTGAGAGATGTGTAATAACAGTGGAACGTAATAGGTTCTTGGTGGATGTGTACCAGAAAAGTATTGAAATAGGTGGTTGATGGATATGTACTAGAAGAGGGAGATAATAGCCCGTCGAGAGACGAGTAACAGAGAAACTTTATAATAGCAAAAGCTCCTTCATCTATGGAAATATCGCTAACTTCTCAGACAACTCATTTAAGTTTAAGACTGACATTATCCATCTCCGTTACTAATTAGGTCCACAGTCACCCGCTGATCGATGAATCTTAGTCCTTTTAATCTCCTAAGCTCTTGTTTTTCTTTCCACCTGAACTACCGGGGACCTGGACAGGAACTATAGATGGGCTACCTCCTGGTAGCCCTTCATCACACGCAAAAAATACAGGTACAAGATTTACTTCCTCTAGGGACCACGTTCCCTCCCGGGGTCGTACCTCACTCTGCCGAAGGAACCAATGAAATATATGCTTAATCCGTTAATATCGTATCACATTTGCTGAGCAGACATGACCTGGGTGTCGCACACACTCCCACACATCCCTCTTCCACCACTCCCACACATCCCTCTTCCACCACTCCCACACATCCCTCTCCCACCACTCCCACACATCCCTCTCCCACACATCACTCCTCCTTTACACACTCGCTGTGTTATCGTTACCTTTAATCACTATCTCCCCTATCATCTCAACACTTCTTGACGGCTTAAGTCGCGCTGCTCTTCCTCCCCTTTCCCTTCCTCATCGCCTTATCATTTCCCCTTCACAAATTCCTAAATCGCTTCCTCTTCCCTGATTTTCCTCCCCGTTTTCTTCCTCCCACTTCACTACTTCTCCTCATCATTCCCCTTTCTTTTCTTTCCCTTCTCCACTCTTCCCTTTCTCTCAGATGGTGTTTCTAGTGACTGATGGCTTCAGTCTTTTTCTCTTTATCCCTTACATAAACACTTGTCCTGTTTACACAAAGACCTTACTGGAGGAACATTGTCTGCAAATAAAGTTCTTCTCGTCTCGTGTTGTTTGTCTGAGTTTGTCATTGTTCTGTGCAGTTGTTTTTGGTCTTTGTGTTTGTTCTTATTCCCTGTTTTTGTCCTTATTATTTTGCGTATTTGTCATTGATCACTGAGTTTGTTATTGCTCTTTGTATATATTTGTTACTGATTATTATTTCCGCTTGTTATTGATCTTTGTATTATTATTATTGTGTTCCATGCCACGAGCGCGCGAAGGATTTATGTGAAACTGCCTAGAAGTTGTGATAACTTCCGTTACTGAGCGGAATCTTCCTGGACTTCCAAGCTCTAATTATTTGCATG
>WNGS01165523.1:33659449-33666949 GCA_020271785.1 Procambarus virginalis | reverse complement strand
GCACTTAGAAGGGATCAGTACGAGGATTTGGGATGGGATGGGGGGAAAGGAATATGAAGAATATACGAATATAGGAATAGAGGAAACTGCAGATAGCTTGGGGTGGAGCAGCTGACCTGTGTCACTTCACTAAGCCATAACCTGATCTCTCGACCGTTAACCTCGTCCAGGTACGGCTTCAATGGTCATTCGCCACGGGTCATGAGCCACAGGTGATTCATTGGAGATTGCCACTACAGGTACCGACTTGAGGTCACTTGTTTGGTAGTTAATCAGGTGATCACAGATCATCGAGGTGATCGGTCACCACTCTCGGGGTTCTTTGGATTCGTCGCTTAAATCTGACCATGAATTATTGTTTGTCTTTATTCAGTCCCAGTGAATAAATTATTAATGAGATTATGTTTGGTTTTGTTGCGGTTATTATAGCCTTAGCTTTGCTCCATATAACTGAAGTGACTTCTGTGTGATAAAAGGAGCTTTTTGTTATGCTTCCCTCAGACTTCCATGGGGGTAGGTGTATATTTATTTACTATTTGTGCCTGTGGAGAGAAACGAGTCTTAGTGGGGCGGGAAGAGTCCTGGTGGGGAAGGACGGGTCTTGGTGGGGAAGGACGAGTCTTGGTGGGGAGGATAAAAATAAATTATACATTATAATTAATGAGCATAATAATAAACAAGTTAAGTATGATACATTTATTTATCAAAATACACAGTCACTCTCTAATTGTTATAGTTATACATGCAATTGTCATGGTGGTGCTTGATCATAAAACATAAATTGAATCAACATAAGGTTTAGTATGCTTTGACTAATATGTCCGAGGTGGTCATTGTAAACAGAACTGCATTTTCTACAAAGATTTACATTGTCAGTGAGAAGCTCTTAATGCTCGTATGTGACCTGCGGCTGGAAGCACTTGGTGACGTACTGACGGTCAGTAATGGTGGTTGTGGCCTCTACTGTGTTGTCCCTAGTACTGGTGACCGTAGAGACGGACGCCTTGTAGAAGCTCCGGTAGCTGGTCTCGGTAATGATGAAGGGTAGACGGTGTGTCTTGGTGACGAAGTCGCTGATGGTTTTGGTGTCGTAGACTGTCCTGAAGGCCGTGAACACGTCGGTGATTGTCAGAGTCTGAGTGATCCTCTTGGGAACAACGTCCGTCTGTGTAATGGTTAAATTCTTCACCTCGACGGAAACAGCCACCAATCGACTGGTCTGGGTGACCACAAGTGTGGCTAAGGCTGTGCTATACGTGGGTTGATAGCCTGTAACCGTGATGAAGCTGGTGACCGTGGAGATCACTGGGTCGGGGTACTGGGTGATGTTTATCGTTTCAACGACCGTCGACGAAACCCAGATGACACTAGTCACATCCACCGTGTGATGACTGTACTGTGGCTGGGACTGGGTAACTCGAGCGTGTTCCTTATTCACGTCGGTCCTTGTGACGAGGATGGTCTCGTGCTTGGGTTGGCAGGCGGCCTGTGGGGCGCTGTGGTCGCCGGCCATAGAGAGCGCCAGCAGGCAGGAGAGGACCACAGTGTGCAGCATGGTGGAGCAGGTGCTACAGGATCGGTAAAATGAATCCTCCCTCTGCGGGAGAGGCTTTATAGGTCACGGTCAGAGCACCGCCTCCCGAACCTTTCATAAATCCTCGGGGAATAGGCACGTCCAGTGTTTTCTGTCAGTTGTAATTCATCTCCGCAAAGCCGAGTGTGTGATGCTCGCTGGTCTCTGTGCAGCAAACTGAATCTTGCCAACCAATGTAAATTATCAACTGTTAACATCCTAAATGTTTTGATAGACAAACAAATCATAAACAGCAGTTTAAATATCTTTGTCGGCTTCAAATTAAATAAAAGAACGCATAAAAAAGCACTGAAAATGCAGAAAGAAGAGACACGCATATGATATCAATAAATATGTCTACTACAAATTGGAGAAGTCAAGTTACAATAACGATGTTGGAACAATAAACTCGAAACTCTCTGTAGAGCCTCTAGACCGTCACTTTTTCACGTTTATACGCCATGGGCTTAAAATATGTAAAATTATAATATTCGATCGTCTGAAGCATTAGCAACAAATGATAGAGAGAGAGATTTCACTGCTCCAAGAGCTCTTTGTGGGAAAGAGAGGAAGGTTAGTGAACTTTGCGTGTTAATAGCTATGATACATAATTACCACACTGGATGACGTGTATATGTTCTTGACAGGAATTCCTTTATATATGCTCAATGCGTTATAACTTAATCATCATAGTCTAAATGCAAGCAGAACTGTGTGTGTGTTTGTGTAGGGGGTGTATGCATGTACGTGTGTCTGTTTTATATGTGTGTTTGTGTATGGGTAATGTAGTGTGTATGTGTGTACACAAAATTAAGGTAGATGAACGTGTAGGGTGGATAGAGGGTGGAGAAAGCAGGAGGAGATGAGTGCGAACTTCCACCCAGTAGGGCTGACTACCTCCACAAGCATCATCATCGCCCAGGTATCCCCCACTCTGATTTATCTTATAAATTCGTTCCGGTAACGAGTTTCTCTGAAGAGCATCGAGCGTGTGGCTCAGCTATCTGGTCGTTCTCATTAACCCGCCCCTCGCTGCATCATGGGTGCCCCATTCTCCTCCATGACACAGACACTATCGCCCCATTAACGATTGTTTACTAGACATTTGGGAGATAGATTTTGCTGATGACGAAGGGGAACATAGATTTTGCTGATGAGGAAGGGAAGCAAACCAATTAAGTAGACTGGAAGCAGAACTCATGGTAATGAGTTGGTAGAGATACAGTTTCTGAATTCCTGATTTGAAATCAAATCTCATTTGCACTCTATTGTGTACAAACTTCAGCTGTGTTTGCTGAATTTGTGAGGGTCTTCTGAGTGTAATTGTTTCGTGAGGCTGTCCTGAGAAGGGTGTTCTGAGTGTACTAACCTAGTTGTACTCAACTATTTGTGCTTGCGAGGGTTGAGCTTTGGCTCTTTGGTCCCGCCTCTCAACCGTCAATCAACCGGTGGTTGTGGTTGGTGTGCGGTTGTTTAGTGAAGCTGTTCTGAGTGAGGTTGTCCTGAGAAGGGTGTTGTCCTGAGTGTAATTGTCTGGTGAGAGGCTGCTGTGGATGCACTGAATGCGATCTTGGTCTGTTATTGTTACCAAGCTGCTAATAGGAAAGCCAAGGATAAAACTATTGTGAGAGTGCATGATCTGACAACCTCTGTTCTATCATGCGTTCGATGGAGAGAATGGGACGGAACCCACATCGAACAGACTGTCTGAGAAAGGAAGGTGTATTCCCTAGGGCCTGCTGGGTACAGTAGAGGGTAGGGAAACCTACCTGCGACGTACGACGGTTTACCTTCCGTTAACCTGTAGCTTACCAAAGGGTTTTCTGCTCTCACAGCCCTGTCGTTGGCTTTCCTAGGGACTTCCTTATCAGTCGTCTGCGTGACACAACCAGCCTGGCCTGTCAAGGTTGTCAAGATCCAGTCGTGTCTTAATATAAATTCGGCCTTTTTTGTGCGTGCTCGTAGGAGGTTGAAAACTCTTTGGATATCATATTTTTACAATGTTATCGCACTGTACATATAACGCCCTCTTTTTTTTCACTGAGGTTATCTTCAGGATTTTTATGCAAAACAAACAGAACGTAATTATGAGTGTTACTCCGAAGGAAAGAGACATTAATAATAAAAAATCGTAGAGAAGGATAGTTATATTTCTGTTTCATGTAATTATGTAATATATATGTATTGAATGTATTTTGATAATACGTAATATACAAAGAAAAGGAAAACAAAAATAACCCAACTCACACATGAAACCTTTATGAAAACCTTTATGAACCCTTCTGAACACTTATCAAGTCCCTCCAGGACGGACAAAAACGTCGCCACTTTTAATTATATTTCACATATACGAGTTGTGGTATTTGCCTTCAGCCGCGCTAGTATGAGTTATTCTCCGTAAATATATAAGATGCTGTTAAGAAACGCCAAGCTGGGAGTACTCTTGATCTTAAGGTCAGGTGCGCCCGTATATGGAGTACATCAGAGAGATACAGGCAGAACCTCATCAATAAATATAACAGCAGAGTTATTAACCAAATAAATACACCACTGAGACTTAACAACGCAGACGAATTTGTTAAACACGTTGGACATACAGAGGCTTCAGCCTCTTACTGAAGCCAACTCACGAGTCATAAACACTAATATCCCAGCAAAAAAAATAAAATATCAACGCTCAAGGTCGATTAACTTGAAGATGATGTGAACCCTTCATCACCACAGAGTATTTTGTACTCTCTACACACTTTATTCTGGCGATCTATCCAGCGTTAATTTGTAAGTGGTTTAGCAATGCCAGAAGCGTAGAGCCTAGGCAGCCCACCTAACGAGATTGTTGCTCATTAGTCCGAGGAAACGTCATTATTTCAGTGTTTGTACTTTTACTAGAGCCCTGGAATATCGACGCTGTGGTCGATACTGTCAAAATTATCGTGAATTAAGTGAGAGGACAGCTTGAGACGCAGCCAACGTTTCGAGACATCCAACATCCTTTGAGGTTACCTTGAGGTGTTTCCGGGGCTTAGCGTCCTCGCGGCCCGGTCGTCGACCAGGCCTTCTGGTTGAAGGAGGCCTGGTCGACGGAGGCCACCTGGTCGACGGAGGCCTCCTGGTCGACGGAGGCAAGAGACGGATCTTACGTCAAGTACACATTATAACAGTCAGCTCGTTAATACGTGTACCATGTGACTTGCGACCTCATGGCTCGTGTGAGATCATACCTTAAAACCGGCACAATGTGAGATCACAATAAGTGACTTGAAACTTGGCTCAAGTAAGATCAACACTTAAGACTTCAGAATCTACGCAAGTGACTTAAAAGCCTTTAGACTTTACAAATGAAAATTAAAGTACTGGTATGTCACAAAATGTTATGACAAAAGATAATTGAAAACTTGAGACTTAGATGTAACTTGCAAATTGACATGACTGGAATTAAGATTGTGTCTAAGTAACATAAACAAGTAATAGATTAACAGTATACACAAACAACACGAATGAGAACACCTCTCTCGGGAGAATCAGGGATGCCTTACAGCCCTCGGCTACCTTAATACCTTCAAGAGGCCGCCCTCTCCCTCCCTTAATAGGTATAAAGCCCTCTACCTGCACTGGTTGGTCACATTAGGCTCTCAGACTCCGCGGCGGCAACAATACTAACATGACCAAGATTGTGATCTGTCTGGCGGTGCTTGTGCAGCTGGCCGCTGCCCTCTACTACAAGCCAAGGCCGCTCGTCTGTCCCGTCTCCCAGATCGTGCAGTACCAAGACAAGTGGTTGAAAGTCACGGAGATCGAGAAGTTGCAAGTGCCGTTTCCGATGACCCAGATCAACCTCAACACAGTGTTCCGGACCAGAGTTGTTCCCGTGACCAGCGGCACAGTCCAGACGGTGACGGCGTCAGCCCTGCAGCAGGTTGTGACCGACGTGCAGCTGGTAGAGGTGACTGAGCCCCTGACGGTGGTCAGCGTCGACACTGTCACCAGCATACTTGTGGACACGTTGGTTGATATCCTCACTAGCACAGCAACCAACTACCTTACCGAGATCCAGATTCTACCCACGCTGGAGACCTTCTACGTGACGGTCACTGAGGTGGAGACCCGCTCCGCCCAGCTGACGCAGACGCTGCCGGAGACCGAGATCCACTCAGTGACGGTGACCAAGGCTCGGCTACAGACGAAGGTGGTCATCAAATACGTCGCTGTGAGCTCAGTTGAACTCACCACTGAGGTGGAAGAGCGACTGGTGACCAGAACTCACAGCCTCACCAAGATGATCACTAGCACCATCTGTCTGCCGCTAGGAAATATTTATAATTAATTTCACAAATTACGTATTAATATTTGGCTATATACAGATTAAAAACCTTAAAATATAAAATATTACAGAGCATAACACTTTTGTTTTTGTGTATAGTATAAATATAGCACCGTATCAATAAAAACTAAATATATAATTTTTTGTTCTTATTTGCCAATTAGCAGCATTTATGTTAATATAATAAAGATGAGCTCAGACCTGATTCTATAACACACTTTAAAGGCTCCTATATTTTTCATAGTAACATTTCTCCGTAGTTTCGGATTTCCTTATATTTGTCTCGCAGGCCAAACATCACATAGAGAATAGTGCGCTTGGTAAGACGTTCGATCCCCCGATACTACTTCCCAAGGCTACAGTTATTTCAACTTATATCTGTATAATTTGTTCAGATCCAACTTCTTCGTTCCTCTTTTTATCATTGTTGTTTTTTATTTTGGGCATTTTTACTCCATATTTTGTTTTACTTAAAAAATCTTAATTATTCTAGCATTTACAACATAAATAATAAAAATAGATTATCGAAAGTAATGTTTGATAAATAATATGTATATATCACCTGATTTTCAAAGTACAAAAAATTATGATAAAGCAAATTCAAATGTCTGTGACGTCTCCCTTGCTCATAAATTATTTCTGGTGACTTTAAATTACTATATTCGTTTTCATTCTTATTAAGTAATTAACAAAATCTTTCCACTAGCAAAATGGGCTTAATTCTATCGATATTAGACATGAGCGACATCTTTTCCAATTGAGACGAGTCAATAACTTCCAGCGTGGGGGATTACCTTGAGGTGAGACCCAGGAGTGACCCCGTGGCTGACCACAACTCCAGGGACAGTCCAAGGTATCAATGACCCAATAGCCCGGTTTCTGATTAGGTCTTCTCAGGTGGTTCAGTGTAGCAATGACCCCGTGGTCGGGCTCTGGCCAGAAGGCCTCGTTGTTGATGATCTGCTCAACAACAATACTTCTGCTGCTTAATGGGACAGTCGTATCAAATACAGCTCGCTTTCTCATTGCTAAAGTATTATATCGTTAGATAATATTGGACAAGGGTATGCTGGGTATGGTTTGGTTAAGCTAAGTTGGAACAGGTTGTACTAGGTGAGGTTAGGCTAAGTTGGAATAGGTTAGGTTGAATGAAGTTGGTAGATTTTAATACAGCAATAATTCGTTAGCGAGCCGTCTTATGTACGAACTGCATGTTCCATATTAGACGAATAGGTACACACAGTTCTGAAGGGCGTGCCTGCCTTATAGTGACAATTTTATGAATGCGAAATATATGAAATCCCATGAAAATTGGTCAGGAGAAAAATATTTATTGTCGTCCCTAACATTATAGGAGTTAGTTCTTCAACATTATTAGTGTCAATTATTTCTTAGTTAACTTCATACCAGAACCGAGCACACCCTATGCAGCTAATGGGTTTGTAGTGTGTGTACCTCATTGACTGTAGAGCGCTGTACCAATCACCTACAGGTGCTCCTAAACTGTAGTGAGCGCCGTAAAATTACATAGTGTCCAAGGGTCACCTACACCTCTCAACTCTTTATTTATTAAAATAATAAGAAAGTCGTTTTTCTGTACTTTCTC
>WNGS01165523.1:33645947-33658449 GCA_020271785.1 Procambarus virginalis | reverse complement strand
TGTGTTATTGTCTTCCTGCTGTGTTCCTCTCTGTGTTATTGTCTTCCAGCTGTGTTCACCTCTGTGTTATTGTCTTCCATGCTGTGTTCCCCTCTGTGTTATTGTCTTCCAGCTGTGTTCCTCTCTGTGTTATTGTCTTCCGCTGCCCCTCCTGTAGTGTGTGTTCCCTCTTGTTATTGTCTTCCGCTGTGTTCCCCTCTGTGTTATTGTTTTCCTGCTGTGTTCCCCTCCATGTTATTGTCTTCCTGCTGTGTTCCCCTCTGTGTTATTGTCTTCCTGCTGTGTTCCCCTCTGTGTTATTGTCTTCCTGCTGTGTTCACCTCTGTGTTATTGTCTTCCAGCTGTGTTCCCCTCTGTGTTATTGTCTTCCAGCTGTGTTCCCTCTGTGTTATTGTCTTCCAGCTGTGTTCACCTCTGTGTTATTGTCTTCCTGCTGTGTTCCCCTCTGTGTTATTGTCTTCCTGCTGTGTTCCCCTCCATGTTATTGTCTTCCAGCTGTGTTCCACTCTGTGTTATTGTCTTCCAGCTGTGTTCCCCTCTGTGTTATTGTCTTCCAGCTGTGTTCCCCTCTGTGTTATTGTTTTCCAGCTGTGTTCCCCTCTGTGTTATTGTCTTCCTGCTGTGTTCCCCTCTGTGTTATTGTCTTCCAGTTGTGTTCACCTCTGTGTTATTGTCTTCCTGCTGTGTTCCCCTCTGTGTTATTGTCTTCCTGCTGTGTTCCCCTCTGTGTTATTGTCTTCCTGCTGTGTTCACCTCTGTGTTATTGTCTTCCTGCTGTGTTCCCCTCTGTGTTATTGTCTTCCTGCTGTGTTCCCCTCTGTGTTATTGTCTTCCAGTTGTGTTCACCTCTGTGTTATTGTCTTCCAGCTGTGTTCACCTCTGTGTTATTGTCTTCCTGCTGTGTTCCCCTCTGTGTTATTGTCTTCCTGCTGTGTTCCCCTCTGTGTTATTGTCTTCCAGCTGTGTTCACCTCTGTGTTATTGTCTTCCAGCTGTGTTCCCTCTGTGTTATTGTCTTCCTGCTGTGTTCCCCTCTGTGTTATTGTCTTCCTGCTGTGTTCCCCTCTGTGTTATTGTCTTCCAGCTGTGTTCCCCTCTGTGTTATTGTCTTCCAGCTGTGTTCACCTCTGTGTTATTGTCTTCCTGCTGTGTTCCCCTCTGTGTTATTGTCTTCCTGCTGTGTTCCCCTCTGTGTTATTGTCTTCCTGCTGTGTTCCCCTCTGTGTTATTGTCTTCCTGCTGTGTTCCCCTCTGTGTTATTGTCTTCCTGCTGTGTTCCCCTCTGTGTTATTGTCTTCCAGCTGTGTTCCCCTCTGTGTTATTGTCTTCCAGCTGTGTTCCCCTCTGTGTTATTGTCTTCCTGCTGTGTTCCCCTCTGTGTTATTGTCTTCCTGCTGTGTTCCCCTCTGTGTTATTGTCTTCCTGCTGTGTTCCCCTCTGTGTTATTGTCTTCCAGCTGTGTTCCCTCTGTGTTATTGTCTTCCAGCTGTGTTCCCCTCTGTGTTATTGTCTTCCAGCTGTGTTCCCCTCTGTGTTATTGTCTTCCAGCTGTGTTCCCCTCTGTGTTATTGTCTTCCAGCTGTGTTCCCCTCTGTGTTATTGTCTTCCAGCTGTGTTCCCCTCTGTGTTATTGTCTTCCAGCTGTGTTCCCCTCTGTGTTATTGTCTTCCTGCTGTGTTCCCCTCTGTGTTATTGTCTTCCTGCTGTGTTCCCCTCTGTGTTATTGTCTTCCTGCTGTGTTCCCCTCTGTGTTATTGTCTTCCTGCTGTGTTCCCCTCTGTGTTATTGTCTTCCTGCTGTGTTCCCCTGTGTTATTGTCTTCCTGCTGTGTTCCCCTCTGTGTTATTGTCTTCCTGCTGTGTTCCCCTCTGTGTTATTGTCTTCCTGCTGTGTTCCCCTCTGTGTTATTGTCTTCCTGCTGTGTTCCCCTCTGTGTTATTGTCTTCCTGCTGTGTTCCCCTCTGTGTTATTGTCTTCCTGCTGTGTTCCCCTCTGTGTTATTGTCTTCCTGCTGTGTTCCCCTCTGTGTTATTGTCTTCCTGCTGTGTTCCCCTCTGTGTTATTGTCTTCCTGCTGTGTTCCCCTCTGTGTTATTGTCTTCCAGCTGTGTTCCCCTCTGTGTTATTGTCTTCCAGCTGTGTTCCCCTCTGTGTTATTGTCTTCCTGCTGTGTTCCCCTCTGTGTTATTGTCTTCCTGCTGTGTTCCCCTCTGTGTTATTGTCTTCCTGCTGTGTTCCCCTCTGTGTTATTGTCTTCCTGCTGTGTTCCCCTCTGTGTTATTGTCTTCCTGCTGTGTTCCCCTCTGTGTTATTGTCTTCCTGCTGTGTTCCCCTCTGTGTTATTGTCTTCCTGCTGTGTTCCCCTCTGTGTTATTGTCTTCCTGCTGTGTTCCCCTCTGTGTTATTGTCTTCCTGCTGTGTTCCCCTCTGTGTTATTGTCTTCCTGCTGTGTTCCCCTCTGTGTTATTGTCTTCCTGCTGTGTTCCCCTCTGTGTTATTGTCTTCCTGCTGTGTTCCCCTCTGTGTTATTGTCTTCCTGCTGTGTTCCCCTCTGTGTTATTGTCTTCCTGCTGTGTTCCCCTCTGTGTTATTGTCTTCCTGCTGTGTTCCCCTCTGTGTTATTGTCTTCCTGCTGTGTTCCCCTCTGTGTTATTGTCTTCCTGCTGTGTTCCCCTCTGTGTTATTGTCTTCCTGCTGTGTTCCCCTCTGTGTTATTGTCTTCCTGCTGTGTTCCCCTCTGTGTTATTGTCTTCCTGCTGTGTTCCCCTCTGTGTTATTGTCTTCCTGCTGTGTTCCCCTCCATGTTATTGTCTTCCTGCTGTGTTCCCCTCTGTGTTATTGTCTTCCTGCTGTGTTCCCCTCTGTGTTATTGTCTTCCTGCTGTGTTCCCCTCTGTGTTATTGTCTTCCTGCTGTGTTCCCCTCTGTGTTATTGTCTTCCTGCTGTGTTCCCCTCTGTGTTATTGTCTTCCTGCTGTGTTCCCCTCCATGTGTATTGTCTTCCTGCTGTGTTCCCCTCTGTGTTATTGTCTTCCTGCTGTGTTCCCCTCTGTGTTATTGTCTTCCTGCTGTGTTCCCCTCTGTGTTATTGTCTTCCTGCTGTGTTCCCCTCCATGTTATTGTCTTCCTGCTGTGTTCCCCTCTGTGTTATTGTCTTCCTGCTGTGTTCCCCTCCATGTTATTGTCTTCCTGCTGTGTTCCCCTCTGTGTTATTGTCTTCCTGCTGTGTTCCCCTCTGTGTTATTGTCTTCCTGCTGTGTTCCCCTCTGTGTTATTGTCTTCCTGCTGTGTTCCCCTCTGTGTTATTGTCTTCCTGCTGTGTTCCCCTCTGTGTTATTGTCTTCCGCTGTGTTCCCCTCTGTTTTATTGTCTTCCTGCTGTGTTCCCCTCTGTGTTATTGTCTTCCTGCTGTGTTCCCCTCTGTGTTATNATCATATCCATGAAAAAATTCATTTGGGTTACGATCTTTAGTGCGTTTAATGGCTCGCTGAAGACGAGTCGTATTGCTTCCTCAGTAGCTCGCTAATTCTTTGTTGTCATCGGTGAAAGTTCCCTCTTCCTTTCGCAGGGGCCGATACTAGATGTGGTTTTTGATCTTGAGTTTGCATAGGAGAAAAAATATTTGGGTTTCTCTATATTTCACTGATGGCCTTTTGCTCTCTTTCCCTCTCCTGCGTTTGTATGATTCTTGTAGCTTGAGTTCAATTTTCCTATTTTGCTACCTAACCTTCTTCGCCGTTCCTGAGATAGGGTGCGACTCTCAAGTTGTACCGCGATTCGTTTTCTTCGCCTATATAGGGAACGACGTTCTCGTTCCAATCTGCATCTCTTCCTCTTTTTTCTTAGGGGGATGCGGTTTGTACATATTTCTAGTGCTACTGAGCTTATTTTTTCCAGGCACTGGTTCAGGTTCGCATTTCCTAGCTGTTCTTCCCAGTTTATTTCTGTGAAGTCCTGGTTTATTTGCTCCCAGTTTATCTGTTTATTATTGAAGTTGAATTTGCTGAAATCTCCTCCACCGGGAATCTGGACTGGTTTTGAAGGTCTATTCCCCATGGTTGTCATAACTTCAATTAAGTTGTGATCTGAGTAACAGGTATTTGTAATCATTATGTTCCTGATCAATTCATCATTATTAGTGAAAATGAGGTCCAGCGTGTTCTCCTTCCTGGTTGGTTCTACTATTTGCTGGTTTAAGGCAAACCTGTCGCACATCCGTAGCAGGTCATTTGCATGTGCCTGTTCATTAAGGCTACTTCCTGGTATTCTTTCTGATATTACTGTATTAGCCAGGTGCTTCCATTTCAGGTGCCGTAGGTTGAAGTCCCCAAGCAGGATGATGTTCGGAGCTGGATTTGTGAGGTTTTCCAAGCAGTGTTCTACTTTCATTAGTTGGTCTTTAAACTGCTGAGGGTTTGCCTCCGGTGACTTATATACAAGGACAATAACTACATTATAATCTCTATTTTGATTATCAGCACTTCCACCATATCATTTGAGGTGTTTAGCAGCTCAGTACAGATGAGTGTGTCTTTGATGTATAGGCTGACCCCACCCTGAAGCCGGTGTTTCCTATCACATCTGAAAAGATTGTACTCTGAGATCCATATTTCACCATCATGGTAGTCCTTTGTGTGGGTTTCTGTTAGGGCTGCAAACACTGCATTTGCCTCATGAAGGAGACCATCTATAAAGTGAACTTTGTTGGATTTGCGTGTTTTTATACCTTGAATGTTGGCAAATATAAATGATGTTATCGTGGTAGTGGAAGTGCTGGATGCCTTACTTGGTGTTAATATCTGAGGCTCTGGTAAGGGGGCCACTGTGTTTGCGTCCAGGGTGTGTTGTTTTCGAAGTGATTCGTCCAGTTTCGGTAGTGGGGCGAGTGTTGTGTGGTGTAGTACCTGTGTGTTTGTTGGTAATGTGTATTCCAGACTTGTGGGTATCTCCCTTCCCCTCTGTAATCCTGTGGTGGTTCCATCTGACTGTTCCTCTCTCTTATATTTTCTGCTCTGTTTCTGCCTCCTCTAAAAAATTGCCAGTAGTGTCATACTGATCTTCCCGTCTATAACGTTGTGTACCTCTCACGTGGAATTCCGGACACTGAAGATTGTAGCATTTTTTGTCCCTAATTGAAAATTGACATAATTTGGGGTGGAAGTATCTACACCCTGTTCCAAAACGGCATGTACCCCTCGCCAACATGTTCCTGCATTTTCGAGGATGCAGAAAATGGCATTTTGTTCCTAATTTTCCATATTTGCATATTCCTTTAGCGTAGAATTTGCAAATGTGTTCCGGTTTTGCGTTTTTCAAGGTATTTATATCTGTGTCTGTCTTGTCTACCTCTTTATTGGAGCCATCTCCGCTTTTCGTCCCAATTCCTTCATTTATGCACTCTGTCTCACTGTTGCTCACATCGTTTATATTACCTGACTCTGCAATATTGCTGCTATTATGTACTACAATACCCTCTTCCTCCACATTACTGCTGCGGTTCTCTAAACTATCTGTTCCTGGGTTTTGGTCGTTAACCAATGTTGTCTTTTCCCAGTCTGCATATATCACTGGTAGCTTGTCTGTGAATGGTAATCTCTGTGACTCGGGAATGTTTTTCATCAGTTTAGTTATGTTCTCTAACATTAATCTGTCATCTTTGCAGACCCAGTAAATTCCTTGCCTTTTTGTGCATCCTGGAGATACTTCTGTACAGCCCAGGTGAAATCTCATGTTACAGATGCAACACGTTACGCCTACATTACGTTTTCCCAGTACTCCCGAGCACTCGCCACACCTCTCCATTTTCTGATGTATTGTGTTGTATTTGTGGTTTACTGTGTGGATCACTTGTTGATGTCAGTCCTTTTAACTCTTTATAAAGTTATATGTATATTTTTATATATTTAATATTTATAATACTATATGTATACCGTAGATTTGTAATATTATGTATGTTATTTTGTTCAAACTTTATGGCAGGTACTTAGCGTAGGGTAGCGAAGCTGGTCCCCGGTGCGGTACAGGTGACCTCTTGTCGTCCCAGGTTGATGTCACGAGTTTCCAGCTACTCGATTTATAACACTGATTTATTCTTTGCTTGTATTCTTACAAGGGATTTTCCGCCTAATTTCCGGCTTGCAATGGTATTCACTCACTTTATTGCTAATTATTAGATTCACATTTCCATAGTACACTATATGATTTCGTATTTTATCCCTGTGGGACGTGCCCTGGGGTAGGCCTCGCGTGGCTTGTGGAACAGCCTACTGATGCCGCCTCTTGCCACTATTCTATATTTCTAGCATTCTATATTTATAATATTCTATGCACGATTTTCCTTCACTCCAACTTATATGTTGTTGTGGTACCCGTTCCACTTCACTGTTCCACGAATCACCGTTCACTATTTTTTTTCTCATACACGCACGTACACAAAGCCTCATGCACTGGCCCACACGTGGTCTCCCGTTTATTATCTATTTAACACAAAGTTCCGTTGATAATGACTGTTTTCAAATTTTCCAGCGGGTCACTATGCACTTGTTATGCCTGTAATCGGTAATCCAAGGCTGTGGTCCTAAGAAATCCCGGTTATCCCGGTGACCACAGTCACAGCTAGTGAACCACCGTCACTGCAAGAGAACCACAGTCACAGCTAGTGAACCACAGTCACAGCTAGTGAACCACAGTGTAGATATGATAGAGCCCATTAGGCTCAGGAAACTGTACACCTGTTGATTGACGGTTGAGAGGCGGGACCAAAGAGCCAGAGCTCAACCCCCGCAAGCACAACTAGGTGAGTACAACTAGGTGAGTACAGTCACAGCTAGTGAACCACAGTCAAGAGTACGAAAAGTCAAGTACCCAGTCAAGAGTACGTAAACAACAACATGGCAGTTAACACTATAATTGAGAGGGCAGCCTCTGCTGCCTGTAGAAATAGATCCCACCTGCTCATCATGGGGGACTTCAATCACGGAAGATTGATTGGGAGAACAAGGAACCGCATGGAGGCGAGGATACGTGGAGAGCCAAACTACTGGAGGTGGTGACTAGAAACTTCTTAATCCGAGAACCCACAAGGATGAGAGGACATGACGAACCAGCGAGACTCGACCTGGTCTTCACCCTGAACGACTCTGACATAAGAGAAATCGGTTTTGAGGCCCCAGTAGGAATGAGCGATCACAGTGTATTGGTGTTTGAGTACCTGATTGAAGAAGGGTTATTGAACTCGAGGAGGGATACCGAAACCAAAAGGTTAGCATACCGAAAGGGAAACTATGAGGAGATAAGGAAATTCCTAACAGATATAGCATGGGAAACAGAGCTCAGGGGAAAGACGGCCCAAGATATGATGGACTACATCACGAAAAAATGTAAGGACGCAGCAAACAAGTTTGTCCCAGCCCAAAAGGAAAACAGTGAAATGAAGATGAGAAACCCATGGTTTAATCAGAGATGTAGGCTAGGTAAGCAACAAAGTAAAAGGGCATGGAGAAACTATAGGAATAACAGGACACTGGAGAGCAGAGAAAGATACCAGAATGCCAGGAACGAATATGTCAGAATGAGAAGAGAGGCAGAAAGACAATACGAAAATGACATCGCAAGCAAGGCAAAGACTCAGCCTAAATTGCTGCATAGCCACATCAGGAGAAAAACAACAGTAAAGGAACAGGTTATGAAATTAAGGATAGGGGCAGAAGGATTCACTACAAACGACAAGGAAGTGTGTGAGGAGTTGAATAAGAAATTCCAAGAGGTCTTCACCTTAGAGCAAGGAGAAATCCCAGAGATAAGAGAGGGAATAGCTAACCAGGAACCACTGGAAGAGTTTGAGATTACCAGCGGGGAAGTAAGGAAGTGTTTACTAGAGTTGGATGTGACAAAGGCTATAGGCCCAGATGGAATCTCCCCTTGGATACTAAAGGAAGGAGCAGAAGAACTGTGCCTCCCACTCTCCATAGTGTATAACAAATCACTGGCAACAGGGGAACTGCCAGAAATTTGGAAAACAGCTAACGTAGTCCCGATATACAAGAAAATGGGATAGACAGGAGGCACTGAACTACAGGCCAGTGTCCCTAACCTGCATACCATGCAAGCTGATGGAGAAGATTGTGCGAAGAAAGCTAGTGGAGCACCTGGAGCGAAAGAACTTTGTAACACAGCATCAACATGGATTCAGGGATGGCAGGTCCTGCCTCACAGGGTTACTTGAATTCTACGACCAGGCAACAAAAATAAGGCAAGAGAGAGAAGGGTGGGCAGACTGCATATTTTTGGATTGTCAGAAAGCCTTTGATACAGTGCCACACAAGAGGCTAGTGAAAAAGCTGGAGATGCAGGCTGGAGTGAAAGGGAGGGTACTCCGTTGGATACAAGAGTACCTAAGCAACAGGAGACAACGAGTCAGTGTGAGGGGTGAGGTCTCAGATTGGCGAGACGTTACGAGTGGAGTCCCGCAGGGGTCAGTCCTTGGACCTATACTGTTTCTGATATATGTAAATGATCTCCCAGAGGGTATAGAATCGTTTCTCTCAATGTTTGCCGATGATGCAAAAATTATGAGGAGGATTGAAACGGAGGACGATAGTAGGAGGCTACAGGATGACCTAGACAGACTGAGTGAATGGTCCAACAAATGGCTGTTGAAGTTCAACCCAAGTAAATGCAAAGTAATGAAACTAGGCAGTGGAAACAGGAGGCCAGACACAGGATACAGAATAGGAGGTGAAGTACTTAATGAAACGAACAGAGAGAAAGATCTAGGAGTTGATATCACACCAAACCTGTCTCCTGAAGCCCACATAAAAAGAATAACGTCTGCGGCATATGCGAGGCTGGCTAACATCAGAACAGCGTTCAGGAACCTGTGTAAGGAATCATTCAGAATCTTGTACACCACATATGTAAGACCAATCCTGGAGTATGCGGCCCCAGCATGGAGCCCGTACCTTGTCAAGCACAAGACGAAGCTGGAAAAAGTGCAAAGGTATGCCACTAGACTAGTCCCAGAACTAAGAGGCATGAGTTACGAGGAAAGGCTGCGGGAAATGCAACTTACGACACTGGAAGACAGAAGAGTAAGGGGAGGCATGATCACAACCTACAAAATCCTCAGAGGAATCGACCGGGTAAACAAGGATAAACTATTCAACACTGGTGGGACGCGAACAAGGGGACACAGGTGGAAACTGAGTACCCACATGAGCCACAGAGACGTTAGAAGGAACTTTTTCAGTGTCAGAGTAGTTAACGGATGGAATGCATTAGGCAGTGATGTGGTGGAGGCTGACTCCATACACAGTTTCAAGTGTAGATATGATAGGGCCCAGTAGGCTCGGGAATCTGTACACCGGTTGATTGACAGTTGAGAGGCGGGACCAAAGAGCCAAAGCTCAACCCCCGCAAGCACAAATAGGTGAGTACAAATAGGTGAGTACAGTCACTGCTAGTGAACCACCGTCACAGCTAGTGAACCACAGTCACAGCTAGTGAACCACAGTCACAGCTAGTGAACCACAGTCACAGCTAGTGAACCACAGTCACAGCTAGTGAACCACAGTCACAGCTAGTGAACCACAGTCACAGCTAGTGAACCACAGTCACAGCTAGTGAACCACAGTCACAGCTAGTGAACCACAGTCACAGCTAGTGAACCACAATCACAGTTAGTGAACCACAGTCACAGCTAGTGAACCACAGTCACAGCTAGTGAACCACAGTCACAGCTAGTGAACCACAGTCACAGCTAGTGAACCACAGTCACAGCTAGTGAACCACAGTCACTGCTAGTGAACCACAGTCACTGCTAGTGAACCACAGTCACATCTAGTGAACCACAGTCACAGCTAATGAACCACAGTCACAGCTAGTGAACCACAGTCACTGCTAGTGAACCACAGTTCATAAGCATAAGCTGGAGAAACAGGCAGGAGTAACAGGTAGGGCGCTCCAGTGGATAAGGGAGTACCTAAGCAATAGGAAGCAGAGAGTTACAGTGAGGGGTGAGACCTCAGACTGGCGTGAAGTCACCAGTGGAGTCCCACAGGGCTCTGTACTTGGACCTATCCTGTTTCTGATATACGTAAATGATCTCCCAGAGGGTATAGACTCATTCCTCTCAATGTTTGCTGACGACGCCAAAATTATGAGAAGGATTAAGACAGAGGAGGACAGCTTGAGACTTCAAGAAGACCTGGACAAGCTGCAGGAATGGTCGAACAAATGGCTGTTAGAGTTTAACCCAAGCAAATGTAATGTAATGAAGATAGGGGTAGGAAGCAGAAGACCAGATACAAGGTATCATTTGGGAGATGAAATACTTCAAGAGTCAGAGAGAGAGAAAGACCTGGGGGTTGATATCACGCCAGACCTGTCCCCTGAAGCTCATATCAAGAGGATAACATCAGCAGCATATGCCAGGTTGGCTAACATAAGAACGGCCTTTAGAAACTTGTGTAAGGAATCTTTCAGAACATTATATACCACATATGTCAGACCAATCCTGGAGTATGCGGCTCCAGCATGGAGTCCCTATCTAGTCAAGCATAAGACTAAACTGGAAAAGGTTCAAAGGTTTGCCACCAGACTAGTACCCGAGCTGAGAGGTATGAGCTACGAGGAGCGACTGCAGGAATTAAACCTCACTTCGTTGGAAGACAGAAGAGTTAGGGGGGACATGATCACCACATTCAAGATTCTCAGGGGAATCGACAGGGTTGATAGAGACAGGCTGTTTAACACAAGGGGCACACGCACTAGGGGACACAGGTGGAAACTGAGTGCCCAAATGAGCCACAGAGATATTAGAAAGAACTTTTTTAGTGTCAGAGTGGTTGACAAATGGAATGCATTAGGAAGCGATGTGGTGGAGGCTGACTCCATACACAGTTTCAAGTGTAGATATGATAGAGCCCACTAGGCTCAGGAAACTGTACACCTGTTGATTGACGGTTGAGAGGCGGGACCAAAGAGCCAGAGCTCAACCCCCGCAAGCACAACTAGGTGAGTACAACTAGGTGAGTACAGTCTTAGGTAGTAAAACAGGTGTTGCGGGAATGTTTATTTAGTCGTGTTATGATCCTTGTATTAAGGCTTGTGACCCCTATTTGAGTTTCGTACAAAAGAATCCCAGTTGGCCTGACGGTGTCTCACACTAATAATAAGGGATAAGGGGATAAACAATCACCAGTATAATGACTGCATCCATCATACAACAATGAAAGATACATATACACTCATATACAATACTAATTATAAGAGGACCGGGCCAGTATACACGACCTAGGAATGATCAGTAATTAACGATAAGAACAGATGAGGCAGAAAATCTACTACTGTATATACTTACTTACTGAACTGTATAAATCTACTTACTGTATATACTGCTTCCCTACAACACAATACTCTACAACTCTGGAAACACAAACCGAAACTGTTTCAATTTTCAGTTTGTTACAACTTGTAATAAAGTTGTTACATCTTGGCTTAACGTGTTTATGACGTATTAGAACGCTGTTACAACTTGCTATATTGGTGGTTATAACTGGTTAGGAGGTTTTAAAACTTGTTCGAACGTTGTACCAACGTCGTAGCTTCGGTGTGTGTTTGGCGGGAAGTAACGTCACAGTATATATTATGCAGGGTTTTCCTGGCGGATAATTTAAATAATAAGCTACTTTTATACGGATATATATTATGTATATGAATATGAATGTATCAAGGTTGGCAGGAGTAGTACATGTTACATATATACTCTGGAATATACATTAATTCACACTCTTACTCTACTGTAGTTAAGAGAGGCAAGAACAATTTTCACCTGTTAGGTTAGTTTGTCTTTGCAACATAAATATGCAATCTTTTCCGGTCTGTCCAAATTCAGTAGTACCGATTTCTACTTTCTAATTGCGTTCAACGTCAGAATCTGTACTATTGGTCCTCATCGTCACCATAAGTACTACCAAAAACAATAGTACGAACTGACAGATGACGCTATTGGGCTTTATCATATTGACATTTGAAATTGTATGGAGTCTGTCTCCACCAAATCACTTTCTAATGCATTCCATCTGTTAACTACTCTGACACTGAAACATTTTCTTATTTGTCTCGGTGGCTCCTTTACTGTGAGGTGTGAAGTCTCACCTCTCACAGTACCTCTCTCTATTTTCTGTTGCTTAGGTTCTTCTTTATCTACCGGAGCACCTTACTTGTCACTCCTGACTATCTCCATCTATGCACCAGCCTTTTATGGAGAACTGTGTTAAATGCTTTCTAACAGTCCAAGAAAATGCAGTCTGCCCCAGTCTTTTTCTTGCTTAGTTTTTGTCACTTGTTCATACAATTTTAACCCTGTGAAGCACGATTTTCCATCCCTGAATCCTAGTTGGTGGTGTGCTACAAAGTCCCTCTCCAGGTATACAACAAAACAAAAAAAAGCGATTTCCTCAGAGTCTTCTCCATCATCTTGCCTGGTATACAAGTTAGGGACGCC
>WNGS01165523.1:33611419-33628690 GCA_020271785.1 Procambarus virginalis | reverse complement strand
TTTGTTTTTATTAATATTATTATGTGTAGCTCTTATTATAACTGGGAAGTTAAAATTTAAAAAAAACTCCGTCGTAAATGAGTATAGTTCTGACCTCATTAAAATTTTAACCTATTAATTTTATGTCAATTTACTTCTTTAATTCATTCTAATTTTTTAAATTTCCCTCTAACATACTTTCACACAACACATATATAATAAAATAGGCAAAGTTTCAATGCGTCTAGCGAGCTCTCCGTGTTCAGCTGTCTCTCACGTCACGTTGTAAAACTCGAGTGATGCCGACCCGTTCATCTTGTAAATCGCCCCTCAGAGTCCACTAAATCTTCGCGGGAGGAAAAAATTGACTCTGTGTTGGCCAAATAGCTCCCGGATAATTTGCAGAGAAGAGGCGAGGCGAGATTCTGTGGCCCGAGAGTTGAACCGGTGAAGCACGAGAGATGTGGAGACGGTGCTGCACACGAGGACAAGCTAATCACCTTATGAAATATAATAAATTTGAAGGTTGTAAATCTTGTCCACAGTACAGTAGAAATCCATTCTGAAAGGTAGAGAAAATATATGTAGCGATTTTGCCCTCAAAAATAAAGAACGCTGCATGATCCATGATAGATATGTATACGGTGTTTGTACGGATGTATGATCTTTTAGTTACAAAGAGTCAACAATTTGCATGTATATTGTGACGGATCGGTGGCAGAAGATGGCAGGGCATCGGGTGTGGGGTTCTGATAAGGGAATACGCTAGATACAGGAAAATGAATAGGAAAATTCAACTCTGGCTCAGTAACTATATTTCATCTACACAAGCTGGATTGCAAGCCTTTCTGGGTGATTTGGATGACGTAGCTCAAAACGGGAAAAATGTGTTGGTATTAGTTGGCAGCCGGGAGCACTTGATTCATTAAACAGTAGAAATTCAATTTCATGTTCATTGATGAGAACTACATATTATATTCATAGAAGCTGATGTTCATTGTATTCATAATTAGAGGCGAGAAAAGGAATATCTAAGTCTGTCTCTATCTCTCTGTCTCTCGCTCTCCCTCTCTCTCTCTCTCTCTCTCTCTCCTCTCTCTCTCTCTCTCTCTCTCTCTCTCTCTCTCTCTCTCTCTCTCTCTCTCTCTCTTACAACCTACCAGCTATGTGTCTTGCTTCCGTCGACCACTCCAAGTGAGGAATTATTTGAACAATCCTGAAGGATTACAGGATTTACCCTTGTAATTTACTGTCGCTTGTATTAATGCCTTGTGAGATTCATGGAAACTTTGATTCAGGAGAAAACACTCGAGACTGGCAATTAATTGTCCAAAAATGGGGAGAGATTTTTTATACCTTCGCAAAACACAATTATTTGCAACAATTAAAACTGATGAATATACGGATTAAAAGAAAGAGTGAGATGGATTTTTAAAGTAAATATAAAAAGGAGTAGATTAACGCAGGGAAAATATTTTGATTGAAAGCGAATGAGAGAGAAAGAGAGGCATGTATTCAACAGGTGCTGGCTAGGTGGAACTTGTACTGATGTAAATAGCTTTTGTACTCAATGTTTAGAACAATATAAGATTTTTCTATGGCTGTACACCTGTTCACCGGTCCGTCTATTACCCAAAGCTTCGTAGTATTACGTAAGTAATGAAGAAATATGATATATTTACACACTATAATGTTGGTGCTGAATGTAGAACATGAAAAAACTATATTTTTACTCTGAAATAATATCATTTTATAACGAATTAGACAAAACTAAGAGGCAAGTGACGCCACAGAAGGTCGACGCTCCAACCGACACGGTTCTGGCTTTGGGCTGTATCTAATTTCGTTACAAAATTATCTTATTTCAGAGAAAAAAATATGTTTTGTCATGTTCTGCATTCTGTACCAACATTATAGTGAGTGAATGTATCACATTTCCTCTTTACTTATGGATGACGAGGTAGAAATAGCCTAAGCTACTATATCCCTTTGAGATGTATTTTTTTTCTTGTCTCAATGCACATACTTGAACTTGAAATTAAACGGACCCCCTGTTCACTCTCGCCACAGTTGGACTGATCTGAATAAAATCATTGACAATAAATTATTAAATCTAAATTTTCATCTCGATCATATAGAATATAATTATGATAATTACGTGTTATGCTGTTATTATGGTTTTAGCTTATGTAAATATTGTACTGAAATTTTGTGTAAACTAATTCAGTTTATAATTCTCAGCCGTACGTCTCGGTTCGAATCCCGGTCGGAGCAGAACAAATTGGCAGTGTTTCCTTTCACTTTATGCCTCTGTTCACCTAGCAGTAAATTGGTACTTGGGAGTTAGGTAGCTCTTCAGAGCTGCATCCTGGGGTTGGTCAGGAGTCGGCCTTGAAGTTAGATATACATTAACTCGCACAAGAGAAAGAGAAGGGACATGATAGAGACGTATAAAATACCAATAGAACAAGGCGGCATGGGTGGAAGCTTGAAATCAGATGAGTCATCGAGATGTTGGAAAGTTTTCATTTAGCTTAAGAGTAGCGGAAAATGGAATGAGCTAAAGAACTCAAACGATATGGAAGCAAACTCCATTCATCATTTTAAAAGTAGATATGATAGAGAAATAATACCAGAATCACTGTTTAAATTTAAACAACCAGCGGCTAGAAAGATTGAGTTCATGAGGGAATGCTCGATCCTATAGGCACGTGATTACACACACACACACACACACACACACACACACACACACACACACACACACACACACACACACACACACACACACACACACATAACAGATTATACATATTATAACAGAACAGAACAGTAATCCAGATCAATTCCTGCTAGAGAACAGATTATAAACAAAGCTAACGAAAATCATAACAAATGCAGTGTTCCTACAGGACTATTATGTTATGAGGAAAGAGAGGGAAGGAAGAGGTGGTGGAGGTGTAGCTCTGCTGGTAAGAAAAGGTTGGGATTTTGAGGAGTTGGTTGTTCAGGAATGTGAAGGTTTCAGTGACTACATAATAGGGACAATAACAACTGGAGGGCAAAAAATTATAGTCGTAGTCATATATAATCCACCACCAAATGACAGAAGACCCAGACAGGAATATGATAGAAACAACATGGCCACCATTAACATAATAGAGAGAGCAACTTCTGTTGCTAGCAGGAATTGATCTGGACTACTAATCATGGGAGACTTCAACCATGGGAAGATAGATTGGGAGAACAGAGACCCGTATGGAGGACCAAAAACATGGAGAGCTAAGCTGCTGGACGTGGCAACAAGAAACTTTCAAAGCCAGCACATCAAGGAACCAACAAGAATGAGAGGAGAAGATGAACCAGCAATGCTTGATCTGATATTTACACTAAATGAGTGGGATATAAGGGAAGTCAAGATGGAAGCGCCCTTGGGAATGAGTGATCACAGTGTATTGAACTTTGAGTACCTGGTAGAGCTAGAAATTATCCCCCCCCCCCCGAAAAAGAACTAGGAAACAAAAGGCTGGCATACCGAAAGAGAAATTATGAGGAGATGAGAAGCTTCCTAAGGGAAATACCTTGGGACACAGACCTCAGAGATAAGTCTGTACAAGATATGATGGACTATGTCACCCAAAAGTGTCAGGAGGCAGTAAGCAGATACATTCCGACCCAAAAGGAAAAATCCGAGAAACAAAAGAAGAATCCATGGTATAATAGGGCATGTATGGATGCAAAGAAACTGAACAAAATGGCGTGGAGGAACTTCTGGAATAACAGAACACCAGAAAGCAGAGAGAGATACCAGAGAACCAGGAATGAGTATGTCAGGGTGAGAAGAGAAGCAGAGAAAAGTTATGAAAATGATATAGCAAACAAAGCCAAGACCGAACCAAAGCTACTCCACAGTCACATCAGAAGGAAAACAACAGTGAAAGAACAGGTATTGAAACTTAGAACAGGCGAGGACAGGTATACAGAGAATGACAAAGAGGTGTGTGAAGAACTCAACAAGAGGTTCCAGGAGGTCTTCACAATAGAACAAGGTGAGGTCACTGCTAGGAGAAAGGGAAGTAAACCAGGCGGCCTTAGAAGAGTTCGAAATTACGAGAGAGGAAGTCAAGAGACACCTGTTGGAACTGGATGTTAGAAAGGCTGTTGGTCCAGACGGGATCTCGCCATGGGTACTGAAAGAGTGTGCAGAGACACTTTGCTTGCCACTCTCCATAGTGTATAGTAGGTCACTGGAGACGGGAGACCTACCAGAAATATGGAAGACGGCGAATGTGGTCCCAATATACAAAAAGGGCGACAGGCAAGAGGCACTGAACTACAGGCCAGTGTCCTTGACTTGTATACCATGCAAGGTGATGGAGAAGATCGTGAGAAAAAACCTGGTAGCACATCTGGAGAGAAGGGACTTCGTGACAAATCGCCAACATGGGTTCAGGGAGGGTAAATCTTGCCTGACTGGCTTAATAGAATTCTACGACCAGATGACAAAGATTAAGCAAGAAAGAGAAGGCTGGGCGGGCTGCATTTTCTTGGATTGTCGGAAAGCCTTTGACACAGTACCGCATAAGAGGCTGGTACATAAGCTGGAGAGACAGGCTGGTGTAGCTGGTAAGGTGCTCCAGTGGATAAGGGAGTACCTAAGCAATAGGAAGCAGAGAGTTACGGTGAGGGGTGAGACCTCAGATTGGCGTGAAGTCACCAGTGGAGTCCCACAGGGTTCTGTACTCGGTCTTATCTTGTTTCTGATATATGTAAATAATCTCCCGGAGGGTATAGATTCATTTCTCTCAATGTTTGCGGACGATGAAAAAATTATGAGAAGGATAAAGACAGAAGAGAACTGTTTGAGGCTTTAAGAAGACGTAGACAAACTGAAGGAATGGTCAAATAAATGGTTGTTAGAGTTTAACCCAACCAAATGCAATGTAATGAAGATAGGTGTAGGGAGCAGGAGGCCAGATACAAGGCATCATCTGGGAGAGGAAATTCTTCAGGAGTCAGAGAAAGAAAAAGACTTGGGGGTTGATATCACGCCAGACCTGTCTCCTGCAGCCCATATCAAGAGGATAACATCAGCGGCATATGCCAGGCTGGCCAACATACGAACTGCATTCAGAAACTTGTGTAAAGAATCATTCAGAACTTTGTATACCACATATGTCAGGCCAATCCTGGAGTATGCAGCCCCAGCATGGAGTCCATATCTAGTCAAGGATAAGACTAAACTGGAGAAAGTTCAAAGGTTTGCCACCAGACTAGTACCCGAGCTGAGAGGTATGAGCTACGAGGAGAGACTACGGGAATTAAACCTCACTTCCCTGGAAGACAGAAGAGTTAGGGGGGAAATGATCACCACATTCAAGATTTTGAAGAGAATTGATAGGGTAGATAAAGACAGGCTATTTGACACAAGGGACACACGCACAAGGGGACACAGGTGGAAACTGAGTGCCCAAATGAGCCACAGAGATATAAGAAAGAACTTTTTTAGTGTCAGAATGGTTGACAAATGGAATGCATTAGGAAGTGATGTGGTGGAGGCTGACTCCATACACAGTTTCAAGTGTAGATATGATAGAGCCCAATAGGCTCAGGAATCTGTACACCTGTTGATTGCCGGTTGAGAGGCGGGACCAAAGAGCCAGAGCTCAACCCCCGCAAACACAACTAGGTGAGTACAGCTAGGTGAGTACACACACACACACACACACACACACACACACACCACACACACACACACACACACACACACACACACACATACACACACACACACAAACACACAAACACATACATACAACACACTCTCACACGCCCTGTGATAAAATCCGGGGAGGATTGACTGAAAATCAGTCTATAAAGGTTCGTCCCTGTTCACCCAGCAGTATTTGGGGACCTGGGAGTAAAACCGATCGGATGGTCGTGTTCCAGGGAAAACACTGGCAGGGAAAGGCTTACCATGAGTAATGGGATGTTAATGCCCTCAGCCTGCTAACAGAAGTCAGAAGGCGACTATTCCTGTAGCCACCTGGGTAAAAAAAAGCAGATAGTAGATTATATATTTTTTCCCCTTTTTTATACATTTAGACTCGAACAAAAAAGCAATACATTAAAAGGATGATATAAAAATATAAAGGAGTTATTATATACGCGCTGGAGAAAAGTTAAAAAAAGAGCACAATAAGGTCATTACAGGGAAGTAAGAGGATTAGAACACGCGAGCTCCGACTGGAAAGAGGATTTAGTGTTCTCACTTCTTTACCAGTCTGCTACTCAGGTACTTTGCTTCATCAAGTTTTTTCCGGAATAATCTATTTGGGTTTACTGGGGTGAGTTCAGCACGTGCTAATTACGTGGAAACAGTTCACGTGGAACTATTGAACAAAACATAAAAGTGGAACAATTGTTATCACGCACAAGAATGAGGCTTATATTTTAAGATCCATAGAAAGTTAGTGTGTATGCTCTCAAAACTGTACTCACCTAAATGTATTTGTTAGGTCTATCTTTATCTCCTAAACCTCTATCTGTCTCGCCAAGTGTTAGTGTTCATTTCAATAACTATGTTCTCTCCTGCTTCTTGTTAGTTTTTCATTTGCAATTGAGTATTAGAGTCGATTCAAGGGCTTTGTAACTATGCAATTATAGTATTTATATTTGAAATGTTTTGTTTTCAAGTATCTCCCTGAGTGGCGGTCCTCAACGGCAACCTCCAGCCCCTAATGATATGATTAGCATCAACTGGTCGTACTCGGCCTGACCTCACCTCTCCACTTGGCAGCTGGCAAGTCGGCTCACGACTATCTTAAGAGCTAACAATTTCAAAAGATAAGAATGAAGGAAACTGCGGAAGGCCTTTTGGCCCATACGATGTCGCTCTTCTTTGTATTCAACTCAACTCGTTCATAAATATGTTCAACTTTCGCTTGAAACAATGCAACGATGCCACGGCCATTATGTTACTAGGAAATTTGTCCCTGGCAAAATTGTTCCGAAAACCAACAACGCTATTTCACAACCCTATTTCTAAACATGTATTTACCCAGAACTTTTCTAATTCTATACTTACACAATTTGTATCCATTGTGCTCGTTTAGTTCCTTACCCATTCGAACTCTTCTGCCACCGCTCGCAAGATTGGCGTGGAGCCCAAAATAAAGCATTAAACAAACTATACAAACTTGAAATAGCAACACACTGTTCCGTCCTGCTGAAATCGAGCGTTTAATCAATATTTCCTTCAGAAAATATTAAAGATGCTAAATATCAACACCCAGCATCTTTATAAAAACACACATGGATAAACAATGATAATAAAAAATATATAAATATATTTACAGGTATTACAAAGCCAAGACTGTTCTTTGTGCTTAGAGTTATAATATGTTATGTTCATTACAAATTTCACTTCTTCACAACTGAATTGTAAAAAAAATATAGGTATCAGTTTTTAAGAATGTCAAGGAAAATAATTTAAAGTATATTACTCAATTACAATTAATAATTATTATTGTTTTAATGTAACACAAATTTGTATTCCTCGTTGATCTCCCAAATCTATACTAACCCACCCCCCCCCCCCCACACACAATGACATTAAAATACCGTATTTCTGGGGGAGTCCAGAGACTACCCCAGATACAAGTTCAATCTCACCAGTTGTCACAATGACTCAGTACTAACCGCCTAACCTTTCCTCCAGCACATGACCTCAGGAGCACCGTGTCGGGGTCTAGAGGTAAGGTGCGCGGCTCGGGGTGTGCTCAGGTCCAGAGGCTAGAAATCCTCGTATTCCTCCAGTTGATTTTGGTGTAATGTACAATATGATTATTTGTCTATAGATGTGTGAGCCCCTTGAGGGACCTGAAATACACAAGGGTGTAAATAGCCTGAGCTTCTCGGTCTTCTCCTAGATGTATTTTATTATTTAAATAAGCTTATTTGAACTTGAACCACAATAGGCTACCAATAATTTTCACAGAAAATGATTGGGTGAGATTAATGACCTGGCCTGACCATCCTCCACTACCGTCCGGGTGGGTAAGCAACCACCAGACCTCTCTCTCTCTTCCCTCCCTCTGACCTCCGTCTGCCCTCCTGCTGACCTCTCCTTCTCACCCCAGTAGGAGGAGCAGAGAGGGAAGCCACCAGTCAGGACCCTCACCCCTAACACCAACATGGAAGCGGAGCTGTCTACCGCGACTATCGCTTCCTGTCACTCAGCAAGGATGTGACAGACACCGAAATGACCACTCCCAATACCACAGGTTAATTAAGGGCGAGCCATCCGACATGGTCCCCATCACCTGTGTGTGAGAGAAGGGAAAATCACCTCCACGACCATACACCCCCTCCCCCAGCTGGGGATGTGAGGGAACCGTCCAGTATGAAGGGTAGAAATAACCTAAACTAATCTATCCATTTGGGATATATTTTATTATTCCAATATACTTGAACCACCCCATACACCAACCACCATCTACTCTGGGACGTATAATCACCACCACAACTACCACCCAACAAAACTGTTTCCTCGCCTAAGCCACATAACTTTAAATACCACATAAACATAACAATTAATACCCAATAAACAAAACAGTTTATATTGCATTTATATATAAATATTTACAATCGCCTTTAAGCATTGATGGCATTAATATTATATAATCTGGAGATTGTTCGTGCGGTCTGTGACAGCCTCTAAAATTGACGAATAATTTTGAAGTCATTGAAGTGACGAGTGGGAGGGAGAGATTAAAATTTAAATCTAAGATAATGCTCGGCATTTTCTACCCTGCTGTTTGCAACTAGTGAGTGTACGCCTGATGTTGGGACACCTGTACACAGTGATACACAGAATGTATCTTTGTCAGGGAAGTTGTACAATTGGTTCTGGGCATAGAATATGTGGTTTGGTAGTTAGCGTTGAATGGTGCAGTGTATTTCCATGCTGCTCTAATGTAGCTCAGTGTTGTAATGTACTGCAGGCAGCCGTGTGCTGATTGTACAGTGGTTCAGTGTAGTAATGTGCTGATTGTACAGTGGTACAGTGTTGTAATGTGCTGATTGTACAGTGGGTACAGTGGTACAGTGTTGTAATGTGCTGAGTGTACAGTGTTGTAATGTGCTGAGTGTACAGTGTTGTAATGTGCTGATTGTGCAGTGGTACAGTGTTGTAATGTGCTGAGTGTACAGTGTTGTAATGTGCTGATTGTGCAGTGGTACAGTGTTGTAATGTGCTGATTATACAGTGTTGTAATGTGCTGATTGTACAGTGGTACAGTGTTGTAATGTGCTGAGTGTACAGTGATACAGTGTTGTAATGTGCTGAGTGTAGAGTGGCTCCAGTACCAGGACTGACCAATCCTTATAGACGATCATTGGTGCAATGGTAGGTCATTGGTGAGCGTAGGCGTAGACTATATTGTTTTGTTATTGAAATTGAGACCTTGGGAGAGTGACTACACCCACCACAAAAGCTCAGTGACCAACCAGCAAGTGTATTTTAGACCTGAACATAGTCAACTCTCAGTGTATATATATACCGAGAAGTCTTATAGCACCTTTAAGTATATGTAAACATGTAGGTATATGTGTATATGCAAAATTAACAGCTGGATTGCCTTGTTTTCAGCTCCTCAGAAAATTTCCTCTAGCAAATCAATATATTTAAACATTACTATTTTATGCAGATTCACAATTTTTCAAGTCTGTTCTTTCTAATGTTATTTGTTTAGTTACAACCGTGTATGCTGTTCCCCGAAGTGAAGAGCGTGTGGGCAGTTAAATAATATACTGGAGCATATAGGAGGAGTGATAGAGGGCGAGCCGGAGGCCCCGCCGCGCGTATTGACAATCAAGACACACAATGGAGTTCCAATATTCCGCAGGAGACACCGCCACTGCTTCTCCACACAGCTTTATTGATCACTGCAACATACACCTGAAGTGGAGACGAGTTCAGTCATTACGAAGAATGAGCTCAATACCTCCAAACGAGCCGCAGCTCAGTGGGAGGAGCTCAGTGAGACGAGCTGAGTGGGAGGAGCTCAATGGGAGTCGTAGTGGCTTGGCGCTTTCTCCTGATAGTTCCCTTCCTCCCACTGTCCTCCCACTGAAGCACCACCATAATACGGTAGTTAGTAATTCGTATAACTATAGGAGGTGGGAGACCTAAATCCTTCATGCCAAAATGGCACCCTGTGGAAGGCCTAAAGTTGCAGTTGGAGAGCAGACAGGTGTCTCTGGAATCTTTCCTTATTAAAGGTTTCTGTTGGCTCAGTGGGGTAGAGTTGTAGGCTGTTGTATATGTGGTCTGCGGTTCGAGTCTCTGATGGTTCACGTGAATGAAGCGTTATCATCATTATGCAATGTTACACAGTTGCAGAACTAAATGGTTACAAAATGTCAATATTAAAAGGAAAGCAAAGGGAATTTGCTCCATAGTGGCTGTTGATTTCTTCGAGCTCATCCAACCCTGGACAGGAACCTAGGATGTAGTGGGCATTCCCCCCCCCCCCCCTCTAGATCACAAGGTGATGGGCTTGTAAAGGAAGCGCCCCGCTCTAGGGTCCCTTGTTGTTTTGTCCAGCCTGGAACCTAGATCCTTGAGAAACCATAGTAACAATACACACACAAATCACAATAGCGTGATATATTAAATATAAAATCTACAAGAGCCTTGATAAGGGTTCGAACTTACGCACGGGATCAAGAAGAGGTAGAACATTTGGTTAACAGAACCCGAATGCATGGGGAAGTTGTGTGAAACCCCGGAGCTTCAGGAGCTTAGTGAGGGCAGTAGCACTCCAGGTTGGAATTCTTTTACCATGAGGTGGTACAGTTGACGAAGGCGCGTCTTGGAACATCCCGTGCGTAGGTTCGAACCCTCATCAAGGCCCTTGTGGATTTGTTCATAGTAACAATGTTGAAGCGGTGATCTATATCCCTATACGTGTTTGCTTTCCCTCTTTCGCTGCGTGTGGCAGCGGCTCCTGCTTGGCCAACAGAGAGGACAATGCATGTGGCTGCCAAGGTGGATACACAAGGGCAGTCCCACGCCAACTGTCTTCTATTTCTCCATGAATATAGTGTACACACCTATTTGTACTCACCTATTTGTGCTTGCGGGGTTTGAGCTTTGGCTCTTTGGTCCCGCCTCTCAACTGTCAATCAACTGGAGTACAGATTCCTGAGCTTACTGGGCTCTATCATATCTACATTTGAAACTGTGTATGGAGTCAGCCTCCACCACATCACCGCTTAATGCATTCCATCCGTTAACTACTCTGACACTGAAAAAGTTCCTTCTAACGTCCTTGTGGCTCATGTGGGTACTCAGTTTCCACCTGTGTCCCCTTGTTCGCGTTCCACCAGTGTTGAATAGTTTGTCCTTGTTTACCCGGTCGATTCCCCTAAGGATTTTGTAGGTTGTGATCATGTCTCTCTTTACTCTTCTGTCTTCCAGTGTCGTAAGGTGCATTTCCCGCAGCCTTTCCTCGTAACTCATGCCTCTTAGTTCTGGGACTAGTCTAGTGGCATACCTTTGGACTTTTTCCAGCTTCGTCTTGTGCTTGACACGGGCTCCATGCTGGGACCGCATACTCCAGGATTGGTCTTACATATGTGGTGTACAAGATTCTGAATGATTCCTTACACAGATTTCTGAACGCTGTTCTGATGTTAGCCAGCCTCGCATATGCCGCAGACGTTATTCTTTTCATGTGGGCTTCAGGAGACAGGTTTGGTGTGATATCAATTCCTAGATCTTTCTCTCTGTCTGTTTCATTAAGTACTTCATCTCCTATTCTGTATCCTGTGTCTGGCCTCCTGTTTCCACTGCCTAGTTTCATTACTTTGCATTTACTCGGGTTGAACTTCAACAGCCATTTGTTGGACCATTCACTTAGTCTGTCTAGGTCGTCTTGTAGCCTCCTACTATCGTCCTCAGTTTCAATCCTCCTCATAATTTTTACATCATCGGCAAACAATGAGAGAAACGATTCTATACCCTCTGGGAGATCATTTACATATATCAGAAACAGTATAGGTCCAAGGACTGACACCTGCGGGACTCCACTTGTAACGTCTCACCAATCTGAGACCTCACCCCTCACAATGACTCGTTGTCTCCTGTTGTTTAGGTACTCCTTTATCCAATGGAGTACCTTCCCTTTCCTCCTGCCTACATCTCCAGCTTTTTCACTAGCCTCTTGTGTGGACTGTATCAAAGGCTTTCTGACATTCACAAATATGCAGTCTGCCCACCCTTCTCTTTCTTGCCTTATTTTTGTTGCCTGGTCGTAGAATTCAAGTAACCCTGTGAGGCAGGACCTGCCATCTCTGAACCCATGTTGATGCTGTGTTACAAACTTCTTCGCTCCAGATGCTCCACTAGCTTTCTTCGCACAATCTTCTCCATCAGCTTGCATGGTATGCAGGTTAGGGACACTGGCCTGTAGTTCAGTGCCTCCTGTCTATCCCCTTTCTTGTATATCGGGACTACGTTAGCTTTTTTCCAAATATCTGGCAGTTCCCTTGTTGTCAGTGATTTGTTATACACTATGGAGAGTGGTAGGCCCAGTTCTTTTGCTCCTTCCTTTAGTATCCAGGGGAGATTCCATCTGGGCCTATAGCCTTTGTCACATTCACTCTAGTAAACACTTCCTTACTTCCCCCTGGTAATCTCAAACTCTTCCAGTGGTTCCTGGTTAGCTTTTCCCTCTCTTATCTCTGGAATTCTCCTTGCTCTAAGGTGAAGACCTCCTGGAATTTCTTATTCAGTTTCCTCACCACTTCCTTGTCGTTTGTAGTGAATCCTTTCGCCCCTATCCTTAATTTCATAACCTGATCCTTTACTGTTGTTTTTTCTCCTGATGTGGCTATTGCAGCAATTTAGGTACTCACCTACACATATTCATAAATATATATATCGCAATTGACGATCACAAAACACTGATCATTTTTATGCGGAAAATCCCACAGAGAAATGTGATAGGAAGATGAACTTTTCGGCCTTATTAAAGCCGATGTCAACACCAGACTGTTGACAGTCAGTGACTGTCAAGCAGTCACTTGAGTGCATACTATATGTGTAACAGTCACTTGCGTGTATCATAGGGTTAATAATCACTCCAATGTCTGCGTGAAAACTGAAAGCTGCTTGAGGGTCTGTTTGGAGGGTAGCACTTGAGGGTCTGTGTGGATGCAAGAAATAGAGATCTACAAACTTTATGATTTGACTTTGATCCTTTCTTTTGTAACAAATGCATTTTGTATAACAAATCACACAACAAATAGAGGTAGGAGAATATAATTGGAAGTGCTCGTATATGGTTACATAGGCTCCCTTTACTTGCCATGGTATTCTTTCTACGAGGCTACAGTATTGGTGGAATGAAGGTGTGACTACTTCAAGAAAAAATCAGACACATTCCTGCAGGAAGTGGTGGACCAGCCGGGTTGTGATGGATATGTGGGCCTGCGGGCGCTGCAGGCAACAGCCTGTTGGATCAAATTATCTCGTCAAGCCTGACCCCTGAGAGAGAGAGAGAGAGAACTCTATGAACAGACAATAACAAATGACGTAAAAGTAAAACGTTCACAATAACAAACTAGGATCACCGTTGGATCACTGTTGGATCACTGGTGGATCACAAGTGGATAAGGTCATAATGACCTGAAAATGTTCCAAGACGGACCGAAACGTCATCGCATTCACTACAGTGTGAGAGTTTGGCTATGTGTTTCATCACTACTGTGTTTGACACGCTTCAGCCTTTCGTAGTGGTTACCAGGACGCGTGTTAGTGTGGAGAGACTGACTGACAACAGTCTGGTCGTGTTGGCTGAGTTCTCATTATGCAGTTATTTTGCAAGAACTGAATAACTTGGCATAATATTAGGTAGGTTTATTTTATAGAGGAGAGACACACTCGATATTTTTAAAGTTTAATTTCGTAAAAGCAACATCAGCAACAGCTCTCAATATATCACCCAGTACGATACAACTCGCTTTTCTGCCTAATTCTGTAGATTTTTGTGAGCTATTTTTAACACTCTAAACATGTAAAAAGAGCGAAAAAAACAAGGTGGAAATATTTGCGGTGAATTGTTTGACTTTTGATTATTCAAAATGGGAAAAACTCAATGCTTCCTTAGGTCCGTCTAGCACACAAGTGGGAACAAGAGCAAAGGAATCGAGTTTAGTTGTCAATTATTTAAGAAAATATCGAGACGAAAGGTGTTCTGAAACAACGGCAAGATCAACACGTCTGTTTCGTATGAACAGGACGTAATTATACCCTGGAGACGCCGCCATCCCTGCTGGGACACCCGCGGTCAATAATGAGGCATATGTAATACACGACCTCTTGCTAACTGCGCCCTTCCTTCGTCTTGTCAATGATTTTTATATATTTTCTGGTATTTCATATATTCAATATATTCGCGGCATGCATAAGCACTGCGCACCCACCCACACACACACATTCACACACACACACACACCACACACACACACACGCACACCACCCAACACACACCCACACACACACACAGAAGTCAGTAAGGGGAGTATATGATCACCAACCCTACATAACATCCTACGGGAGGAGGAATCGACCCGGGTAGACAAGGACAAACTATTCAACAATAGGGGGGACGCGAACAAGGGGACACAGGTGGAAACTGAGTACCCACATGTGCCCACAGCTAGTACGTTAGAAGGAACTTTTCAGTGTCAGAGTAGTTACTGCATGAATGCTTTAGGCAGTGATGTGCGTGGAGGCGCTGACTCCATACACAGTTTCAAGGTAGATTATGATAGAGCCCAGTAGGCTACAGGACCTGTACACCAGTTGATGAACAGTGTGAGAGGCGGGACCAAAGAGCCAAAGCTCAACCCCCGCAAGCACAAATAGGTGAGTACAAATAGGTGAGTACACACACACACACAACACACCACACACACACAACACACACACACACACACACACACACACACCCACACACACAGGAACCAGGAACGGAGTATGGTTAGTGTGAGAATGCAGCTGAGAAAAGGTATGAAAATGATATAGCTAATAAAGCCAGACCGAACCAAAGCTACTACCACAGTCACATCAGGAGGAAGACAACAGTGAAGGAACAGGTGATGAAACTTAGGGTGGGCGAGGACAGGTACACAGAGAATGATAAAGAGGTGTGTGAAGAACTCAACAAAAGGTTCCAGGAGGTTCTTACAATAGAACAGGGAGAAGTCACGGCGCTAGGAGAGGTGGCAGCAAAAAGGTCGACCTTGGAAAGGTTCGAAATTACAAGAGATGAGGTCAAGAAACATCTATTGGACTGGATGTGAGAAAACTGTTGGGCTGGATCGGAATCTCACCATGGGTATTGAAAGAGTGTGCAGGAGCACTTTGCTTGCCACTTTGCATAGTGTATAGTAGGTCACTGGAAACGGGAGACCTACCAGAAATATGGAAGACTGCAATGTGGTCCAATATTTACAAAAAGGGGACAGAGCAATGAGGCACTGAACTACAGGCCAGTGTCCTTAACTTGTATACCATGCAAGGTGATGGAGAAGATTGTGAGAAAAAACCTGGTAACACATCTGGAGAGAAGGGACTTCGTGACAACCCATCAACATGGGTTCAGGGAGGGTAAATCTTGCCTTACAGGCTTGATAGAATTCTACGATCAGGTGACAAAGATTAAGCAAGAAAGAGAAGGATGGGCGGACTGCAATTTTTTTGGACTGTCGGAAAGCCTTTGACACAGTACCCCATAAAATGTTGATGCACAAGCTGGAGAAACAGGCAGGAGTAACGGGTAGGGGCTCCAGTGGATAAGGGAGTACCTAAGCAATAGGAAGCAGAGAGTTACAGTGAGGGGTGAGATCTCAGAATGGTGTGAAGTCACCAGTGGAGTCCCACAGGGCTCTGTGTTTGGACCTATCCTGTTCCTGATATACGTAAATGATCTCCAGAGGGTATAGACTCCTCCAATGTTTGCTGACGACGCCAAAATTATGAGAAGGATTAAGACAGAGGAGACAGTTTGAGGCTTCAAGAAGACCTGGACAGCTGCAGGTAATGGTCGAACAAATGGCTGTTAGAGTTTAACCCAAGCACATGTAATGTAATGAAGATAGGGGTATTAAGCAGGAGACCAGATACAAGGTATCACTTGGGAGATGAAATACTTCAAGAGTCAGAGAGAGAGAAAGACCTGGGGGTTGATATCACGCCAGACCTGTCCCCTGAGCTCATATCAAGAGGATAACATCAGCAGCATATGCCAGGTTGGCTAACATAAGAACGGCCTTTAGAAACTTGTGTAAGAATCTTTCCGAACATTTATACCACATATCAGACCAATCTGGAGTATGCGGCTCCAGTATGGAGTCCATATCTAGTCAAGCATAAAACTAAACAGGAGAAGGTTCAAAGGTTTGCCACCAGATTAGTACCCGAGCTGAGAGGTATGAGCTACGAGGAGAGACTACGGGAATTAACCTCACTTCGTTGGAAGACAGAAGAGTTAGGGGGGACATGATCACCACTTCAAGATTCTCAGGGGAATCGACAGGGTGATAAAGACAGGCTGTTTAACACAAGGGCACACGCACAGGGGACACAGGTGGAAACTGAGTGCCCAAATGAGCCACAGAGATATTAGAAAGAACTTTTTTAGTGTCAGAGTGGTGGTTGACAAATGGAATGCATTAGGAAGCGATGTGGTGGAGGCTGACTCCATACACAGTTTCAAGTGTAGATATGATAGAGCCCAATAGGCTCAGGAACCTGTAACCTGTTGATTGACGGTTGAGAGGCGGGACCAAAGAGCCGGAGGCTCAACCCCCGCAAGCACAACTAGGTGAGTACAACTAGGTGAGTACACACCTGCAAGACAGAAGAGTTAGGGGGGACATGATCACCACATTCAAGATTCTGAAGGGAATCGATAGGGTAGATAAGGACAGACTATTTAACACAAGGGGCACACGCACAAGGGGACACAGGTGGAAACTGAGTGCCCAAATGAGCCACAGAGATATTAGAAAGAACTTTTTTAGTGTCAGAGTGGTTGGTTGACAAATGGAATGCATTAGGAAGTGATGTGGTGGAGGCTGACTCCATACACAGTTTCAAGAGTAGATATGATAGAGCCCAATAGGCTCAGGAATCTGTACATCTGCTGATTGACGGTTGAGAGGCGGAACCAAAGAGCCAGAGCTCAACCCCAGCAAACACAACTAGGTGAGTACAAC
>WNGS01165523.1:33594791-33605929 GCA_020271785.1 Procambarus virginalis | reverse complement strand
GGGGGTCGAGCACCTAATGTAAACCAGAGGGGAGATCTAATGGACCATAAGGAATATCGATGATAGGTTTTAGGGATACCTTAAGGGGTTCCAGCGTACTGAAGCCTGCCTTGAGCGGTTATTGTTTTTATAGAAAAGTACTTTACTCGCTAATTTGGAAGCACATCCAAAATTCCCTCGCTCAAAGTTCTCTAAATACAATTAACTGGCAAGGCTTCCATATTAGACATAAGATACGTCAAAGGATATGTAGGGTTCCAGTTAATATGATGCAAACAATTGTTTTCATTTTCAAGTGAATATATCATATAGATCACAGCGTGAAACTATTTGAACTAGTCGATATTAGATGTACATTTATATCTGGCGTTATTGATAACGAATAAATGAAAGACAAGCCACCAGCTGCATTACTATTATAAAAATTTATATTAAATAAAGCAATTTGAAGAAGATATATTTTATCACTAGTGCCTTCCACGATGTTTTTAAAAGTGAAAGTTGTTTTCTTTTACTGTGCGACAATACACCATTTTGCTACACACTAAGACGTCAACAGTGTCTGCTGAAGTGTTCCAGTAGTCACAAGATGTAACCAGAAACAAAATCACGTTTATATTTGGCTTAGGAACCAGTGAAATAAATCTTTAGGTATTTTGTATTAAAGTCATAGTCAACTCTGCTTGCTAAACTCTCGTTTTCCAGTAGACTCCTGGATGGTGTTAGAAAAATAATACAGAAAATATAGAAGTGTTATGGCCATTTACATCAAACTACATCACATTTACATTTACATCAAATGTAAAGCTATATTCCTAAAATCATATGATTGGCATTTTCAAGAGTACATCACTGAAATGGTTCTCTATTGCTGGTTACCGAGGTGCGGGCCCACGAATGGTCTTCCCATTCCGGCGAAAATAGACAAATTAAAACTTTTTCGTTTCCCAGAAAACCAGATGCAAGTTTCCACCGCCAATTGTTTCCCAACTTAGAGGAAGCATCAGCGGTGCTAGGACGATGCTCCGCCTGAAACCCGCAGGGTCCTATAGCACTTGTTGTTCCGCACAAGTTGAGGCACTTTCCCCACCGGCCGCCCCCGCCCCGTTTGCACTCACCGGTATCCTTCAACTTGAATGGAGCCTTTGTTGATGAGGAGGTCCTGGTGCTCCCGGTGTTCCGTGGATCGTCAGTGCTCACCTGTGTTGTTGTTGGACGAGATGTGAAGCGAATGGTTGGAGGCGTTCTGGCGCGCTTGTAGGTGTTGTTGGTGAGAGGTTGAAGGCTGGGAGAATGACCCGGTAGGCGTGTGCAAGTGTCCAATTCTGGCAGCAAACACAGCATGCCGGGAGAGGAGGACGGGCGCCCTCCCGTCACCCAGGAGACATCACGACAGCCTTGGGTATAATCGCTCTAGCTTGCAAGGACTGATGGTCACTCTCCGTGCTGGAGTGGCAGGGTGGGAAGGGTGGAGACGATGGAGTCGGGATCGTGAAGCTGCTTGCGAAGTGCAAGCAAATTTGAATTAATTCACTCTCCTGAATTATCAAATTTGAAACAATACCAGTTTTCCTTGTTTTGTTGATGTTAATCATTAATGTGTTCTACTGTGTGTAGTGGATGTTTTTCCTAGTTGAGAAATTGGTGTCATTTGTGTTACTGTACTAAAATGTTGATAATTGGTTGTAAATTTTCATTTGTTTTTTTACAGTATTCGTCTTTGTTATAAAGAACATAAAAGATTGCAGTATATACAAATTAAGATAATAACTAATGGCACTAATTGAAAAGAGCTCAATAAATTAAATATTATATACTATATATACTATATATATATTATATATATATATAGTATTAATATATATATCTATATGATATATATATATATTATTTACTGAGATGGTACCACCTCTGGTGCAAGTGTAGGGGACCCATACCATCGGAGAAGAAATACAGATGTATCAGGGAGACCTTGTGTGTCCTCACTGAACACTATGATTTTTCTTCTCCTACCACCCTCCATTCTTTGTATGTGTGTAACTTATTTGAACTTTATTTGAATGCTGTATACAAAAAAGGGTACATATAGTGTTACCTGCAGATACAGGTGCTATTCATCAGTTCGAAAGCCCTCCAGCGTCCTCAGAGGCGAGGCAGGAACCCATGGATGCAGTGCGCATTTCCCCTCTGTATTGCCACGCTGAGCGCTGGAAAAAGAAAGACTAGTGCACGCTTAGGTCCTCTCTGTTGTTTCGTAGCTAGCTAGACCCCATATCCTTCAAAAAACTGGTAACAGCACTTTTACCCCAGAAGTATCAGTGTCTCTGAAGGCAATGGGGACAAAATTATAGTGGTGATCAAGGTCTCTAGTATTTCGAGGATCTTGGCCGCTTCCCGTGGTGGCAGATGATATATATTATATACATGGAATATAGCCCCTATATTATATATATATATATATATATATATCATATATATATATATATAATATTATATATATTATATAAATAGAACCCTTTGTAGAGCAGCCAAATTTATATATACAGCGTAGATGTGAACAGATGAAACTGTAGGAGATATACTGACCTTCGCGAAGCAGCCTTCTATTTATTCTCAACTAAACTCGTTGATTTGCATGTGAAACTTACAATAATCAGGGATCCTACGTCTGTTATAAATCTATTCCATAAATTAACAATCCTATTTTCAAACCAGTATTCACCCAGGACTTTCTTTAATGCCAAACTTTAAAAAATTGTATTCTTGTTTCGTGTTTTATTTATGTTGATATGTTTAGTAACATATGGGGTGACCCAACGCTGACTCGATCCCCGTCATGGGTCACCAATGTTATATACGATGTTGTGAACATTATAATTTGGTGTGACCCTATAGTATAAAGTTTAGCAACATTTTATTATGGGGTTTAGCAGCACTAAAGTATGGATGCTGACTAATTTATTATAATACTAGATTAGTCATTCTCGTTCTGCTCCCACCCATGATGTTTCCGCCAAGGATCTATATAAGGTTAGGGTATTATACAACCAAAAAGCACACCACACACGACTTACACAGCACAACACACACGACATCACAACCCCACAACACAAGCACATTTATTATATATTAATAATATAATATATAGTAGTATATATATATACTATATACTTATATATATACATATATATATATATATATATATAATGTCAGTGTCAGACCACGGAGGAAGAACTGAAACAGGAATTCCTTAAGTACTTTCGTATATTAATACATCTTCAGAAGGAATCACATTTTTCATCACGTGTTAACTTTCGTGATTATATTATATATATATAGTATATATATATATAATATATATAGATATATATATATTATAGATATATATATATAGTATTTTTCAATTTATATATATAATATATATATATGTCGTACCTAGTAGCCAGAACGCACTTCTCAGCCTACTATGCAAGTCCCGATTTGCCTAATAAGCCAAGTTTTCGTGAATTAATATATTTTCTCAATTTTTTTTCTTATGAAATGATAAAGCTACCCTTTCATTATGTATGTGATCATTTTTTTATTGGAGTTAAAATTAACGTAGTTATATGACCGAACCTAACCAACCCTACCTAACCTAACCTATCTTTATAGATTAGGTTAGGTTTCTTAGCCAAAAAAGTTAGGTTAGGATAGGTTAGGTAGGTTAGGTAGTCGAAAAACAATTAATACATGGAAACTTGGCTTATTAGGCAAATCGGGCCTTGCATAGTAGGTTGAGAAGTGCGTTCTGGCTACTAGGTACGACATATATATATATATATATATATATATATATATATATATATATATATATATATATATATATATATATATATATATATATATATATATTGCGAGGATATAAAGAGAAGCTGCCTCGTATGGCCTTACAGACCTGTAGTTTCCTTAATTCTTATGTTTACTGCTCTCAGCTGAGCAGGAAAATATCACAGGAAGGATCCCATTCAGATCATGGCTTCAAGGCTGGCGCCCGATATTATAAAGCTTTGATCATGTGATCTTCAGCATTCACTTTTCTCGGCCAAAACCGTTAACGTCCAAGTAATGCCTCTAGGAACTTAATCCTACAAATTTAAAACAGTTTAAAGAGATTGTGAGGTACGAAATTTAATCCTCCTTAATCATTATTTCGCCTCGATGGTCAGGGATCACGTTCGTTATGGCCTGAGCCTAATATACGAACGGACTCATCACGAAATCTGTTTTCAAATATGACCTTCGTATATATGACTCCAGAGGCTGAGATCAGTTAATAGGCCTTTGAATACAATAACAATAATGACTCATTTCTTACACAGTGACAACAGGGTAGCCCGTTCCCTTCATTAGCCACAACTTACAAAACCCAACCTCCTAAACTACCCAGAAACATACAAATCCAAGCAACCCACCCCATCCCACACACCTGAACCAAGCAATGCATAGATAACGATTTTTTGGTGAGATTCTTCTTTTGATAGCACGTTGCATTTGGTACGTTTGTTATTATAACGTACGAAGCTACGCATGAGTTGAGAGGACGGATGGTTGTGAGGGTCCGGACTCCCACAACCCGGTTGTGTAATATATTGTGACCAGACTCCTCGCTACAGATAGCAGTGTCAGACATTATATATAAACTCTTCCCTCACAACAAAACACTTGATTTTGTTTTCTTCTCAACTCTGGACCTGCATTTTAAAATCGGTAGATGTAGGTATGGTGGGAGGGAGGGAACCATCAGGGGAAAGCGCCAAGCCGTCATGATTATATAGCACTTATAAGGGATCAGGATAATGATTTGGGATGGGACGGGGGGAAGGAATGGTGCCCAACCACTTAGACGGTCGGGGATTGAACGCCGACCTGCATGAAATGAGACCTTCGCTCTACCGTCCAGCCCAAGTGGCTGGAGAAACACCAAACTTTTCCTAAATGTAACTGTAATTGTCGCTGCACTGTAACTCTCAATGTTCTGTGTAAAATTATGTCTGACAAACTAACCTGTGAAGCAGGTTGATAATTAGTGTTCCTATTTTATCTGATTGATTGATTGATGAAGATTAAGCCATCCAAAAGGTGGCACGGGCATGATTAGCCCGTAAGTGGTGGCCCTTTTGAGCCATTACCAGTATCAAGAGCTGATACTGGAGATCTGTGGAGGTGCGACTGCACCCTGCGTGACAGGAGATGTCTCTCGTCTGTTATATTTGTTATGCTCTCTGTGAGGGAGTCTTCAGTCAGTTAAGTCATTTAATAGAGCTTAATTATACAAGCAGAGCAGAGCGATGTGAGATTATTTATAAGAACGTAATTCACATACATTGCTGAGGGCAGTAGGCTCGTGTCGCTACATCAATCTGGAGCGAAGCTACTTTTCTAAGTTAAAAGGTTCTTGCTGTATTAGACTTAGCTACTCTGAACGAAACGTCAATGTAGCACGGGCTATAGTGAGCCCGTAAGGTTATACGGGCTGTGTATGTTTATTTAAAGAATTAACTTCATTTAATTCCATTCGACAATTTTAATTGCTCTCTAAATGTTTAATGTTATCGTGGTAAGATATGGCACAGATGGCTGGCTGGCGGACTGTGATTGATGAGTGTGCTCAGCTGGGCGATGAACTGTCGTTTAAGGTTCCCACTTGGCCGTGAAGAGCGGTGTGGCACCTGACCTTCACCCCCTCTCTGGCCCCTAACGCACGGGAATAACATATTGTAAATTCATAGGTGTTGCCATGCACAGTTTGTTACCAGCCAGCATTACAATCATAAGGCAGATAAAGCATCATGCGGTAATAATTTTCAGTTAAAATGTCATTTAGTGGGACAGTCAATCACCGAAGTATATTTTCCTGTTATCTGGGCCTGCATTACTGAGCGGATAACTACTCCATTGGTAATACCTGCTCAATAATAAAAAATATGAAGATTGAATACCTCACATCATTTTAACAACTCCTGACTCCAAAATTGGACCAAACGTTCAAACATTCACCAAAAAAACTTTAATGTGAGTCTTAAATAAAATATTATGAGCAGCGGTTAGATCTATGATAATGACGATGGAAGGAAAAATCATTCCTCATAATTGGAATAACATATAGTGAACGGTACACGAATATACTGCTAAATAAACTAGGTTTTGACCATGAGAAGTTTAGCGATTAATTTAATTTGGATTTCCCTTTTTCAACACAGCTTAGAACTGAGGTGGTGATTCGATTATGGTAACACTCATGGAAGTGACAGTTACTAATGAAAGTCGGAGACTTACTGCAAACGAACCATTGATTTTTATGGATGGCAGAAATCGAGAGGATGAAATCGCTGATACAAGTATAAGAAGCGCTGGAGCTCGAACTGATAACTAAGATGCACCAGAACTAAACAGAGGAGAATACCTGTATTAAGGTGCTGGCACAATGGTAACATACTCTTCCCGCGGCTCGCAAGCGATTTCGACTGGGTTCGAGTCTTGGCCAGGTAGGATTCATTAGGCATCAGTCAACTGTTCGGGTTTGTTCCCCCTGCAGTAATTGGGTACCTGGTTGTAAACCGATTGGCGGGGCGTGTTCAAGTGAAAACTAACAGGTTAAGCGACTTGAAGGGTGATCTCTCAAGCTGCTAATAGGAGCCAGAAGCCGTCTGGTCTGTACCCTCCTGTGAAAAAAAGTTCGTAAAGCAGGTGAAGGATCTCAACTGTGAGATGTTATGTTAGTATTAAGCAAGTGACTAAAATATATATAGATATATATATATATATATATATATATATATATATATATATATTATATATATATATATATATATATTATATATATATATATATATATATATATATATATATCTATATTATATATATATATATATATATATATATATATATATATATATCTATATAATATATATATATATATATATATATAGTATATATATATATATATATATATTATTATTGCGTCAAATGCCACCTGAGTCGCATCATTTTGCGTCACATTCACTGAGAATAAAATAACTTATACTTCATAACTTCTGAACGTAGTTATAAGATTTGTTTTGAAGCCCCTCTGAAAGATAATGATAATAATTATCGAGATGAAGCTTTAAGCCATTATGTCTATGTAACACTTGAAGGAAGAAGGAGCTGGGAGACGAGACCGGAGTGAAGGAATGGTACCCAGCCACCGGGACCATCAGCTACCTAACGTTAACCTGCATGAAGCGAGTTCGCTGCTGTAAAGACAAGTCAGAGTCGATGTGCAAAGGCTCTCGAGGAGTCTCTCTTTTGAGGTTCTGGGAAAGCATGAAAAAGACTCCCGTACATAAGGTTAATTACTAAATGCTGACGATAAATTCTTCTTGGCATTGAAGTTTGGAGGGCAACAATTTTTCCTTAAAGAAATGTCTCGTAACTCACTTAGAGTTGAGGCCGCAGCAAAGCCATCTGGACGAAAGTTACTAACCCGCTTTATGAAGTTAATAGCTCTTTAATCTGGCCACCATGAATGCGGCCGCAGGGGAGAATTTTAATTCACTGGAGTTTCCACTATCAGGCAGTTTATACCAGAGGGAAAACCATCTTTATTCCTGAGGGAATGCCAGTCTTGAGGTCTTCATAACAAAGTAGAGATGTACCCGGCGGTGCCCGGGATAGTTCATCTCTCCTCTCCCATCCCTCTTATTTTACCCTCTCCTTGCTTCCCCTTCCCCTCTTCCACCCGCTTTCCCGATCCCCCTTCTACTCTTTCCCTATCTTCCCTTCCGCTCCCTCAATTTTCCCCCCTTTTCCCACACGTTCCTTACACCATCTCCCTATCCCTCGAGCAAATAGACATTTCCATTATATATAGAACGGATACCCGAATGCACCTGGTCTCTCCCCCCCCTCACTCTCTCTCTCTCTCTCTCTCTCTCTTCCCTACACAGTATCACCATCACTATAACTATCTTAATTACACACTGTTTCCACCACTATAACCACTTTAGCTGCACACATTCATTATCACTATCTTCACAACAAACAGCTTTTTACACTACACTTTCCACACTCACCATCTTTACTACAAACAATTGTTCACATTATAACCATATAAACTACACACGTCCATCATCATCACTATACTAATAATAATAATATGGGATAAAACCCCACACTTGTGTATTTGTGAAATTTATGTAAGGAATTTACACCAAGTCTTTCACACTCTCCTGAGTATGAAAGACTTGGTGTACCAGAAATGCTTTCTGGTCACTAATTAACTTCCTTGTATTTTGTTAAGAGTGTAATTTAAATATTCTAAAGTTTTGGCACTCTTAAAAAGGTAATTTAGTAAAGCCTTCGATGTAATTAAACTTTACCGAACGGTGCATAATTCTCGCTCAAAGCTCATTGATGTAAAAAAAATTATCATGATGAAGAACGTAATTTTGTTCCTTTAAATAGCTCTCAAATAAAAGTAAGCATTATTTAGACCTATTTTCCTTAAGAGTTATATTAAAGGGCAAAAAAATTACGGTCTACCACTATTTTCTGCAAATAATAATCAGTGCACCAGTGACCACTCACAAAAAAGTTTCCTCCATTCTAATATTAGTGGAATTAAATAGAATGATTATATATGAGTTATAATCTGCATCTATATCATATTATTGTGTCATCATTCTCTAGAGTTACACTTTGTCCCAGGTCGGCCCACCTCTCATGCTCGGGTCCCACCCATCTAAGCTTCCCCATGTATATTAGGCCATGTAATAACGAGACAATATTTCCTATTTAGCTCATTTATTATACAGTCCATACTCAACCTGTGGGCGCATAATGGGCGCTGGAAATAAGAATGGTACAATATTTTAGTTTATATAACAGAAAAGGATTTTAGCTAAATAGATGTCTTGGATGACAATTATGTTATCATTATTTTACTTAATACATTCAATACATACAATAATAATGTAATCATTATTTTACTTAATACATTCACATAAACACTAGATAGTCAAATGCAGAGTAAGACTGTATATACTCATTTTTTCAAAATAATGTAAAGTTTTGTAAAAAATTTTGCAACCAAATATTGTCTTCCTCTGAAACTTTAAAGATAGCAAAGGATGCAATGTGGTTATAGACGTGTAAGCGTCCCAGAGCAGCAAAATATAACATATTATATACTGACAAGATCTTCTTATCCCACTTTGTCTGCGATTTCACACGCCTCACGTAATTTTTGAAGTCTTTCTTGGAGATTTCTAGTGGTTTGTCTACCGTGAACGACTGCTTCAGGGTCATTGTCGACGGCACCAGGTTGATGCTGGTGGCGTTGTGGCTGTAGTGACCATTCTGGAAGTCATACTGCGTCACCTGCTGGTGAAGGGTGTTCACTTCTGTCCTGGTGACGAGGATGGTCTGGTTCTTGGATTGGCAGGCGGGCTGTAGGGAGCCGTGGTCGCCGACCAGAGAGAGCGCCAGCAGGAAAAAGACCACAGTGTGTAGCATGGTGGAGACTGATGAACTGTGTGTTGACAATTATTAACTGATCGATGAAGATTAAGCCACCTAAGAAGTGGCACGGTAATCAATAGCCCGTAAGTGACAATTGTTCGCGTGACCTCATTATATAGTCTAGGTGAGGTCACTAACTCCGCCCCTTTCTTGCAAAAATGGAAATCTTAACGCCCCAAGTTCAAGTTCAAGTACGTTTATTGAGACAATAATATACATCTCAAAGGGATTGAGTAGCTTACGCTATTTCTACCCTCCTCTATTTCAAGTCCCTCAAGGGGCATACAAATCCAGTGAGTACAAATCCACAAATCACAATACGAGAATCACATTTAACATAAGAACATAAGAACAAAGGCAACTGCAGAAGGCCTATTGGCCCATACGAGGCAGCTCCTATTTATAACCACCCAATCCCACTCATATACATGTCCAACCCATGCTTGAAACAATCGAGGGACCCCACCTCCACAATGTTACGCGGCAATTGGTTCCACAAATCAACAACCCTGTTACTGAACCAGTATTTACCCAAGTCTTTCCTAAATCTAAACTTATCCAATTTATACCCATTGTTTCGCGTTCTGTCCAGTGGTGATACTTTCAATACCCTATTAATATCCCCTTTGTTATATCCTTTCATCCACTTGTAAACCTCTATCATGTCACCCCTAACTCTTCGCCTTTCCAGTGAATGCAAATTAAGCTTTGTTAATCTTTCTTATATGAAAGATTTCTAATTTGGGGAATTAACTTCATCCTACGCTGGACACGTTCAAGTGAATTTATATCCATTCTATAATATGGCGACCAAAACTGAACTGCATAATCTAAATGGGGCCTAACCAGAGCAAGATATAGCTTGAGAACCACACCAGGTGTCTTGTTACTTACGCTGCGATTAATAAATCCGAGTGTCCTATTTGCCTTATTACGAACATTTATGCATTGATCCTTTTGTTTTAAATTCTTACTAATTATAACTCCCAGATCCCTTTCGCAATCCGACTTCGCAATCTCAACACCATCTAGCTCGTATCTTGTAACTCTATCATCATTACCTAGCCTCAGAACTTTACATTTATCAGCATTAAACTGCATCTGCCAGTCCTTTGACCATTTCAAAACCCTATCCAGATCAACTTGAAGTGATAGTGAGTCCTCCTCCGAATTAATTTCCCTACCGATTTTCGTATCATCGGCAAATTTGCAAATGTTGCTACTCAAACCTGAATCTAAATCATTATATATATTATAAACAACAGAGGTCCCAAGACAGAGCCTTGAGGCACTCCACTTACAACATTTTCCCACTCTGACTTATATACTAACTCCATTTATACTAACTCTCTGTTTCCTTTGGTATAGCCACGCCCCAATCCAGCTCAATACAGCACCCCCAATACCATGAGCCTCTATCTTTTTAATCAGTCTTTCATGTGGCACTGTATCGAAAGCTTTGCTAAAGTCAAGGTACACAACATCACAATCCTTACCACTATCAACTGCCTCAACTATGCTAGAATAAAAACATAACAAATTTGTTAAACATGAACGGCCATTTATAAAACCATGTTGCGACTCAATTATTAAGA
>WNGS01165523.1:33547666-33580257 GCA_020271785.1 Procambarus virginalis | reverse complement strand
GCAGCACCAATATCCGGCCGTTTATTATTGAGCAGGTACACAAGGCCTCGCTGCGCCGTCCGGGGATCACTCAAGAGAGGATGCAGAAGGTGAGGGGAGGGGGGCGGTTCCTGCTGGGACAGAACTACAACCCAGAAGGTATTTACACTTTCAGCGAGGCTCTTCACGGCGATCTGGCAGACTTCAGGTTCTATAATGTTGCTCTGCCTCTTGAGCACTTGCAAGAATTTGTCGCTTGCAACTCCAGCATCGAACAGCATTCACCACTTTATGCATTCGATACAAATATGACAAATTTAGACTTAAAAGGTGATATTAAGATTCATAATATTAGCCTGGGTGACATCTGTTCTTCGTCTCCGGATACATCCATGATCGTTCCCGAGAGAGTAGACTTTGACCGAGCAATGACTATGTGTAGCTTCTTCTCTGGGGTATCGTCGTCCCCCGTAACAATCAAGAGAACGAGGCCATCTATGACAAATTTATAGACTTCAACAACCATTGCGCAGATAGTTGGGGAACGGCGTTTTGGTTCGGCTTGAGGGCAAACCTGACCAGCACATGGTGGACAAAGTTATCGGATGGAGAGCCTTTAGGATGGCACCAATTTGCTGCAGCCTGGGGCAACCCTACGGACGAGTACCAGTGTGTGGCTGTGGCTAGTATCTTCTTTAAGTATATGTGGTCTGCATCTCCCTGTGACATCCGCCAGTGTCCAATATGTAACGTCACGGAAACTCACACACTCCATTTGCGAGGACTGTGTAAACTGTCAAAATTTGACAGATTCTACTTACCACACGACTACTACAACATGAAGCCAATATTTGAAGGCATCTTCTTGAGCAGAATCATTTGGGAGAATGATACATGGGTGATAAAGAGCCGCCTGGAGAAGGCGGTGAAAGCTCAGATGGTCATGAAGAAGCCCGAGGATTACCCGTTCGGCCTCAACACCTGGCACGTGCGAGGCGACACCTGTGCTCAAGAGGAGGTATTGTTAACGTTCTCTATTATATCACAGTTTTATTGATATCGAAGCTAAATGTACTGAAGAGTGCATCTCAAAATATAACTCTCAGGTATGACGTACCTAGTGAAGATTTACATACCCTTTGTTATGTATGTAGGTCGAACTTCTGTTGACATCGTGTGACAAGAGCGACTTCACCTGCAGTGACGGCTCGTGCGTCAACAAGAGCAAGCGCTGCGACTATAAAGTTGACTGTCCTGACCATACTGACGAGCTCAACTGCGAGGTCATCGCCTTCCCTGAAGGGTACTCTTCACAATTAGCTCCTCCTGCCCTAGAGTCACCGCTATTGTCACTCAACATCACCCTTGATATCACATCGGTCAGGAAGTTTGACTTGTCTGGATTTAGCTTCGCTGTTGACATAATACAAAGCATCAATGGCAGGATACGAGCTCATCTTACGAAATCTCCGCCCAGGAGATTTTGTAAACAAGCGAAGGTAAGCAAGTTTTTCCTGCCTTAATAGCATTTGTAAATAAGTTTAATATGAGCAATATAGCAGATGTCGTATTTCTCTTTACTATGTTCCCCGACACCTTTCATCTTCATGTTTTCAAGAACGTCTATTGAGCTTTATTTCTACTCTGCCTAATTCTGTTTCTCTTCCTAAGGTTAGTAAATTTGCATCGACAGATTTCGCCTTTCGATGACAGAAATTAAAAAAATGCACTGTGGTGCTGTTTTTATTCTTTCTATATTATAGTTCCTATCCATATGATCTAATGATCAATTCCTGCCGTCTTTGTTCTTCCCAAGTTGAAGGTCTCAGGCACACAGCAAGGCTCGAGTGCCTTCTTCAAACACCGTACACAATACTCTCCTCACTGTTCACCAAACTCATCATTTCTACGTTCTTTTCTAAGTTTGTTCCACTGACATGATGAATTATGACACTAAAGAGGAACTCTGTAATTTATATAGATTTCTGTTACGACAAGTGACTCTGTCAGAGAGAGTGTGAACACTAAATAAATTAAAGTGCTTAAGTTCTTCAGTTCTCCCTTCCACTTGTAGACTATCCTTCACGTTACTTGCCCGAAACGCTATGCGTATTAATGGCTTTAGGTATTGTATGCACTAGCTCTATCTATAAATCCAACAGTATGTTTGTAACTCTGCATCTATGTATGTACTTTTCCTGAATAAATTATTATTATTATTATTATTATTTATTATTATTATTATTATTTATTATTATTATTATTATTATTATTATTATTATTATTATTATTATTATTATAGCAATCAGGGTGGCGCTAGATCTTCCAAACCACATTTGTTCATGACAACTGAACCCCTCGTTGGATTTTTCCTTCTAAATTCAAGTACAGGCTAATCTCACCTAGAACATAAGAACATGAGAGTAGATGAAACTGCAAAAAGACCCATGCGAGGCGGCCACTGTTTATACCCAGCCAAATTCACTCATATGTCTAACCTACGTTCGAAACAGTTCAGTGGTTCGATGTCAATTATGTTACCCAGTAACACAATAGCTATTAAAACATGTGGATTTGTTCCGCAAATCAACAACTTATTTTAATATCAAATTATATATCCATGTTCTCTGCAGTTTTAAGGACAGACACACGACTGATCGTATTGTGGTGTTTTGAAGGTGAACGAGACGATGTGGAAGCCTGATATTTAGTGAGCGACGGCTCGAACAGCCCGACAGATGTGCAGCTGCGCCTGGTGAAGATGCTGGTGAAACGTGATTCTCGTCCACTTCCGGATGACGACACCAACTACTCTGAAGGTCAGGCACTACCCTGCTGACCTCTTATTCACATTATTTTACTATACACTAATAATTCTGTACTAAAATACTTTACTGTAAGGTAATAATAATTTACTAAAAACCATGGTCGTAAGACGACCCTTGAGGGCCTGACTTATCACATCCCTCCAGCTTGTCACCTCTCTGACTGTGAACTTTTGTATTCCGTTTGTAGGGTACTCCCTTATCAAGTTCAATATTTACCTAAATACCCCAGCTAGTCTCTTTACACCACCAGCCTTTCATGAAAAACAATATCAAACACTATTTGACATTCTAGGAAGAAACAGTCTGGCCATCCTCCTTTTTCTTGTAGTATTTTAGAAAACCTTGTCATAAAAAATCGAGCAAGTTTGTCAGGCATGACTTTCTCTCTACAAATTCATGTTGTCTTTCCCTTACAATATATTTCCTCTCCAGGTTCTCAATTGTTCTCTTCCTGATCATTTTCAATAGAACTTTTTGCGGAATATATGTCAGTAACACTTTTTCTCTCTGTCCACTTTTTTGAATATAGGAACTAAGTTTGCCATTTTTCCAGGCATTTGGGAGAACTGTTTCAAGAATTTATTTAATATCTTTGTTGGCAGGTGGCAAAGTACCTCTGCAATCTCTTTGAGTAGCCATGGTGATATTAAGTCATGATTGTATCCTGATGATTGTATCAGAAGTGGTGGTGATCCTCCATGTAGTGTTGGTGTTGCAGACGAGCTGTACAGCGGGTCGGGGAGCGCGGTGCAGCTGGTGCAGCAGTACACAGTGTCGGCCACTTGTCAGTTCCTGCTGCACGCCTACCCGTTCGACTCCCAGATGTGCTTCCTGGTCTTCTCCATTTCTGACCAATCAGCAGGCAACATTCTTCTACTGCAGGTCAGAAATAAACCAGTGCATAATACCTGTGCTAACAAGTGTAGTTTCCTTTTGGTTATTTCTACAAAGTAACTATTATTAAAAAAAAAGATATACAATCACCCACGTTTTAAGCCATATCCCCCATTAAGGATGTTTCATTTGAGAAATTTATAAATTGAGACACTTATTAAGCAATTTTGTTTAATTTAGTTGAAATTTTGTTATATATAATGTGTCACGAGGCCATTGTCAAATAAATAAATATCCAGTCATAAATACATATGTATTAAATTTCCCATTATAAGATAATAAACTTATGAAACGAAATTGATTAATAAGCAACCGAACTTTTATTTGAAAACCTGTAAAGACTCTTCGTAGTTCACAAGACTAGTTTTGGTTTAGTGTTTTGCTTAAAGCCTAACAACCCCCCTGAAGGGTTACTGACCAACTAACAAGTATACTCGAAGTCTGGAAACTAGCAGTGTATGTACAAAGAGTAATGGAAAGCATCTTTAGTTGCACAGTATATATCCATTAATAGAACTAAGAACTCTAGTTTACAAATATTTATAAAAGAATGAAGCCTGAGCATTACCTTTCCATTTTTAACGTTCCTGCAATTTCTTAAGAGATTCCTTTTATTAACAATAAATATATTTATTAATAATAACTAGATTAATTTTATGCAATCTAAGGCTAATGTCTAAGCAATTATCATTGCTTTCTAATATATTAGATTCATTTTATATACTAATCCCATACCGATATGCTCTCAGGAGTAATCAGAAGGGAAGACAATTATTAACACCCCAGTTGTCTTCTTGGTTAGCTCTGGCTTCGTGTCCCCAGGGAGGCCAGTCTACTGTCATAGACAAGAGGGAAATTGTAATGTAAAGACAAGGTGCAAGACGATATTAAACAGGAGAGATGTGAAGCTGTGTTGTACAGAACATATAAAGACTATTATCCATGTACATGAGGGAGGTGTAAGACTGTGTTGTCCATGTACATGACGGGGTGTTAGACTGTTTTGTTGATGTACACGGCGGGGTTTTAGACCGTGTTGTTGACGTACATGACGGGGTGTTAGACTGTGTTGTCCATGTACAGGAGGAGGTGGGTTTCAGCGGAGAGAGGCGGCTCCTGGAGTACCGGCTGGTGAACGAGACGTTTGTGAGCCGGGACAACGCGACAGCGTCCGTGCAGGTGAATGTCCAGCCAGGTCTTGTGCCAAGTTCTGAAGTGCTCGTATCGTTATCTTTGGGGCGTATCTGATGAGGGATGTCTCCCTGGTGATGGGATGTTTCATGTCATCGAGAACGTGCGTGGGAGTGCGTGTGAGTGCTCAATAAGCATGCAGGTGCACTCTGATGCTACTAAGCCCCATCAAAAGAAGTAAGGCCAAACACACCAATCAAAGTTTAGGACTAAGTGGTTAATTTAACAGAGTTAAATCACATAATTTTCAACTAATCCTCATGCTCTGCTCGTGGATACTGGCGCCGACTTCAAAGGAGAATTAATAATATTACAAACTTGTATAATAATAAGCGGTATTTTCTCAAATATAAATTAATAATAGATATTAATATTTTGTGAATTGCTTGCGCTAGGGTAGGTTGGATTTGGAGTTTTGGATCTGCTAGCAATATTTATCTGTATTAACAGTACGAGGGTAACCTCTTTAGAGGTGCGATCCGTACATAGGATGTGAGCAAGGATTTTTAGAAAAGTTTGAACATAATCAGTTGCGAGTGATGTGTATGTCATTCACAAACAAGGGAGCAACCTATGTATTACCGATCACTGACCAATGTTTTTGAGGATAGGCTGCTGACGGCGTGGCTGTCCAGGCCCTTCGAAAACATGATTCACGAGGCTGAATTGAATCTCAGTTCCTCTGCGTGTGACTTCAAGAGCGATACTTTTTTGTTACCTTATCTGGTCTTACTGGTATTTGAGGAAACTCTCACACGCTTGTAAATTAATGAGATTATATATGAAATATTATGCAATTAAGATTTTACCTGCTATGTTAATTATGCAATTAAGATTTTACCTGCTATGTTAATTGGTGCTTCCTCTGTGGTATGATTTCTCCCTGGTGATGGGATGGCTCCCCGGGATACAGGTACGTCTCAGGTTCCAGAACCAGTACGGTTACTACATAGGCAACGCCATCATACCCAGCCTCCTCATGGTCGCCATCTGTTACCTTACCTTTTTCTTCGACATGGAGGACTTTACGGTATTAAATTTCAGCTTTGTTTTTCTTTCTTTCTTCTCACATATTTACGTCTAGTTATTTAATATTTAATTATTTACTTCTTATATCTTTGTTCTGGTGCTTGAGACAAAACTACTGGTTAGTGGCACTAGCAATTGGTTTGTACATACTATAAATAAATCGAGTACGAGAAGAAATCCAGTCAAATTGGAGGGTAAATTAATATTTCTTGCAGGATCGCATCATGGTGTCGTTGACGTCGCTGTTGGTTTTGGCTGCCCTCTTCACCCAGACCAGCCAGTCCATCCCCAAGACTGCGTATCTTAAGCTCATAGACATATGGTACGTGTCTCTCATCATCACGGACTTCCTCATTGTCGTCACTCTGGTGGTCATCGAGAACCAGCGCTTGAAAGATAACTTCCGGGGAGACTTTTCCATTGGTGACTTTAAGAAGACCATGAAGGTTTCACCGGCCGGGGTTGGTCGTGTCCCTGCAGGACGTCACCTGGGGAATGGTGTGTTTATTCCCCACAAGAAAGTGTTCAGTACAGCTGAAAAATTCAATACGGCGTCACAGGTGTTGTTTCCCGTGCTGACATGTGCCGGATGTTTTGGGTGGATTTTCCTGCAGCTGCATCGGGCCTCCAGCGATCACTGAAGACAACACTAGAGGGCAGTGGTGAAGGTCGTGAAGGATTGTATTTCACTGATATTGTTGCAGCTTCAGCTCGTTGTATATATCTCTGTACAGCGCTGTGGCTACTAAAGACTACACAAGGTAGCCTGATTATTTATTAATAATTGCCGTTATTGTACAATTTTGGGAGAACCCAGGTACTATTAAAATTCCACTGTACCGATATTACTCCTGCATCACTTACTAAAGTTATTATGTGTACAAAGTAGATACTTTGAGTTTTGTAATAATTTTGATGCGAACATTCACTAATTTCATGTCAGTACAGCGGTGAGAGTTGAATTAATAAATCCCACACCTAATCAGACGAAATGTTTCACAAACTCTCAATGTATAACGGAACCCAAGTTTACTTCCTGGGCAAGGTGAGAGTTTTTTATTAATTGTTACCGCCAGCGACGGCTAGTTTATTGTGCACACTATACTCATCCTGTTAGCGATAGTTTATTGTGCATCCCATACTCATCTCCTGAGCAGTAGTTTATTACGCACTCCCCTTGTTCATTCCCTGAGCAATAGCACAAAAGGATTACATAGGATCAACAAGTTTCAAACACCAGTGTATGTTGTTTAACATTAGTCTTAACAATTGTATCTGCTTTGTTTACCCATATAATAATATTATACATTGAAGTAAAGTCATGTATATATTATAAAGTTTATTTTAAATTTTCAATATTGGTTATTACAGGGTAATGGAAGTGTTGTTGTTTATAATTTAGGCTACACACCTTTAACTTTCATTGCATATATCATGTTTATCTGCGAGAATCGTAGTGTGGATACAATACTCGAATTTCGGATTCTTAATAATTAGCAAAGAAATGATTTGTCATTTCATGCAACATAAGTTCAGATCTATAATGACTTAGATTTTACATATGATAAATAAAATATAAGGCAACAATAACACAATTTAGAGGAAAATATAGGCCAATAACTGAGCGTCCACGTTATAGGTTGCTATTATGTTAGCACTCAAAATTATTGGAAACACTGCAGTAGAGCGTTTAATTATCTCCGAATTCAGATCCTCATTACTTGGTCTAAATAGCTTGCACTCAAATTGCAATTTGCTTATCTCTGAAACCAGACATAGAAATAATTACATAAATATATACTGCACTTAAACCCTTTATTAAATATATTATATATATATATATATATATATATATATATATATATATATATATATATATATATATATATATATATATATATACAACTCAACCCCAGAAGTGACTCGAACCCATACTGCCAGGAGCACTTTGCTGGCGTACAGGATCCCTTAACCGCTCGACCAACACGACCGGACAAAAGAGGATGATAGCCGAGGCTATTTCCATCCCCCCGCCGGCACTCGGTTGGTAATCTTGGGCTTGGTATTTTATCAAATCACCTCATTCTTTGGGCACACGTGAGGAACACAAATGTGTATAGTCCTGGGGACCATATATATATATACATATGTATATATATATATATATATATATATATATATATATATATATATATATATATATATATATTCGCTTGGGATGAGGTAGTACAGGACGTGATTGAGATGAACAAGTGGATGAAACATAATGGTTATTAATAGGCTATTATGTGCATGATTATAAGCAGCTTATGTTCTTGCTTCTACTGTCTCTGTGTTGGTTCGGGGTCTTGAATTGGGTAGAATGTAATTATGTGTTAACTGGTTGTTGACTGCTGGTCTTGACGTTTTGATGTGTAGGGCTTCGCTGATGTCCAGTCTTTTGTTGTCGTTATACCTGTCGATTATTTCAGTGTTGCTTGTCTCTGGTGATGGTCTGGTTGTGTGAGGAGATTATATGCTCATTGATGGAGCCTGTTCCTTGTGCATTGTTAATCGCCTAGAGAGATTGTTGTCTTGCCTATATACTGAGATTTTTGTGGCTGACTGTCCGGGGGATGTGAAGGCATAGACAACGTTTGTCTGTTTCAAGGCGTTTTTCTTGGTGTCAGGAGAATTCTTCAATAGCATGTTGGCGGTTTTCTTACTCTTATAATATATAGGCTGTCTGCCCTTGCCATTGGTACCGGCCATACCACGTTGAGAATACTGCTTCTCGTCCAATCGGCAAATGGGGAACGATATCATGGACCGCATATTTATTATTATAAAAGTCTCCCCTTATTTGGAAGATTTTCTTTTCGGCTTCATTCAAAGAAACACTTCTGGTTCGGCTATAACTAGTATATTTAGCGCACGCTGTCTGCCTACAAGTATTTATGCCCCTGTATATTGTATATGGTAATGTACTAGAGCTATATGCAAAAGTAAATAAGTATGAGTTTTGGCATTAACTGAGGGTAATACAGAAACTGGTCGCATATGGGAAATTATTGGTAATCATCTAACTATTACTCATCTATATATAGTAGTACTACTACTACTCTACTCTAATAAACCCAAACATGCCATCTCGCTCTCTCATACTTTCAGCAGCACACTCACACTTCTCGTGACACACTCACACTCCAAGCGACACACTCACACTTCCAGCGACACACTCACACTTCCAGCGACACACTCACACTTCCTGCAACACATTCACACTTCCAGCGACACACTCACACTTCCAGCAACACACTCACACTTCCTGCAACACATTCACACTTCCAGCGACACACTCACACTTCCAGCGACACACTCACACTTCCAGCGACACACTCACACTTCCAGCGACACACTCACACTTCCAGCGACACACTCACACTTCCTGCAACACACTTCACACTTCCAGTGGCACACTCACACTTCCCGTGACACACTCACACTTCCAGCGACACACTTCATACTTCCAGCGACACACTCACACTTCCAGCGACACACTCACACTTCCAGCGACACACTTCATACTTCCAGCGACACACTCACACTTCCAGCGACACACTCACACTTCCAGCGACACACTCACACTTCCAGCGACACACTTCACACTTCCAGCGACACACTCACACTTCCAGCGACACACTCACACTTCCAGCGACACACTTCACACTTCCAGCGACACACTCACACTTCCAGCGACACACTCACACTTCCAGCGACACACTTCACACTCTCAGCCAGGTTTTAGTCTGTCTCTTCTTCCTTGTTTAAAAATATCGTCCATCCTCAAGTACACAGATTTTGTATTATACTTTTTTCTTTGCGTATTTTTCTTGTCAAGTTTGTTCTTCCTCTAACTTAATAACTCACAAGACTTATTTTAACCTTCTTATTGCAGCAAAACTTGTTCGTATTGTCTGGCGGTCAACTGGAAGAACGTCTGAACAATTTCCAGGGATTCCGAGGGCTGGAAAAAGAATTTCCACATTACTGCAGATGCGTTAGTGTTTTGTGTGTGTGTGTGTGTGTGTGTGTGTGTGTGTTGTGTGTGTGTGTGTGTGTGTGGTGTGTGTGTGTGTGTACTCACCGAGTTGTCACCTAGTTGTGCTTGCGGGGGTTGAGCTCTGGCTCTTTGGTCCCGCCTCTCAACCGTCAATCAACAGGTGATTGACGGTTGTTCTGTGTGTGTGTGTGTGTGTGTGTGTGTGTGTGTGTGTGTGTGTGTGTGTGTGTGTGTGTGTGTGTGTGTGTGTGTGTGTGTGTTTCCACACGCGTGTGCCTGCGAGCGTACCTAGTTTTGGATTTTGTTCAAGCTTCCATCCACACTGCCGCGGGAGGAGCAATATTCACACTATTCTAATATTAGCGAGAATAAACACCGAAATTTTAATTATATAACTAACCAAGACAAAGGCCTCTTTTCTGACAGAATCCACTCAGTAAAACATCTAAACAATTGGGACCGACTAAAATGCCTAAATCTCTATTCTCTTGAGCGCAGGCGGGAGAGATACACAATAATTTACACGTGGAAAATACTAGAGGGGCTGGTCCCTAACCCGAACATAGAAATTACACCACATGAGACCAGGATACATGACAGGATGTGCAGAATACCATCGTTGAAAAGCAGAGGTGCAATAGGTAATCTGAAAGACTACCAACATCAGAGGCCCGAGACTGTTCAACACGCTTCCATTACACACAAGGGGCATAACTGACCGGTCCCTCACAGTGTTCAAGAGAGAACTTGATAAATACCTCCAAAAGATACCTAATCAACCAGGCTGTGATTCACACGTCAGGCTGCGAGCAGCTGCGTCCAACAACCTGGTTAACCAGTCCAGCAACGAGGAGGCCTGGTCGAGGACAGGGCCGCGGGAACGCGAAGCCCCGGAATCATTGCAAGGTAACCGCAAGGTAAGGCTGAAATAACAGTGTAATCCTAATTACGTAGTATTTAGGATTTCAAACGAAGTAATCAGATTTATACTTCAGATAAAATTTCATATACTCCAAATTCCAAAGTGAAGGGAATTATACTTCAACGTGAAATGGAAGTTATTTTATCAGGAAAACAATGACGTTTCAAATGATCAAAGGACGGTTCCCGTTACCTCATAAGTATCCTAAATAAAATAGATGCAGGTATTCTTAGCATTAAAGACCTTACGGAATAATTAGCGCGTGTTGCATGGCAAGTAGAGACCCACTTCACAAGAAAACTCTAAAAACTCGTCTAATATTGATGCTCTCTCTCCCCTCCCCCCCTCCGCCTGTCATCCTTACTCATCACACGAGTCGTGCTTACTTTGAACGGCAGTTCTTAACAGTATTACCTAACAGAACTTAAAGGGTGGGGAAGGAGATTGGGGGAGAGAGAGAGAGGGGGAGGTGGGGGAGAGAAGGTGGTAGAAAGTAGGTGGTGGATGGACTTCCTACGAAAGAACACCTGTAGCAAATATTTGTCCTTATAATAGTAGTGAAAATTCCCCTACAGTTTGACTAAACATATCAATGACAGCATTAATTTGCTTGAACTACCAGAGAGAACCGCTGCCGCATACCACTAACAACCTTGAAGTACTTGCCACCCCGTGGCGGTACTTGCCACCTCGTGGCGGTACTTGCCACCCCGTGGCGGGACTTGCCACCTCGTGGCGGTACTTGCCACCCCGTGGCGGTACTTGCCACCTCGTGGCGGTACTTGCCACCCCGTAGCGGTACTTGCCACCCCGTGGCACAGCTATAAGCCGTTGAAGGCACTAATTACGCTCTGGGAGACTCTTTCCTCTTGCAAGCGTCAGTCAGCCGTCTCCGCCACCTGCTGCCTCAACGAACTCAAATAATGATCTGTCTATTTATCTTAAACATTCTCCCGGGCCTAGGGTACAGTAGAGCGGCCCGGAGAATAAGGACTTCATACCCCGGGCGGGAGCCGGTCGGCCGAGCGGACAGCACGCTGGACTTGTGATCCTGTGGTCCCGGGTTCGATCCCGGGCGCCGGAGAGAAACAATGGGCAGAGTTTCTTTCACCATATGCCCCTGTTACCTAGCAGTAAAATAGGTACCTGGGTGTTAGTCAGCTGTCACGAGCTGCTACCTGGGGGTGGAGACCTGGTTGAGGACCGGGCCGCGGGGACACTAAAGCCCCGAAATCATCTCAAGATAACTTCTCAAGATATCCCCCTTGACAGCCAGACGGCGCTGAAGGATCGAAAACCTGTACCGGTAAGATCTTTATGACCTCATAGATACGTCACACACCTTGTGTACCACATATAAAAAAAATATCGTATTTTCGTTAGGTCACGTTAGGTTAGGTCACGTTAGGTTAGGTCACGTTAGGTTCAGTCACGCTAGATTCGGTCACTTTAGGTTCGATCCCCAGATCTCTCCCTCACACCCACTCACCCTGTCTCCCTCTCATCACTGTAAACATCTTCCGATCCTATAGGTCTCCCCCTCACATATGCCACATTTCTTCCCCAAAATAACCTCTCTCCCATCTCTCCCTAGCCAAATACCCTCCCCATGTACTGTCCCCATCTCCACTATTACGCACACCCTTCCCACATCCCGTAAGTCCCATCACCTTTACACCCTACACACCTCCCACACACACACACACTCACTCATCTCCCCCCCCCACCCCATCACACTGCTTGATTATTACATAAACCAACTGTGCTATATGTAACAGAACATGGCACGCTCCCTATCTACGTAGGTCAGACGGAAATATATCGTTTGTATGCTGGTCGGGTACTGAAAGAAGACTTCAATCACCTTCTGTGGTTGAGTGCTCTATAAGCACCGAAGTTGAGACAGCCATTATAGAGCCGCCGAGGGTTGCCAGTGGAGCGCTCTATGAGGGTCCAGGTAGAGCCGATGGATTCCCCCTTCATTAATTTAACTGGCCGGAAATTGAAAGTGAATTGGAAAAATGTTTTACCATCTGCGATCCTTAATTAGGAGTTCGTTAAATCCAATGATTTTTCTTTACTAAAATATTATAGTAATGGCCGTAGGTGGAGTGATGACATTAAAAGAAAATACTCTTGATAATATTGCAATAAAAACAATATTATCACAATAATATTAATATAACTATAATACAACAAAAAACTATTAAACCTACTGTAAACTCTCAGTGTTGTAGCAATACTGGTTTGCAACCACTGCAACTATCTTAGTCAATGCAAAAAAATATTTATATCGTATTACCAATTTATGAATAATAATAATAAAACTAATTAATATCGTCAAACATTATTATTATGTTATTTTTTATTATTCCATTAACTGTATATTACTTTGTTTTATTATTTTAATATTTTATTATTGTAAATGTCTTTTTTAGAATATTTAATTTCTTATTATAACAAATTTGGTGACAGCTTTTATAATAATTCATGCAGGCGATGAGTCACAATAACGTGGCTGAAGTATGTTAACCAATCGACTTGAGACTGGTCCAGGACGGACCGAAACGTCGTCGTCCCTTCATTTTCTCGTGTGTGGTCTGGTCAACACAATAATTCATCTCTTGCCTGACACCAGTTACCGATATTTTACTGCAACAAAACTTTATAAACTTTACTGAACTGCGTGCATTGTCCGTACATGTATCTCCTGTGAGCACACATTTCAGAATTTATTGGTACATATATATATGTACATATCCTGTGTACATGGTGTATGTACATCTTTGTTTAAGACTAAATAATTCACCGGAAATGTGAGAAAAGGAGAATAGTTGGCAGAGAACGAGTGTTTGGTCAGGAAGTAATTAACGAAGACTCGCAAGAACAACAGCTTGCTTGGCTAATTTGCCCGATTTTTAATGAGGCTTCGGGTGTGTAAACTAATTAGGTCGGGAGCCGTTAAAGGTTCATTTTATGGGGTGGCTGAACTGGATTACATAGTGAGGCTGTGGAGGGTTGGTCTTTCTGCTGGAGATTACCTGGTATCACCAAATGATAACGAGCTATATGTACCTGCAACAATAGATATGTACTATTAACTTGTATTTAACCCTCAATTCAGAGTCGAAGTCTATCAGGTGGAATACCAGACTTATCCAAATAACGACAGAAGGTCACCTGCTTCATCTCCCAAGGACTCATAGCATGAAATATGATAAAATCAACATCACAATCATCACACCTACCGTGCCATCGTCAATTTCACCGTTTCACCAACATCATGAATATCACACCATTATTAATATTATTAAATATTAGAATTTGGTGTATAGTTAGGCTCACATTAGATTAAGTTAAATGTTAAGGTTTTGTACTATAAATGCAATTATTTGCATTTAAAGTACGTGGGTGAAGCATTAACAGTGGTGCGATTCGAACAGAGGGTGCCAGAGAAGCACTGTTAGAGAAGATTACGAACGTCATTAGATGTTAGTCGTGTGTAAAGAGTTTTTACATTCTTACATTGGGGGTTTGGTGCTGGAATAATGCACATTTGCTTTTGTTGATGAAAACGGGATGATTCAAGAGATTGGTGACTGAGACGGGCTCGAACATTGGGTTGAATGCCCTCTTGAAGACTCGAATTGCAACACTTGGCATTGTTGTTCCCAACCCGTCCTCGTTAACAAAGGCTAAATTCCCGCCAGTACAGCCACCAACCCCCCTTATTTATGAATTAAAAACACTTTACACACAACTCACAACTGATGACGATTGAGCATTTTCGAATAGTGCTTCACTGACGAGCTCTGTTCGAATCGTAGCTCTGTAAATGCTTCACCCACGTACTTCAAATACAAATCAACGGCAAGAGAACCTAAACACCTAACCAACTTTTAGTTAGGCTAACTATTCAACACTTTCTAGTATGTAATAAAAATATTGCATTATAACTGAGAAAATACAAATTTTTGAATACGCAGTAGGTTAAAATTGAAGAATACGTCTTTGGATTCGGCCACGGCCTGGGCGAGCCTAACCTGAGGACAGATGACGTTCCAGCAGTCTCCGGCGCCACAAGGAAGAACACTATACCCAGAGTGGATGGGTCAGGGAACTCTAATCAACCCTCTAATAGCGACTGAGGCTTGATTTCACAGCGGCGACATCCTGCAGCCTAATACAGTCATCACCATCAAGCAGCTGTAGACGTGTCTCTGTTCTTCTCTCTCTGCGTATCTTCATTGTTTTTGTCTTTATCGTTGATTTATCTCTGTTGTCTCTTTCTCGGCCTCTGTTCCTACCAATTTTGCCTCTTCCTTCCCACTCTCCTCACCTTTAACGCTTCCTGGCTGGCTCCAGCCAACAGGAGGCAAGGCTGGGGAAGCAGATTAACCCCGAGCACCTCGAGAGTCCCAGCTGCTTATGTCGCACCAATACCCTGAAGCCCGGGCGCAAGTGAGCAAAAATTAGATGGAGGATTTTCTCCCGCGAAATGAAGTAAGATGGTACACAGGAGGACGAGCAATCTCGGACGGTCTCAGGCTAGGAGCACCAGCAAGGGGGAGAGAGACGGATGTTGGAGACGAAGGGAGGGAGAGGAGATGGAGGCTGTTAGAGGAGATGGAGACTGAGTGAGGGAGGAAGAGGAGAGACTGAGGGAGGGAGGGGGGGAAGTTGAGAGATGGCTTACTTAATGGGAACGAGGGGTGAGTTGAGACAAATTTGGAAAAGTGGGAATGAGGGAGAGGGAGAGGGAGAGGTTGAGGTGTGCCGCGGGGTAATGCCGCTCTGGGGACCTGGGTGACACCACCGCTGAAATATGAGACCTTACTCACCCACAATGATTGATTAATGTTATAAGGTTGCATGTATACGTACAAACATCACTACATAAACACAAACATACATAATGCATACATACATACATATATGATAACCAGCTACAAAATTCTCAGGGGAATTGACAGGGTGGACAAAGAGAAACTCTTTAGCGCGGGTGGGACACGAACAAGGGGACACAGGTGGAAACTTAGTACCCAGATGAGCCACAGAGACGTTAGAAAGATTTTTTTTAGTATCAGGGTAGTTAACAAATGGAATGCATTAAGTAGTGTTGTGGTGGAGGCTGACTCCATACACAGTTTCAAATGTAGATATGATAGAGCCCAATAGGCTCAGGAATCTGTACACCAGTTAATTGACAGTTGAGAGGCGGGACCAAAGAGCTCAACCCCCGCATACACAAATAGGTGAGTACATACATACATACATACATACATACATACATACATACATACATACATACATACATACATACATACATACATACATACATACATACATACATACATACATACATACATACATACATACATACTGACCAAAGAGCCAGAGCTCACCCCCGCAAACACAATTAGGTAAGTACATACAAACATTCAAGTAAAATCTTCGGCCTTAGAAGAATAAATGAAGCTGTTTCAGAACACAGTTTAAAATGTTTGTACGTTTAGAAATATGAGGGATGCTAATAATGACATTTGTCAACTAAGAGGTCGATCTGCGGGGCTGAGAACACAATAAAAAAAAACACAGTAATAGGCCTACTAACCCATACGAGACAGGTCAGAAACACTACAGTATGCCTACTGACCCATGCTATGGAGGCCCAATTCCATCCGTCTGCCTCCCGTATCTATTTCATACATCTATCTCTATCAGTGATGCCTCTTATCTTCTCCCGGCCCCAAGAAAGTGACGACGAAAGAAATAGTGAACAATTTACTCGATAAATTAATTGTAGGAATAAATTCGGTTATTTACAAAATATATGGAAACATGGGAGAAAATTCTTACCCTCTCATTGCACCAACAACTCAAGAGACCGATGATTTATATCAACAAATATATATATATATTTTTTCCACAACGATGATATATTTAGCCCATCACGAAGGCAATTTCCCAACTCCATTTACCATTGAAATCCCAATTTTTCAGCCCAGTGTCTTTTCTGGTCACAAACTCCTGCAAATAAAAGTCTATTTTTTTTATTAGAAAACTGTTTTCCAATTGTTATCATTTATCTTTCCAGCACGTGTTCAAGTAGTGATAATAACTGATTAACTTTTAACTTAAAATAACTGAATAACTTTTGTTCTGTCAACAAAAACTTGCTGGAGCGGCTGGTAGTATCCCAGTGACCACAATATCCAAGAGTGGCATTGGTTCGACGTTGAATCACCGCTATCAGCGTAAATTCCTACGACTCTAAAAAAAAAACATTGCTCTATTGCTATCATATAATTCCCAACACCTCCCTCTATCGTTTTATCATACCATCGATAAAATTTCCTACTAGTAATCCATACATATTTTATCTTTCGTGGTTGAGATAAATACGAGTTTCAGTTTTTTTGACAAAATTTTCAGCATGTATCTGTCGCTGTATACTGTGACGTGATACTTTTAGAGAGTTGTTCCCTTCATCTAATTATTGTATAACATCAGGAAGCTCGGACTATGCGCTGTGCGGTTCGTGTTTTCGCGACATCACACAGATATTCTGATGCTTTGTCATGACCAGTTCATCAATTTCAGATAATTCCAACTGCTGCATAACCTTAATTGAACTGGGAATCCAGACTGGCAGCTGAAGGTCGGAGTCTGGACTCCATCCGAATGAATTAATTATTTTCGATATATTTTCTTGTGTTTAATATTAAAACTCCGTTGCGGTTGAAAAGTGTGTGTGTGTGTGTGTGTGTGTGTGTGTGTGTGTGTGTGTGTGTGTGTGTGTGTGTGTGTGTGTGTGTGTGTGTGTGTGTGTGTGTTGTAGAACTGAGCTGTGAATATCAAGTAACCTTTGACCTGTGGGTCGCGTGGCATGTACCCATCTCACATGTCTCAAGTATACAAACTGTTTTGACATACGGCAAAAGGAACCGGGGCCACAAACAGGTGCAATTATACAATTATTTACTTTAAAAGATGGTAAAAGATGGAGAATGAGCTACACAGTAACTGCTCTTGTTGCTCATGCAACTCACAAAAGGAATTCAGCAAAAGCAAGGAAGAACGAGTTAATTGCAAATTAACTTTTTTTTCCGGCGGCAGTACATACCACACAACACAAAGGGTAATTACCCTGTCAAGCTTTTATATAAAAATCTTTTGACAACGCAGGGGGTTAGATTGTGCTCTGGGGTGGGGGGGGGGGTGGATGTTCTGATATGAAACTTAAGACAAATTATTTAATATTTAGCTCATAACACCATCGTCTATATTTTAATTTCTCATTTAATATAAAAGTATTGAAACAGGGTCTGAGCTAAGATTGTTCTCATGATATACTCTGTACCTTTGGTTCATTCAGGTGTCCCAAGGGTCCAGATACAGGTGTCCCAAGGGTCCAGATACAGGTGTCCCAAGGGTCCAAATGCAAGTGTCTCAGGGAATATACATAGCTGTCTCTAGGGTCTTTATAAAGGCGTCTCCAATGATCCATATACAAGTGTGTCCAGGATAATATTTATACAGGTGTCTCCAAGGGACCACATACAGGTGTCTGCAAGGGACCATACACAGGGGTGTCTTTAAGGAACCATACACAAGGTGTCTTCAAAGAGCCATACACAGGGTGTGTTCAAGGAACCATACACAGGGGTGTCTTCAAGGAAGCATACACAAGGTGTCTTCAAGGGACCATACACAGATGGTCTTCAAGGAACCATATTTAGGTTTCTCCGAGGGTCTATACGCAGATGTTTCCAAGATCACACACAAGTGTAAAGAAAGCTCCATCATAAGGACACAAACATACACACAGATGTCCATGAAAATGAAAATTGGGCAAATAATTGTGAATGTCAACGAGTCACACCCTCACCCATTATGGCCCCTGGGTGCCCATTATCAGTTCAAGTTCAAGTAAGTTTAATGAGAAAAAGGAAGTACATCTCAAAAGGATAGAGTAGCTTAGGCTATTTCTACCCTCGTCTATATAAGGTCTCTTTAGGGGCTCACAAACCCATACAGCACACAATTATTGTTGACCAAACCACACACTAGAAAGTGAAGGGACGACGACGACGTTTCGGTCCGTCCTGGACCATTCTCAAGTCGATTGTACAATCGACTTGAGAATGGTTCAGGACGGATCGAAACGTCGTCGTCTCTTCACTTTCTAGTGTGTGGTTTGGTAAACATATTTCAGCCACGTTATTGTGACTCCTCGTCTACACAATTATTAATTACCCATTATCAGTCGTATGTAGAAACAATGAGATGAGGACTGAGCCTAAACATTGAGTCAAATTAGAAAGATTTATGATTTTCTAGACATAAATTAACAAAACTTTTGCCTTAATATTGTAAACATTTATACCTATTATAAGGAGGGTACCCAGCGTTGCCCGGGTCTCTCAGTCCAGGCAACTGACCCACTACCTGACTCACCACCTCACCCACTAACTTACCCACCACTTGACCCACCAGAACACCCACCAAGTGACTGGCAAGTGCAATTTATCTTGTGACGTAGTGGCAAGAGAATGTGATTTACTCTGTTATATATTCTACTAATTGGGTAATTTATTATCGCTGATTGTTGTATATTATGTAAAGTAATTACATTTATCGTGTATTGGTAAGAGCAGCAGTCACAAACAAGCCCTGTAGTATGAATTATGCTGATTATTGCAACTGCCAGCAGATTGCAAATGATAAAATGCATTGCTCATTCCGTAATGTCTGTAGCGCGTAAAATGCTATTGTATAATATTGTAGAAAGACCATTGTAGTGCTACTTATTTATTTGTTGCGGGTAAAAGAAATCTTTATAATATCGAAGACGTTTATAGATAAACTATTTACAGATTTTAAACTAAATCTTAGATAAATATACTTACAGGTGTTAAAAAAAAATCCTAAATATTCAATAAATTAATAATTAAAAACACTAGAATGTTGTGGAATTGTCAAACACTCGACCAGTGCTATTTTTAATGTGGAGTCTCGAGTTACAGAAGCAACTGGAGAGCATCAGTAGTTAGTTAACTGGCGGCCAGTCAATAGCCTCTTTCCCGATAGACATTTGGTATCTACTGTCACGTTCGTGGATTTAAGTGTGATAGTGGGATTTTATAATGATTTGGCTGTTATAGGTCATTACTCAAAATGTCAATAACTATCAGGCACCAAAATATGATATCTAAACTTCTTCACTAATTACAACACATCGTCCTTCAGTGAATGATGATATAAATGATGAGTATTTCGTAAGTACTCAAGATGCATTTCAACTTCTAGCAAGTCTTATATCCTGTTTGACTTCCGTAAATGTGTCTGTGATCAAACACACAGTCCTAACTCAGTCTATGAGATCCTGGGTGTAACCTCGACTGTCTTATGCCATGATGAAGAGGACAAATCTTGACTTCACGAGTCGAGTGGTATATTCAAGCTGGCGTGACGCAAAAAGATGTAGCGTTTTGCGATCTTAAAATGCAAGGGTGTGCAGAATTTAATCTTCATTGAAGATCCGAATTGCTTTTTCTCTTGAATTTTCTCCTTATAACTTTTTCTTCTCCCACGACACTATTTACTTGTCAACTAGAGTCTACCATATCTTGGAAACAGGAATCCCAATCAATAACAGACCGTCGCTTTCTCCACGCATCGATGCAAGTCAAATGAAGTCACAGTTTCCCCGACTCAAAAGTAATTTCCTTCATAAACACACTAACGGCGTTGACGGCATTGAAACCCTGCTATACCGTTCTTCACGATCTGGCTGGTGTTCAACTATGGAGATATTTCGGAAGTTTTCCAGCGAGCGGCTGTTGAGAGTCACAATTCCATCCCAAGAACAGACGTCAAACCAATACGCAGTTCAGGCTCTTACAATACATCAGCCTCCGTGTTAATTGGCTAATATTTCTTCTCACACCATTTGTTGCTCTTCATAATTTCACATTGGGTTATCTACATCACATGATGCAATGAGAGATGTGATATTAGAGTACCATTGAATCCCATCTTTTCTTTTTTCTATATTTTTTATTAGATAAATGAACTTTAACACAGGTAATTGTTAACATTTTCTTTAAACTATTCTCGTCTCAGATCAACAATAATGTGTCCTAATAGTTACTCATGGTGGAAATAATTTATGAATGACTCTCTCAAGTACAACATTAAGTCACTCTCTCATAGCTCGCTTTGCTAGATGTGAAAACCCTTTGGATAAACACGATCGACAGAATTCCTCCTATCTTTTCCAGCTGAAAAAAGGTCACCCTCATTCCCCTTCAAGTCAATTATGTAATTATAGGCCACGTCTCCCTTACTGATGCTGGCTAGGTCAGCAAGGAAAGGAATATGAGACCACTTTTCGATTTTAGGATCGTTAAAGCTGAAATAAACTTTAAAAAGAATCCTGCAGATTTTCTGACTGTAGAAAAATTGAACAAACTTTATTTACTTTCGACTCCAGCCTGAATAAGCACTTTTCCCAACTTTGAAAGATCACCTGCAGCCCAGGCTGGGGGAAGACATCAGTAGTCCAGGCTGGGGAGGACATCAGTAGTCCAGGCTGGAGAGGACCATCAGTAGCCAAGGCTGGGGAGGACATCAGTAGCCCAGGCTGGGGAGGACATCAGTAGTCCAGGCTGGAGAGGACCATCAGTAGCCAAGGCTGGGGAGGACATCAGTAGCCCAGGCTGGGGAGGACATCAGTAGCCCAGGCTGGGGAGGACATCAGTAGTCCAGGCTGGAGAGGACCATCAGTAGCCAAGGCTGGGGAGGACATCAGTAGCCCAGGCTGGGGAGGACATCAGTAGTCCAGGCTGGGGAGGACATCAGTAGTCTAGGCTGGAGAGGACCATCAGTAGCCCAGGCTGGGGAGGACATCAGTAGCCCAGGCTGGGGAGGACATCAGTAGCCCAGGCTGGAGAGGACCATCAGTAGCCAAGGCTGGGGAGGACATCAGTAGCCCAGGCTGGGGAGGACATCAGTAGCCAAGGCTGGGGAGGACATCAGTAGCCCAGGCTGGGGAGGACATCAGTAGCCCAGGCTGGGGAGGACATCAGTAGCCCAGGCTGGGGAGGACATCAGTAGCCCAGGCTGAGGAGGATACATCTTGATACAGGCGGCACTATGGTCAGTGCAGGGGTGAGCTGATTGCCAATTTGTCATGTGATTGCCGCTCTCCATCACTAGTAATGGAAGCCCAGAGCCAACACAGAAGCTCTGGCATTTCATTCATTAATGCTTCTAATGCTTCGTTTAGACAAACTGGCGTTTAAATTGCTGTCAACTGTTGCTAACGAGCTAGAGTAGGAACAGTTTTCATCATTTTAGCGAAGAAATTCCCTAAATCTTTGAATGTGTGCTGGTTCCTGTTATTTAAGCCTATCGGGAAGGTTATTTTTCGCACTGAAACGAAAATATTGCGAATTTCAATGTCTCAAAATCAATAAATAGGTAATACGCTGATATACTGAAACATGATGACCAAACCACACATCAGAAAATGAAGAAACGACGATGTTTTGGTCCATCCTGGACCATTATCAAGTCGATTGTGATAATGGTCACACAATCTACTTCATAATGGTCCAGGACGGACCGAAACGTCGTCGTTTCTTAGTTTTCTGATGTGTGGTTTGGTCATCATATCTTCAGCCACGTTATTGTGACGCATCGTCTGTAGATTGAAACAGTTTTAATTATTATGTTGCTAAAATTGCAAATACCCTTAATATTTAGCACAAATAAAGCAAAATACAATGCAAGGAAAGATTTATCAACACTATATTAAACTCAACGATCTCTCATCTCCAGAGAGCTTAGACATTCGTCTCGCGTGGAAGCTTGACCCCCTTCTGTGGTGTTGGCGGAGGTCCAGGTGCTGCTCTTGATGTAGTGTTGATACAAGCACGATATAGTGTCATTTCATGTATTATGCAATCTAGTTCCTAAAAGAATTTCATCTATATTACAATTTTTTTAAAATAAATATTCAATTAATAATTTATGTAAAGTCCCATCGTTATTAAGAAGGAATAAATTTTCTTGGATTAATGATAATTTCCATTATCACATATCCGAACAATTTGATGTGGTACACTACTTATTTCCTTATTTATATAGTTACCAATAAGTTGACACTCTAATACATAATGATCTAAGGGGTGGGCGTGCGGCATATTACATAATTTACACATCAATACCATATGTCAACTGGCAGCACTACGCATGTAATACATATGTACTTCGAAATTAATCTGTTATCGATAATGCTGCACCTGTCATTTCGTATTTCGGTAAAGGTAGAGTAAAAAAGTTGGAGAAGGCACAAAAGATACTATGCTAATAAGTTTAGCATGCCCAAGAAATGCTGTGAATGAGGTTCATTTTCAGGTTCAAGTAAGTTCATTGAGAGAAGGAAGTACATCTCAAAATTATAGTGTAGTTTAGGCAATTTCTACCTTCGTCTATATAAGGTCCCTCAAAGGGGCTCACAAACCCATACAATACACAATTATCAATCATATTCTATACTTCACATTCCAATGGTAATCACATGGCATACTGTGAGATCTCTTATTGATTATGCTGCCTATATTATTTCATGTAATTGAGGTAATAAAGATGGAATTGAATTTACAGAATAATGGGGATAGAGTTTCTGAGATAAATGAAGCTTCGCCGATTAGACTAATGAGAGGTGGGGGAGCTAATGAATTAATTCATTCAGTTCAAAATGTGTGAAGAAATGATCATTGTATTTTAAGAAATAACAAGAGAGGATAAATGAGAACTTGGTTTTCTAATATTACAAATTTTGTGTCTTGCAAGATTATATTTCGTTGTCTAAGAAACAATTAACACCACCATGGGAGGAATGTAACCCAGAGAGCGTGACTGTCCCCTTGCCATGACAAAATTATTGAAAGGCAGTTAACACATCGCACAAGCGTGATAGTATTTTAGCAACAGCTGCTAAAGTGGGCTCTTCAGCAGCTGCTGCTGAAGAGATAGTAAGATATAAATAGGATAGTAAGGTATAGTAAGGAGATGAAGAGATATCGACTTGAGAATGGTCCAGGACGGATCGAAATGTCGTCGTCCCTTCACCTTCTAGTGTGTGGTCTGGTCAGACTACTTCAGCCACGTTATTGTGACTCATCGCCTGCATATAAAGAGATATAATGAGAAAACTAATCTCTCCCAAGTTTCTGACTGTGAGAGATAGTCGCTATTAGTAGCTCTGCATGGGAAAATTTATCATTCTAAGAAAAACATTTTTACTAGGTGTGAATATGATTATTTGTCGAGTTAGTGCTCTGCTGTATCTCCACATTCAATCTGATAAAATCTGCATAGCATTTTCTTATTTGGTGTTTTCTGCTATGTATGGTAATGTGCGTCGCGTCCAGGTACCCGAGCTTGATATGTACTTTTAGTATCTTTTGCAACTATGGAGGCTCATAGTCAAAAGCTTCATTATACCTTAGTGCAGTTCATGACATTTGTTAGAGCTCTATAGTTGGCCTTTTTTGTGGCCTTAAGATTCACAATATATTTTGAGTCTACATGTCCACTTCAGGTTTTCTGCTCTCCCTTCCGCTAGTTTATCTGCGCTTTTGTTTACCTGCGTTTATCTGCGCATACTGCCATAGAATGAGTTGGTGTCCAGTGTAGATTTTGTCTTTGTATATATATAGTACAGATGTTATGTCAAGTGTTTACTATGTTAAAGTTCAGGGCTTGTGTTGTTGTTTTGGAGACTGTATTTAATGCAAGTTGCTTGTGCTGTTAACCTTGTGCATGTTAAATAACCTTCTTCAATGACTGTAAATTATGTTTGTTAGATAGTAATTCATATTTTTAACAATTGTCATCTACCCGTGAATAAAATATGTTTATTTATCTCAAACATAATACCTTTTTACTGAAAATAAATCATTGAAAAGTCCTTTAGTTCAGTGTTGCATGTTGCTGCAGCGCAATACACAATGCCATTAACACTAATTACCAAACGTGAAAGTAAGGGCCAGCAGTCTCCCTCGTGATTCATAAAGCTGCACTCATAATGCTTCAAGTTTCTAACTGGGAGAGATAGTCGCTATTAGCAGCTCTGTACGGGAAAAGTTATCTTTCTAATGACGCGTGTAAAAGTTAGGAGCCTTTGGACCCTGATGGTGTCCTTGGAGAAGGAGCTAATTTATCGCAGATAAAAATTTTATTCAATAAATAACTTAGAGAGGCGAGTTAAAACGTGTACAGAGAAATGAAGTTTATTATAACTTCTAATCACCATGAACTATGTGTGTACTGTCATCGCACCAAAGTGTACTAACCTTGACCAACCCAGCTAGTCTTCCGTCACCGATTTGAATTATAAAAGCGTATATTTCCAACGGTACTCTCAGAGAAAATCCTGTTGATGAAAATATTGAGACTAATGATGAATCCTATTCAGAAGGGGCGAGCGTAGGACTCCTTCACCACTCACGATGGATATTACACGAGTTTCAGGATGCCTTTGATGCCAGCAGGGCGAGGGGCTCTGTGCCTGCCTCCACCACAACTACCTCAGGGGCAGGAAATTGAGTTTCAGAGGCAGCAGGAGCAGCAGCAGCAGGACTTGAGAGGTCAACACCACACTGGGGGCGAGTCTGCTGACGCTGTGATAACATTACACGCAAGGAAAGTGGTTGGGTTTGACAATTAAACAACTGAGAACATGTTTCAATTTTTCATTCGGCTAGCAAACTGTTTTGGCTTGGAAGTTATATTTTTACTTGACTCTTTCCTTAATTTATTTCAGTTTAACAAAAATTTATATCGATCTTATTTAACAGCATGATTACATGACAGGGTATCCATGTCAAGTTGAAGTTTATTGAGATAATAAAATTCATCCCAACATGATAGAATAGTTCAAGCTATTTCTACCCTTCTCTATTAGTAGGCATCCATCAGTCTCAGGGGACTATGGTGTTGTGCTCTGGAGTGGCCTCACTAGGGCGCAAAGCCAGGGTAGGTTGATATGGAGGAGAAGCTGTTACCCAGGCAGCAGATCCCCCCTCTCCACGCCGCTGAAAATCCCCAATGGAAAGGCGAACGCCAATACGATTGGTTCCAGCGCCGTCGCAGGAACTGTGAGTTCCGGGGTTGACCTCGAAGTTGGTGAAGAAGGGCACAGAGACCTTCAAACCCGGAGACCGCCGGGGACGAGGCCGGAGAAGAACCTCCTCTATTACACCCATAATTGTTAGTTTATACCAATTTTTCAGGAAAGGGGCGGAGATAGTGAGCCATCTCGACTATTTAAGGCGGTCACGGAACCAAAATCATCACACACAGTTCACCAGTCTTCACCATGCTGCACGCTGTGGTCCTCTCCTGCCTGCTGGCGTTCTCTCTGGCCGGCGACCACGGCGACCACAGCGACCATGGCGCCCCACACCCCGCCTGCCAACCCAAGCAAGAGACCATCCTCGTCACCAGGACAGAAGTGAACACTCTTCACCAGCAGGTGACGCAGTATGACCTCCAATATGGTCACTACAGCCACAACGTCATTAGCATCATCCTGGTGCCGTCGACAGTCATCCAGACGCAGACGTTCACGACGTACCCAGCGCCAGACATCATCACTCAAACCGACTACGTCACCGGCACGGTTTACCTGACGAAGTACAGTACGGCCCAGGCCACGGTCGTTGCCACTCAGACCACCCAGCTCTTGGCCACGGAGATAAAGATCAACGAGTTGACCATCACCCAAACAGCTATTGTACCCCAAACAATCACCGAGACACAAACAGTCATCAACCATGAAACGACCTTCGGTACAGTCACCATCACCGACACCATTGGCGCCTTCGTCACCAAGACTCAGACTCTACCCTTCATCATCAGCGAGACGAGCTACGTGACCTACACGGAGACGGTGACTGACACGGTCACCAGCTTCAGTGACTGGACGGTGGAGGCGACCACCACCCTCACCCAGCACCAGGTCGTCACCAGTTGTGAAGAGCCAAAGATCACCTACGATCACTGAAGAATTTCTAATAATTAGATTCACGTGCTAGCCAGTGAATTATGAAAGAATATTAATTACTTTTTTCTTCAAATTTCAATAATTTAATGTACCCTATTTATTGCTAATTGCCATAAATTAGCAAGAAAAACTGTATCTTGCTCATCGTAATAAACAATATTTAACTGAATATTTAACTGTATATATTTTCCTAAAAGATTATATCCAGCCTCTTCCTAAAATAGCAAGAATAACATAATATCTCCTGCGTTTTAAAATAGACAGTTAATCAGAATATCGTGGCTGAAAATTAGACACCCGAACGCAGGCATCTGAACATATAGGAAGTAATGACGTTTCGGTCCGTCCTGGACCGCAATCACGCCTGGTCCAGGATGGACCGAAACGTCGTCAACTCCTTTATTCTCAGAAGTATTCGTTGGGTGTCTCGTTTTCCTGTACCTTTCCAATCAATATTTTCACGAGGCAAACTGTCAAAGTCTCTTGCCATCAAAACCAAAAAGGGCAAATTTGTCGAACACTAAGCGTTCTTAATAAAGCCACGTTGTGAATTCTTTATTAATCTATGCTTTTCAAAATATTTACGCTCCCTATCGCTCACAACTGGGCGATAGTTCGAAGCCAGTGATCCATCTCCCTTAAAGATCGTCACCATATTCGTCACGACTCCACGACTCCGGCACTCTGCTTGACTCTAATGATATGATAAATATGAAAGTCAAGAGCTCTCTAAGCCCATCTCTGCCGTCTTTAGGTACCCTGGAAAAGACTTCGTCTGGTCCTCAGAACTTTATTTCATCTGGTCCTAGCGGAGCACTTCATCAAAAAGTTGTAATTATATGTTGTGATGATTATGAAGCTGTAATTATTATAAAGCTGTAACGATCATCAAGCTACAATGACCATCAAACTATAATGATCATAAAGCTGTAATGACCATAAAGTTGTAATGACCATTAAGCTGTAATAATCAGCATGTAAAAATGTGATAATAACAATAACAATGAGAAAATCCACAGAAGCCGCGATAAGGATTCGAACCTAGGCGCTGGGTGTTCCCAGACACGCGCTCTTGACGACTACGCCACGACATGGTCGAAATAATTCCAACCTGGACTTCTGCTGAACCCTCGAGGATTCCTGAGGTTTCCACTGAAGAAAAAAAAATATTTCACACAATCCCCCCCCCCCCATGCCACTCTGGCTCAGTGTGAATTGTATAAAATCCTGGTTTGGCTTCAGTTGAAGCCTCAGGAATCCTCGTGGATTCAGCAGAACCTCAGGTTGCAATTGTTTTGACCATGTCGTGACGCAGTCGTCAAGAGAGCGTGTCTTAGACTACCCAGCGCCTAGGTTCGATTCCTTATCCTGTGGATTTTCTTACTGATTTATCACGTTAATGGGATTACTCTGTATAATAATAATAATAATAATAATAATAATAATAAAAAATAATAATAATAATAATAATAATAATAATATATAATAATAATAATAATAATAATAATAATATAGCATCCTGCAATAACTGAACTGCTATTGCAACTATTATTATTTTTCTACCTGCAGCTAGTAATACAAATAATAAAGTATTTTAATATTACGATAAAAATTGTATATGGATTCTTTGAAGCTTATGATAAGTTCCGATTTACCATGGAACTGTTGACAAAAAAATAATTGTCAAAGGTTAACAAAATTAGTGCAATAATGACATATATGAAACTCCTTTCTAAAGTTTGCTTTTAATTAAATACTCGGTATAAAGTTTGGATTGACCTGAGAACATTTTCCGGCGAGTTTTAAGCGAATCCTACTAAATTCAGGGAATTTAAACCGGCTCTGGGATATGGATAAGGATGTGCCGGTGCTGTTTATTTGGGCGGAGAGGGCTTTGAATAGTAAGTAATCTTGGCGGCTGGAGAAGATTGGGGGCTGGAGGAGAAGATTGGCGGCTGGAGGAGAAGATTGGGGGCTGGAGGAGAAGATTGGGGGCTGGAGGAGAAGATTGGGGGCTGGAGAAGAAGATTGGGGGCTGGAGGAGAAGATTGGGGGCTGGAGGAGAAGATTGGGGGCTGGAAGAGAAGATTGGGGGCTGGAGGAGAAGATTGGGGCTGGAGGAGAAGATTGGGGGCTGGAGGAGAAGATTGGGGGCTGGAGGAGATTGTGGCTGGAGGGGAAGATTGGGGGCTGGAGGGGAAGATTGGGGGCTGGAGGGAAGATTGGGGGCTGGAGGGGAAGATGGGGGCTGGAGGGGAAGATTGGGGGCTGGAGGGGAAGATTGGGGGCTGGAAGGGAAGATTAGGGAAGAAGCTGTAAACATTAATCTGAGGGAATATCACCTGATCTCGTCCTTGGACATTATAATTCAAGTTTTCTGACAAAATGTCACATGTGAAGTACATACGCTTCTTCAGGTGTTGGGAATGAGTATAAGGTGAAGTGGATGTGGAGTAAGAAGCTTATGGGCTACTCATGCCCGTGCCACCTCTTGGATGGCTTAATCTTCACCAGTCAATCGAGTAGGAAGCTATTTATCATTTGAAGAAGATGGCGTTCGCAAAAACAATGGAAACTCTTGGGTTGCAAGAGCAGGAAAATTCCTAAACAGACTACATTTAAAAAGCATGATTCTTGATAGAGAGGGTGATCATCCACACCCAAATTACACTCCTTTTGCACCGTGGGAAGAGCCTACTTTCAAAATAGTAATAGAAAGTCTCCCAATGAAAAAGGCTGCCTATGATCCGACAATCCTAAGGCGCATAATAGAAGAGCAAATGTATAGCATAGCAGTAGCAGGAGCCACCCACGTCTTCACAGACGGATCGGTGGACACAGAATATAAGAGTGCTGGCGCTGCTCTTTGCACGGCCAGCATACAGGCATATTGGAGACTGGGAGGACTAGTATCATCAACCCAAACTGAGCTGTTTGCCATACAACAGGCATTCGCATATGTGATTGCACAAAACACTCAACATGCAATCATACACACAGACTCAAAAGCTGCACTTCAAATACTAGGACAAAAACAGTGGAAAGATAACGTGGAAATAATTACCACCATTTTGTATCTTGGAGCAGTCGCTAAAGGCAAAGGACTCAACATAACCTTAACTGGATCCCATCCCATATTGGAAACCCATTAAATGAGAAAGCTGATGAAATTGCTAAACTGGCAACTCGTCATCCAGTGATGCATAAAACAATTCACCCAGTCTAGAGAACATAAAAACATCATCACCAAAAACTCTCACACCTCAACAAAGCCTACCTACACAGAGAATAGCTGAAGGTTCGCCCTCTGCAATATGGTATCTTCAGGCAACCAAATTAGAAAGGTTAATATCCCAAAAGGAATCCACAGGGAAATAGCAGTTAGGTTATAGACTACATCTAGGTTACAGATGCAACTGGGAGATTGGTGAACCCCGACAGAGAGAGTGCATCTTCTGCCAAACTGTCACAGAAAAGCCATTACTTCACTATCTTCTGGAATGTGAAGCAACCAACGACCTTAGAAGAGCTTTAAGAGCCCTGATCTTGCAGTGGCCATGCCTGAAGCATTCAGCACAGCCACTCTCCTGGTCAACAAAGGTGTCCAGCAGCTGGACACCTTCATAAAGACTGTCAAGCAGTATTCTCCCCCGCGATAACAGCTTGACGATTAAATGCAACCTCAGAATACTGAAAAAATTACTGAACAAAAAATTGTACCACTTACGGGCTATTCATACCCGTGCCACCTCTTGGGTGGCTTATATGTTAGAATATTAGTCTTACTTTTTCGGTCATATTTAATAACATATGCCTACAGGAAAGACTCAGCTACCAACAAATAATACATAATATATATGATAGTATATTATATATATATATATATATATATATTATATGTATATATTATTATCATATATTAACAGGCGAACAAAAACAGAATTTTCTCAAGCTTTTCGTCTTATTTTTAAGACTTTCTCAAGGGTAATGGCTAGATCATTACCCTTGAGAATGTGTTGAGATACACACGAGAGCTTGTGAAAGTCTTGTTTCTGTTACTGAGATTACTTAGTGCAGCAGAGTAACCAGAGAAACCTCACTGAACGTGTTAAGGTACATAACGAATGTCACACTAAAACTTAATTGTCACTGGAACCATTTCGTTTCATCGTCATCTTCCCTTAGGTCGCTGGCCTGACGAGTGTTTCCCAACGTTTCCGTAGACCATGGCGGCAATATTTGTTATGCACTATCGTAACCAGAACGAGAAGGTACAACTCAGTACTTATTTTATGCCGGAAATCTTCAGGAGCAAGAAAGCCTTACCCAGACTGAGTGCCACTCTGCTACACGGCTCAGCCGCTTTTCCTGCACTGAGCTTGACTGACGCTCTCTGAGGCAGAAAGTCTAGCAAGAGTCTCTGTAGGGAAGTTGTGTGGTGTAGAAGGGTGTGACTTAACCATTGATGAGTGCGAGGTGGGGATGGGCTTGCGGCGCTCCTCAGTTACCCGTGTGGCAAGGCAGAGGTAGGGTCGCACAGTCCCCCACTTGTCCTCCCTGGCTTAGTGCGCGTTGTTTTGCAGTGAATTTTTTGCCGAATTTGTGAAGCGCGTATATAATATCTTTCAATAATTGTTACCATATACTTGTGCATGTATATGATTGACATTAAATAATTACAAATAATTTTTTTTCTGGAAAACCTCCAGAGATTTAAGGTAATAGTTAATTCTTTAAGCCAGTTCATCGGGTAAACTACAGGCAACACTCCATGTTAGAATAATGTATACACACCTGGGAGATAGGAGTCCCAGCCACACCCAGGAGATGGCAGTCCCAGCACACACCCAGGAGACGGGAGTCCCAGCACACACCCAGGAGATCGGGAGTCCCAGCACACACCCAGGAGACGGGAGTCCCAGCACACACCCAGGAGACGGGAGTCCCAGCACACACCCAGGAGATGGCAGTCCCAGCACACACCCAGGAGACGGGAGTCCCAGGACACACGCAGGTGACAGGAGTCCCAGAGTGGCACTAACATTCCTCTGGCACGCGAGCCACCAGCACTGCTGGTGGCTCGCGTGGTAACACTGCTCACGCTGGTGTTACCACAGATGAAGCCGCGTGTGGCATCGTGACGTTCTGCTTACGTTTTAAACTTCCAGAAGTAACTGGCTTTAATACTGGAAGTTTACATCTCTTATACATAAAATGTTTCAGTGCCTGTTTGAATCGTCTAGTGAATTATTAATTGTGTCTTAAATGAAAAGAATACCAATATATATATTCGTCTTTGGGCTAATGAATTACTCTATGTATTAGATTTGGACTTAATTTTGTGTCACGTGAGCGTAACAACGGAAGGGCAAGGTTCTTGGATGCTGTATGCGGGTATTCACTATAATATACTCACTAACTATACTTACAGGGTCGGGTATCGGATCCTCAGCGCAGCCTTCCTTGCATTTCTCAGTCTGATGAAAAGACTTAGTTCCTACGTTCTTTCATATTTACATTTACTCTTGCGTATTTTCTCGATTTCACAACTTCTGTATTTAAACCATTCCACTTTGTTGCTACTCACTACGATGAAAAGTTCCTTTAAATATTTCTGTAACTCGT
>WNGS01165523.1:33500850-33538622 GCA_020271785.1 Procambarus virginalis | reverse complement strand
TTGTGTCTAGTTTTCATCTGTGCCCCCTCGTTCTGCTGTTCCTAGTTCTTAACATTGCTTCTGTCTACTTGATCAATTTCCCTTAGAAATCTTCAATATCGTGTCAATGTCCCCTATTTTCCTCCACTCTTCAGTGTGGCGAGGTCTAATATCGTCTTTCCTCATTGCTCTGGCCCCTCAGCTCAGGAAGAAGCCTGGTATAATATTCTGAACCTTTTCTAGCTTAATTATATGTTCTTTTCACGTGGAAATGCCATACCGGGGAATTGAACATGAGACCCACACTTGAGTTGGTCTCATATAAATTGTTTATGTAACCCAGAAGGTTGCTTTGCTCAGATTCATGTAGGCTACAAGGACGTTGGTCAGTGTGGCACACCCCTTTGGCGTTATTCTGCTAATGTGAACCTCTGATATTATGGGTGATGCAGTAATCTGTCTTCCCTTCATTCTGTACGGCGGTACGGGGCTTATAACTCCTGTTCCTATCCTATAACTTTGCACTGGACTCTTGAGAGTATGCCGAGATCTCTTTGCAGAGAATTATAGTTTCTTCCCCTGTTATGATTCGTTTCTTTAGTTTTACATCACCTGAAAACATTGATATCAAAGTGTTTGTGTGTTGCAGGGGGATTGAGAGGTTATTAATACTTGACTGTTGTTGTTGTTTTAGATTTAGCTACTCGGAACTAAAATTTCCATGTAGCACGGGCTATGGTGAGCCCGTAATACTTGACTGCTGGCAAGTATGTTAAATAGTGTAGGAATGATGCAAGGGCAACCTTACACAGTGAGATGTAGCAGGTGGTATAATCACGTCATCTCATGCTGACAGTTGTGATGTGCTGCAATCGTCCTAAATTAAACAAATACCTTATACAATAATTTGAGTACTCTTTTATCTTTTCAGAGAGGCTGGTCCTAAACCTGCTTTAACTGAAGCACTCAGCCAAAACCTGTTTTATACTGGAAGAACTCAACCAAAACCTGTTTTAAACTGGACAAATCAAACCAAAAACTTATTTTTTTTACTGGAAGAACACCTATATATGCTTGGAAGAGCCTTACCAAATTAGTTTTTATTTGAAAGAATCCTAAAAACATGTTTTAAACTGAAAGAACATTGCCAAAACCTGTATTAATTCACAAAAGACCCCTGCCTGAGGCATCTGCGACAGCTTCCCTAACAGTCCTGCAAGCTCTTGCTTCTGCCAGACACAGGCTCCTACGGCCACACGGGCCAGTTCCGACCGTACCTAAGCTGTTCCTACCGCTCCGAAGCGGAAGAAACACCACAAAACATATAGGATTATTCACACTCTATTATCTAATCATTTCAAGTTGAGAACAAAATCTGAACACGCAATACAAACAAGAGACGTAAGGAGGAAGAGCCAACTAGACTTACGTCCCATATGAGCAGAAGATGGTGGTGGAGGTGGTGATGGTTGTGTTGGTCAACCTACAGGGGCTGGTGAACGCTTACTACCATAATACAGGTACGTCTTGGCGAACGCTTACTGACATAATACAGGTACGTCCTTGTTAACGCTTACTTTCATAATAAAGCATTTAATCTCATTTTTATTAACCATGTTATGTTGTCTGCAATATTATATAACATTTATTCAAGAACCTTTGGCATCTAGTTCACTTATTACTATCTCCAAATATAACTACATCAGTACAATTGATCACCGGCAATACCTTATCCTCGAACTACTGTTAAATAGTTATTACCAGAATTTGAGAATCAGCACCTGCCAATAGGTCTACCAAGATGTCTGCAGGTTAAGGTACATTGCGATTTACTGTAATTTTGTTAACTTAAATATCACTTTAAATTCTCATTGTTTACCACAACCATTATGTTAGCTTCAAGACCTTTCCAAAATGCTTTGTGCATTATAGACTTTGCGAGAAAATATACCTAATTAACTTATTGCTTTCTCCGTTTTAATTAACTGTAGCTAACCACTGTGCTAATGTGAATGCATTGTATGTACACACCATAATTGTTACAGAACCCTGTACTGTATATAATTTTTGTAAACAAAGAATTTCGAGTATCATAATATCGCATAAAATTCTATTGCAACACATTGGTTACTGTCATAACTCAAAATTTTATTGAATGTGTTGTCATAAGAGACCTTGACACACACCGTGTATTGACAACACTCCCATTGACACAGTGCATTCAGCCGTAGTTCGACAGGTTATACGTCATTAACCAATGTCGACACATAACTCTATAGTCTATACAGCTAAATAACTGTTCATACATACTGTGGACTCTTCATAACTCTTCGTGACACACTATGAACTGTTAATAGCAATACGTGACATGGTGTATTGTTAACAACTTCGTTCAGACTGTGTACCGTTCATAACTGCTCGTGAAACAAGGTGTACTGTTCATTACTGATCACGAAGCACTTTGGTCTCTAAACCATATCGTGACAGAATTGTCATAACTCATCGTGACAGGCTGATTTATGTTATTCATTTTGTAACATTGATCATGCCGGCGCGTGGTATTGACGCGCCACAAGCAGTAACACGTTCCAAAACTGTCACAGAAAACCGCAATGTGTATTTACGTTTATTTCCTGTGAGTAGTTAGGTCTACTATTATGTAAATATGTTGTATACTATGTAATATGTTAAAGAAGGGCTAGGGTTATCTTTTGTATTGTAATATATGTTTTATATTGTATTGTGTGACAGGGATGGTGCAGCCAGTGCCCGCCACCACCACCACCGTCGCCACCCATGCCACCTCCCTCCCTCCTATGGTGAGTCTTCATAACCTTATCATCTGCACACCGTTCCTTCACATTCAGCACCAACAGCTCTGTTGTTCGCCACCACTATCTCTTGTTCGCCACCACTATCTCTCTCGTTCCCCACCACTGTCTCTCTTGTTCGCCACCACTCTTATCTCTCGTTCATCGCCACTGCCTATTTTCAATCACCCTCTCTGTAATCTTCACTTTGATAATCTATGGATATTTTGTTCTGCTCACTATTACTATGGCCTTCCACTTTCACAATTAATATAATCTCAGGCGATCACCACCCCTAGGAAGTTTCTTACGCTCGCAATATCCCCAGGGGTCCCTTCCAAAGCATCCCTTTCATAGGGCGGTCTAGTCTACAAGCAGAATGAAGCCTAGTCCATAAAGAAACGTATCCACTGTGAAGGTGCTATGTTGCTCACCTTACACTCTCCTACAGATGGTACTGACGACGTCGACGTCGGAGCCCCTGGCGTCGAGGCACCGCCGCCGTATCCGCTCAATCCTACGGCCCTCGCCTATGGTCAAGACAAGGAAGGTGAGGACAACCTTGCCTCCCTCTCACGGATCTCGTTGTCTAGGGATGATAAATGTGTTGAGGACAGTCTGGATGTTCTCATTCGAACATTCTGTTAGCACTTTTAATTATTATGAATTTCTGGGTTTAATATATCGTGTCGCAGGTGTTTAACCGAGAACTTCACTTGTTTCCCCTACCGGCGTGTGGTGGTACAGACCATCGACGACATGGTGCGAATGATGTCGATGGAAGGATCTCAGGCTGCCCACGACTCTCTCATGCACGACCTGCTCCAACTTGCCGAGGAGATCACCGAGTCTATGATGCCCACCTCACGGACATCCGAAGCTGCCCTCACGCCAGCTACCATCATGCCCACCGCCATCGCTGACATTACTGCCTCATCCACTACCACCATACCAACGAGGACCACCGTGGTTGTCCCCACCACGGTGACGAGGACCAACAAGGTGAACGTAGCCACTATACCAGGTGCTGTCATGGTTGACACTTTTACCAGGCCCTCAAGGCCGACGGCCACACCAACGGCCCAGGTGTTCCTAGACCGCGTCAAGGATGTCTTGGCGGCATCCGGCATCGAACTTGTTCTGCCGCTCGATTGTGGACGGGTGAGTACTGAGAGAGGTTCCTGATGCTCAGGAAGATCATGACCAGGTAGGTCATGCCTTTAGGGCCAAACTGTGAGTAAAAATAATAATTATTATAATTAGTTGTATGGTAATAAATGAGGTTGTGTGAATAACATTTTCAGTGATACAGCACGACTCTTGTACCACTTGGTACCTCAGGGGACTCAACACCATTGCACCACAGCGTGTGTACCCACACCTTGCACGTAGATACGCGTACCAACTTACACCAATCCACCTAACCTAACGACACCAATTCTCAAAAATACATAACCAAAAGCTTACAATTCCAGTGCCTTTATGTTTCATAAAAACATTACATTTTGATATTTGCATCTCTGGCGTACAAAACGAGACCTTTGGCAGGTGGATGGACTGGATGGACTACAGCGTGTGTACCCCATTAAAATAATAATAATAATAATAATAATAATAATAATAATAATAATAAATAATAATAATAATAATAATAATAATAATAATACTTACTATTAAAAAATGTTTGTGGGGCTATTGTAATCTGAGCGCTTGTCCCTGGCCGCAGAACCCGCTGAACACAACAGCGGCGCTGGAGGGCGGGCAGCTGCCGTGGCTGGTGGCGCTGGGCTCCCGGGAGAACGGCAGGTTCCACTACCGCTGTACCGGCGTCATCATCACCAACTTCCACGTCCTCACTGACGCTGACTGTGTTGCCTCCCCACACATGTGAGTGTATAACTGTATTCCAATTCAAGCAACGGCTGGTTCCTAACATACAAGTAAAAATAATTTATTTATATACATGGGCCAGTGGTTAGATGTAACAGCACTTTCTTCGTACAATAATTGTCTTATATCTTAAATATATAAAATAAATGCTTGAGTTCCCCCCTGATGCAAAATTGAGATAATTGCACAAATGTGACACAAACACACCAGAAGCATGGGCACTCAGTGAAGTGCGTGAAGTATAACATGGGTATCTGCCTGCAGCAACGTGGTGCAGGCCAGCAGGTCGGGCGTGGTACCGGACCAAGGTGCCGTGGAGAATTATGTAGCGGGGCGCAGAATCCATCCTGATATTGAGAGCAAAGATGATCTCTTCTCCGGCCTCAACATTGGCATCCTCGAGTTGGCCCAGCCTTTTGTATTTAACGGTGAGTACTGTATCCAGCTATCTTACTGTGATGTACTGCGGGTTGGGTGTTGTCGTTGATCCTTCTTCATGGACAACCCAACCCAAAACTCAGTAGAGTGCTTATACTTTACCAGGAGATCACCCTGAGCGCTTCTGGCTCTTGGAAAGGGGCTCAACGTCACACGTTTAGGGGATGCGGCTCCAATACTTAGCCTCGTTGTCACGTGCACACACCCACTCGAGCTGCTGTGACTCCCCATTCTCTCCTTATGTGGTATGATCTCCCCAATCCCCTTTGACTTATTAGTATTCCATTCTATCCTGTCCACAGCTGTGGTTCTTGGTTCTTTCTCTCTCTCTCCTTCTTTCCTACTTCCTGGGAAGACTCACTAGAACAAGGGCAAACACCAGCAAATTTGAATACATTTACTGGACAAAGCACATACACAATACATACACATATATAATAATAATAATAATGAATCCTACACTCTATACTATTTCAGTCAGGTTGCACTCTAACACCATCAGAACTCTATCATCTGCTTATCAAGTGGTATCCTATCTCCTGATTCACCACCTAATATTACCAACCTCCTCAAGTAGGTCAAGTCTTATAACACAATGTTGCACTATCAGCAAGAGAATATATATATCTATAAACATGTACAAGGAAAATCAGCATATGAATGCAATAACATAAATGTTAGTATAAAAGTTCCTTGATATACAACAATGATCAATCGATCACCCTATCAGTCCTAGAACACATATGTATGGCTCTGTAGGTAATCCAGCCTACGACTGTAACTCTACTTCAGTATAAGTACTCCTTGGCACAAAAATGGCAAACAATCACTCACCTTTCACTGCGTCTTGCATTCTAATGACAACCAAACACTCTACCAACTCCCTACAAGTAATGAACCAGAACTTCCCGTCCACATCTGGAAGCTCACTACCCTGACATCTTCAGGTTCTTCCGGGTTTATCTACCAGGATCCTCCGCAGCTCTTCCAAGCTGCTACACCATGAAGTTTTACTTGAGCAACAATGGTGCTTCACCACTGACATTACAGAAGCACGTGACACTCTCTTCACTGCTTCTCCTCACAGCTCGAGGTTCTACTCTTCACTGTGGGGCTACTCTTCCTCAGAGTACACTACTCCTTCAACAGCCTTGGAGTCTCTTCAACTACTCCTCTGCTGGCTTCGAAGTTCTCAGCAACTTCTTTCCCTGACAAACCACAAAAATGTCTTCTGCAGGGCGCTCTCCCTCTGACGGAGTCTGACCAGGGCACTCCCACGGCCCACGATAATGTCTCTGGGCGGCTTAACAAACTCTCCTTGCCGTCCAGGACTTGAGACCGCACGTTCCCAGCTCGATTCCACAGCTGGAACGTCTGCACACTTCCTTTCTCTTGAAGGTATATCACTAGGGGTTCCTCTCTGACAGGAGCTCACACGGAGCGCAGCTTCCCCTCACGATGTCTGGTACTCAAGTGAGGTCAAAACCCTCTCGAAGCGAGCCTCACGCCTCCAGCAAATTATCCACATCTCCTAACCAGTCATTTATCTATTTTCTTATTCACTGCCCATAATCTTAAATGGTTTAGCGAATTTACCCAATTATTTCATGTATGTATCCTCATGTCTATATATCCAACCTCCTAGTCAGGTCAGGCTTGATAGAATAATTCTCAAAGGGGAGACTCGTTTTTCGGCTGCCTGGGATCATAACAGATGTTAGAAATTACAGTAGTGGCCAGCTATAGGTTCATTAGTATTTAGCCGGGTTTGTCTGGTAGCTTGGTACTATCTGGCGTCAACGCATCTTGGGGTAAGTTTACTGTCACGATGTCTAGAGTTCGAATTCTACCAGTGACCAATGAGTACAGTAGGTAGGGGCTTATCAATTGAATCAATCTAATAATTATAATGAAACTACATGCTGAAATTTTCGTTTGACCCCACCAATCGCTGGGTCTGGATTTAAGTATAGAGAAGGGTTAGTTTCCAATATCTGTGCCTCTTAATATTTAGTTAATTTAAAAGACAGCAAAGTTCATTAGTAAGATTCAGATCAGAACAGTTTCAGGCCTGCACTGTAGCCTTGGTTGCTTAAATCGAATATGATGCACTGGCCTTTTGAGTTTGGGGGGCCCGGGGGGCCCTGTCGACAGAACTGGGCTCGATCTTTGTGAACATTCTTGGGAACAACTTTTACATTGCCTATAACAGAAGTAACATTTTAACTTAAGTCATTTATTTGTATTTGAAATATAATTCCTGGTAGTAACCCCAAATCAGATATTGAGACCCCAAGCCCCTGATTATTTCAGTTTATTCTTAATTGACTTTTGTGGTGTGTGTACTATAACCCAGTTGGGATGTCTCCAGATCACATCCAGCCAGTGTGTCTGCCGGGGGTGTTCGAGGAACAAGACCTAGAGGCCGCCTACCTAGTCACCGTCGCCGGCTTCAACAATATCGTGGACCGTAAGTCTCTATTTAACATTGATGTGCCGAAACAAAATTATGCGACCATCGTGAGTACTGTGACTTGGTAGTCGTTTATATTTGCTTCACCTTCACGTGCAAATTGCGCATAAATGTCAAAAGTACGAGACCTTTGAAAACAAATCAATCATAGTGAGGCAAACCAAAAACTTTTGTAATTATTTCACTGTGATTCATTTGCATTATATATATATATATATATATATATATATATATATATATATATATATATATATATATATATATATATATATATATATATATATATATATATATATAATTTTTAGTTCCAGAGGGACGAATAGCAAGGAGATACATGGAATCGATGGTGGGGGCGGAGGGGGCAGCTCCCTGCTACTACAGGACCCGCGTCGACCCCGACTTCTCCTCAATGATACATACACTGCTCACCGAGAAGCACCTTTGCGTCTACATCAGCTTTGAAACGGTAACTGATTTGCATGACGCATTCACTGACAATAGTGCGATCTTAGATTGATGACTGCACGAAGATCCACAAAGTCAGGAAAACCTTTGAAATTGCACTCTTTGGCAAATGCATTAAAGAGAACTAGAAAGTGATAAATGAGGTGAATGATTCACAGAGTTCGTGTTTCAGGTGGGGAAGTCTGTGTTGTTGATGGAGGACGACCGGACGGGGCGGGTTCGCGTAGTGGGTGTGGGCGGGTTTGCAAACGCCCGCTCCACCGTCCCTGTCGCCTACACCCTCGTCCAACCCTACCGCTTTTGGGTCGAACTGGTGCTGAAGAAATTTCTCAATAACATGGCTGCCCGAAGCTGATGCTATTGGTATTTGTCAAAATACTGTAATGGTCACACTCAAAAAATTGTTAAAACATATGGGGAAATTTTATACTTTTATTAAATGTTCCCCTGAAGAAATTAATTTTGCTAAAGTGGAGTTTCCTAAATAGAGTCACATGAATGGTTTGCTTTCATCACCAAAGACCCACGGCTCCTGGATTTACAATCTCTGCATCCTGAATGCTCTCAATGCACAGAAAGAAAAAAAACATGTTTTGCTGTATGAAGACTAAACCACACACCAGAAGATGAGGGAACGACGACGTTTCGGTCCGGCCTGGACCATTATCAAGTCGATTGTGACAATGGTCCTGGATGGACCGAAACGTCGTCGTCCCCTCATCTTCTGGTGTGTGGTTTAGTCTTCATATCTTCAGTCACGTTAATGTGACTCATCGTCTGAACATGTTTTGCTGTAATACTGAACAGTTTCCTTCACTAGGAAGCTGCATAGATGATGCTGTACCATGTTAAAGAGGCAGTCATAACTTTCAGCTTGTACTTATATTTTATTTATCAATAATTACATAAGTTAGAGTGTGCAAGTGTTCAAGACTAGAGTGATAACCACAGGCCAAGCTGTCGGCTGTTGTAAGGTCACCTTCAAGTTTATCAATTGGATTTATTGGTGGGCGTATGGCCTACAGACCTCGGGGGAGAGTTGCTACGGCTACCATAGTACCTTGCTGATCAAGCAGCTGGTATATTTTAGTCATGCACATAATTTAGAACTAAGTAAACTCTCAGTGTATACTCACCGATAAACGAAGTACAGTGGTATCTAAAAAGTACCTTAGAAAAAGGCTGACTACAAATCATCCTAGGTTTCAGTAATGGAAAACAAATATATTCTAAGTCATTGCTTCTGCAGAACCAAGCCTATTGAATCGAGGCAAACTTTAATATAATCATACGTGCATTATTGAAAAAAAATCACATAAGTGCATAAACTACGGAAAATTCTATTAAATCCTAAATTTTGGTAGTTTTAATCTCTCTGACGCTACTCAACTCCTGGAATGGTCTGAAGCCAACATAACGAGTCAAAAACTATCAAAGAGAACAACCAATGTTGTGTTTATACTCACGTTCCCGCAACCAACACACGTTGGCGACAATCTAAGACTCCAGGGGCCGCTAGGCTAGTGTATGTGTTAGTTAATTGTATAAAAACCTGCTATCCATGAATAAGCGATGGTTTTCATCGATATAATTTCATACCTATATCAAAAAATAAATTAAACTAGAGTGGGTACCTGGCGTTGCTCGGGTACCCACTCGGGAAGGACACTACGTCTTCACTACAATCATCACTGTAACCGTCTGCACTACACACAATTGTCTATATTAAAACCATCTTAACCACACACCTTCCCTCTCTTTTGCCACTTTCACTAGCCATACCATCTTCCTTCTCCCCATTCCTCTTCTTCACCACCTTTGCCATCATTCACCACCTTCTCTATAGTTTAGCAACTTTCCACCCATTCACCACCTACCCCTTCACCATTTTCCCTTCATCCTCAAAGACTTATACGTGAGGATTGAGCCGTTTATTTAGCGAGATCGATAACTAGTATGGTTTGTTGAGGGGGAGGGGGCTTAGGTCTAGGGAGTCACACAGGTGAAACACCACACGCTCTGTCTGCCTCAGGGAGGGAGTGGGATGAACTGGGTGAGGTTGGCTCTCTCGTAGTAGGCCCGAGAGAAGGAGTACTCGTTCATCTTGGGCTGAAGATCCGGGTATACGACGGCGCCACCGGCGAGGTAAGCCGCCCAGAACCCGTAGCTGCCGAGGGTGATGACGGAGTGGTTACAGGCCACCAGTACCGCCAGGTCCAGCTCCGGAGGAGTACCTAACAAAGCGGATATCATAATTCACGCTGCCAACATCACGACTCACACACACAACAAACCTTCCCCACTCTTAGCATCACAACCTCTTTGAGGAACTTTTTTATTGTTACAAGCTTTACAATCGTTCCCCCAAGAGAGTGTTGTAGTGAAAGGTGTGAGTGTCGCACAGTGGCTATAGTCACACACTCACACTATCACATATTACACAAGTCACAATATTTTCTCGAAGCTAGTTAATTTTGTCTTCTAACTAGGTTCATATGTTGTAAAGGGCTAAGTTGTATGGAGGTCGGTAGGGGGGTGAAGGATGGTGGAGGTGGACAATAGTGGAGATGGTGAAGGATAGTAAGGTAGACGGAAACTATTTAAGTAAGCAGTGGATAGAGGCAAATCACAGTCTTCTACTCCCCAAGCCTAGCCTCCAGCCGGACTTGGGGAATAGAAGCACTCCCAGAACCCTATCAAGCAGGTAAGTCCACTATGGTCAAGTAGTCCTTGCTACTTGGAACTCTTTGTTCCGAGTAGCTAAATCTAAAACAACAGCAAGAGGCCAACCATCAGCAAGGGAAGGAGAGGAGAGGTATACCTGGAGCGAAGACTACATCCTTCTCCCGGATGAGGACCTCCATCACGTAATCCATGTCGTCCGAAGCTACCACGAAGGTCACCCGCGGGAGGCGTCGACGGTAGAAGTCCAGAGCTCGTCTAAGGTAGTCCTCGCCGGGGCCGGAGATCCTGAACAGTTGCTGTAGGAGATAAGACATGATAAAGACACTGTCTTCAGGACAAGTAGGGGACAGGCGTTTTCTGGGGGGGGGGGATGGAAGAGAGGACTGGGGGGTGGGGAAGAAGAGGGGACTGGGGAGGGAGGGGGGGGATGGGTGGAATGGAAGAGGGGGACTCTCGGACAAGAACAATAGGCTTACATCAACCTATTTTTAATATTAACATTTAAGCATCTTCTTTTTCATTTAAGCATCATTTAAGCAAGTTCTTTTCTGTGTAAATTTGAAAAACTGTGATTACGAAACTAACTGTTTACAGTATATGCAATACAAAACAATCACAGCTGAAGAACAAGCGTAGAGGGATAACTACTAAAGATTTCCTATGATTATGTGTAATAATAATTTTGTTTACACTGATACACATAAATAAAATTTCGTCTGGGAATCAAACAACATGCAACAAACATGATTAATGTATAATAATGAATGACAGAGCTTGTGGATTCTTGCCTCAACTCACTAGGCTAACTAGTTCCTCTGTATTTCTCCCACCTCATGATTGTTTTTATTTATATCTACAACTTTTGCTATTTCCAAGTCTCTGGTAACCTCACCTGTAAGGCGACAGCAAAGTCCGTGCGTCGGACGTGAACCCCGACGAAGGTGGTTGGGGCTGTAGAGGCGGCGACTGTGTGCAGGAAGTCCTGGGCCTGTAGGCACTAACTGTTGTCACACACTCATGACAGCCTATACTGACTTCAGGCAGGACTGTCATCACTCATGACAGCCTATACTGACTTCAGGCAGGACTGTCATCACTCATGGCAGCCTACACTGACTTCAGACAGGACTGTCATCACTAAACACAGCCTATACTGACTTCAGGCAGAAATAATCTACTGTCAAGCTATAACAATGCATGTAAAATTATATATTTCGTCAATGTATTTCATATGCAGGTATGTAAATTTTTTATAGAAAAGTAGACACTATCGAAAGTCTCTGAGCACTGGACAGTGTGGAACACTTGAGGGTAAGTGGTATAGACCGTTATGGTCGTGTTGTAATGTATGACACTTTAATGTAAGTTCCTAACCTATTTGTGTCAAACTGTGGAGGCACTCACCTCTTGCTGAAGCTTACGGCTGAAGGTAAACTCTTGCACCAGATCATCCCTGAAAGCGTTGAAGATCTGCATCTCAAACGGGTAACCTAAAGGAATCATCACTATTACCTGTGGCAGCTACGCTATTATTTCAAAATTATGCATTATGCATTTAGTTTTAATTGAGCAATACAAATATAATTGTGCAAATTTGTAGAAAAAAATTCCTATAATCACCATCATCGCTCGTCAGTGTTGCAATTATCACCAGTTACCACCACCTCACCACCAGCTCCACCACCTCATCACCAGCTCCACCACCTCTGCTCCAACAGGCAACTCACCATCCGCCACTATGGCTCTGGGTCCCTTCAGTCCGGCTGCTGCTTCCTGAAGTGAAGTATAGTCGGTGAGAGTGGGTGACCCGCCACCCACAAAGAGCCACGACCCCCCCATCATCGGCACTGTGGAGCATCGAGAGGGGCAGATAAAGAGGTGTGTTAAGAGGGAGGAAATAAATCATATTTATTGTAATACATTTGAAATGGCACAAAATGAGTAATTATCAAAAGTAAGCACCAAACCGGTAAATGGCACAAGATGGTAAACCATTTTGACGAGAGAAACTGACAGCGTAAATATATCAGCACAGTTCAGGATTCAAGTGCACTTTATACTAGAAATTCAAACCACCCTGTTGCCTGGCTTCAATAATAAAAAATTACTCTATTTAGGTCTAGTCTAGTAGAAATTAATTTAATTTTCTTTAGTAAAATTATCGCTTAGCTCAATTCAAATATTAGCCAGAGACTTTGATAATCTGATTATTCAATAATTAGTTGGAAAGTATAAATTGAGGCTATGTAATGTGAAACACATTTGAACAATTGCTGCATGTACTGTTCAGTCTTGATAGATAGTTATACGCTGTGCCTACGCGAGACTTTATATTCCTCCTGCCCGTCACACTCTACCTACAAGAGAGATTTGCAACAAAATAGGACACGGTGAGGGAAGAAGAACTCTCCACACAAAAAGGCAGAGGATATAAGGAGAAGGAAGGAAGAAATTATCAGAATTAACAAAGCACCAAGCCATTACGACTATATAGCGCTGGGAAGGGATCAGGATAAGGATTTGAGATGGGACAGGGGAAAGGAATGGTGCCCAACCACTTGGACGGTCGGGGATTGATCGCCGATCTGCATGAAGCGAGACCGTTGCTCTACCGTCCAGCCCAAGGGGAAGAGTAAGTACAGGCAAGTAAAAAAGTATTTTGCTAAGGAGAAGGAAGACGAGAGACTCGCCAGAGAGATTGGACAAGATGATGGAGGGAGGGAGGGAATGAATCAGGTGTGGGCGGGGGGGGGGGAGATTCACCAGACAGAGCATCATAAGTGGAGTAATGTGGACTCAGGGGACGTGGTGAGGGACCAGAGAGGACTCACTGATACACTCAGTAATCAGTGGTGATACAGTGAGGAAGATAACCCTCATCAGACACGAGGCAGGAGGAGGAAGATAGTGAGGGAGTGAGTCCCCAAGTAGAGGGAGCACAATGAGGGAGTAATGAGGACTCACCAGGCAGAGGAGACATTGTGAGATGAGGGAATAACGGACGCAACCTCTTCACGACTCCTTCCTCCATGAACACTTTCGTCTGTAATGTTGAAGTTTAAATACAGTTTTCAAATGTTGAGATATAAGGCAGAGATATATATTTCAAGGCAGAGATATAAGTGGGAACGCAAGTTTGACAGTAAATTTAGTGAGAATGTTAGTGTAGGATCTGCGGCTACAGTATTCAAACTTTCCTGAAAGAAACAAATATAGACAGAAATCCCAATAATTACAGATTGAGAAGTGTTTATGGATACATTCTCAACATTCAAAGAATATCGGACCCAACAACTTGTAATTGACAACCAGATGATAAATGAGCTCACATTTGATTTGTTAAGGGATAAAACATTGGCAGTAGATATGTAAAAAATGTAAATATGGACTCAAAGATACTGACACAAAGGCAGCTAGGGGGAAAAAAAGACTATTTTCCCCATCTGAAAAATATGTCAAAATGCATAAATACTTTAGAAAGCATATTCAAGTCCCAGTGACTAACGTTATATTCATCAGGACTCACGTCGTAGATCCTGCCGAGGGCCCAGAGGCTGGCGTAGACGCCCATGGTGTTGCCCAGGCGGCCCAGGATCTTGAAGGTGAGGACAGGGGCTGGGAAGCCGTGCCAGGTAACGTTGTGGTGCACCTTGGCGCCGGCCTCCACCACCAGCACCGGCCGCCCCAGACGACCTACCCCAGGCAGCTCCTGTTGCCAATTTGCAGTGAGAAGTAAACAGGGAGACAGTAAGTATCTGTCCGGAAATGTGTTGAAATTAAAAAAAAAAAAGTAATTACAACATAAACATTAATTCGCGGTATAAATATTTTTAATGACTCTTGCAGTCCTTTTCATTGATATATATATATATATATATATATATATATATATATATATATATATATATATATTATTTATATATTATATATATATATATATATATATATTTATATATATATTTATATATATATATATTTATATATATATATTATATATATATATATATATATATTTATATATATATTTATATATATATATATATATATATATATATTATATATATATATATATATATATATATATATATATATATATATATATATATATATATATATATATATATTTATATATATATTTATTTATATATATATATTTATATATTATATATTTTATTTATATATATATATATTTATATATATATATATATATATATATATATATATATATATATATATATATATATATATATATATATATATATATATATATATATATATATATATATATATATATATGAAATAATTGTTGATGAGACAACAGAGTCACACTCACCTGGGAGTCAAGCCAAGGTTGTGATCTGTTCCCCAGGCGTGTAGTAACGACAGGGACGCCCCGCGACGCTAAAGTTGGACCCATCCTGGTGTTCCTGTTTTCTGTGGTGAGATTACTGCTCTCTGATACATGTGGTTTAATTTTCGGCGCCCTTTTCACATTTTCTAGGCTGGAATTTATATTATTCTCCTGAATCGAATGTATAAAGCCTTTAATAAAGTCTCTTGCGCTCTCAAATGTCTTATTTTCAAGAATATTCATGACTTTCCTTACAGGTTCGTAATATTTCTCTTCGACAGGAGTATCAATGGGCTTCTCGTAACTATGTAAAGAATTTTCCACTGCTCTCCGTATAGGCGAGTCACCCTCGTAAGAGCTTCGGAAATTTACTTTCTCCAAGTCTTGGCTCATATTTTGCTTGGTGATGAGCTTTGATTCACTGTCTTCTGATGTTTCTTGTCGTACTTTGATTCTACCTCTTGACGTCAGTAAGCTTTCGCTGTTAATTATCACTGAAAAATAAAAAGAGTATATTTTACTTTGGTGAATTTTAATTTCGCCAATCAAAAATTCCAATGTTTCATAATAAAATTGACCTGAAAGCATGTTTTTGGTTTGGTGTAAGGCTTAAGACCTACCAATCTCTGAAGTGATCTACGGGCTCACCATAGCCCGTGTTACTTGGAGCTTTTTGTTCCAGGTAGGGAATCGTAAACAACAACAAACTGACATGATATTAAGTCCACCACGAGAGCTTACTCACCAACTAGTAAGCTTACTCTTGTCCTCAAAGAGTATATATTATCCCTGACGTGCATTGTGTTCACACAGTACATTGTTTTCCTTATACATTGTTTTCCTTTCCCGTGCATTGTTTTCCTTATACAAGAGATAAGGAAAAATCCGAAATATTTTTTCACATACGCTAAATCAAAATCCAAAACCTCGACCAGTATTGGACCGTTAATTACAAATGAAGGTACGTACACAGAGGACAACAAAGAGATTAGTGAAATTCTAAGAAGCCAGTATGAGGCTATGTTTAGCACACCAATTAACAACATGAAAGTTGATGACCCAGACAGCTTCTTTATGAATGACATTCAAGCTGCAGATAATATAACGGATATTACCACAAACTCGGAAGACTTTGAAAGAGAAATTGACAATATGCCCATGCACTCAGCCCCTGGGCCTGACTCATGGAATTCAATATTCATAAAGAAATGTAAAGTACCAGTAGCGAGAGCACTCAGCGTAATATGGAGAAAGAGCCTGGATACAGGGGAGATACCAGCAGCACTTAAATCTGCAGATATAGCTCCGTTGCACAAGGGGGGGAGTAAAGCCTTGGCAAAAAATTATAGGCCAGTTGCACTAACATCACACATAATAAAAGTGTTTGAAAGAGTGATTAGGAATCAAATTTCTAGTTTTATGGAAAACAATGAATTGCACAATCCAGGACAACATGGTTTTAGAGCGGGAAGATCATGTCTGTCACAGTTACTCAACCACTATGACAAAATCACAGAAGCCCTAGAAGAAAAGCAAAATGCAGATGTTGTATACACAGACTTTGCAAAGGCTTTCGACAAATGTGACCATGGGGTGATAGCTCACAAAATGAGGTCAATGGGAATAACTGGAAAAGTAGGACGCTGGATACTCAATTTCCTGTCGAACAGAACACAAAGAGTAACAGTCAATCAGATAAAATCGAGTCCAAGCGATGTTAAAAGCTCTGTACCTCAAGGTACAGTCCTTGCACCGCTACTGTTCCTTATTCTCATATCTGATATAGACAAAAATACACGTCACAGCTTCGTGTCATCCTTCGCAGATGACACAAAAATCAGCATGAAAATTACCTCTGCTGAAGACATTGAAAAACTACAAACAGATGTCAACAAAGTTTTCGATTGGGCAGCAGAAAATAATATGATGTTTAACAGTGATAAATTTCAGGTACTCAGGTACGGCAAAAATGAGGATCTGAAACATAATACAGGGTACAAAACACAATCAAATCTTCCCATAGTAGAAAAACAGCATGTCAAGGATTTGGGAATAATGATGTCCGACGATCTAACGTTTAGGGAGCATAACCAAGCAAATATCGCATCAGCCAGAAAAATGATCGGATGGATTACGAGAACTTTCAAATCCAGGGATCCCATCACAATGGTTGTACTCTTCAAGTCACTTGTGTTGTCCCGTCTCGAATACTGCTCAGTACTCACTTCCCCCTTCAGAGCAGGAGAGATTGCTGAAATAGAGGGAATACAGAGAACATATACGGCACGCATAGACGAGATAAAACACCTAAATTATTGGGATCGTCTCAAAGCTCTCCAAATGTACTCTCTAGAAAGGAGACGAGAGAGATACCAAATAATATACACGTGGAAAATACTGGAGGGCCAGGTCCCAAATCTACACAGTAAAATAACAACGTACTGGAGTGAACGATATGGAAGAAAATGCAAGATTGAACCAGTGAAGAGCAGAGGTGCCATAGGCACAATCAGAGAACACTGTATAAACATCAGAGGTCCGCGGTTGTTCAACGTCCTCCCAGCGACTATAAGAAATATTGCCGGAACAACCGTGGACATCTTCAAGAGAAAACTGGACTGTTTCCTAAGAGAAGTCCCGGATCAGCCGGGCTGTGGTGGGTATGTGGCTCTGCGGGCCGCTCCAAGCAACAGCCTGGTGGATCAAACTCTCACAAGTCGAGCCTGGCCTCGGGCCGGGCTTGGGGAGTAGAAGAACTCCCAGAACCCCATCAACCAGGTATCAACCAGGTAAGTACTTTTATGCCTATATTAATGCTTTAATTAATATGTAACCTCTAGGCCTACACATAAACCACTGTAATAGGTTATGTATATTTTATGAATATGTGTAATATTATGTATATTTTATGAATATGTGTAATATTATGTATATTTTATGAATATGTGTAATATTATGTATATTTTATGAATATGTGTAATATTATGTATATTTTATGAATATGTGTAATATTATGTATATTTTATGAATGTGTAATATTGTGTATATTTTATGAATATGTGTAATATTATGTATATTTTATGAATATGTGTAATATTATGTATATTTTATGAATATGTGTAATATTATGTATATTTTATGAATATGTGTAATATTATGTATATTTTATGAATATGTGTAATATGAACCAGGAGTTTTGTGTAGTATGGGCCCATTGATCTTCTAGATGTGTATGTGGGATTTTAATTACGCAAGCGTGCATGTATAAATGCGCATGCGCCTTAGGGTGTATTCGTTGCTCCGTACGGTTACCGCACGGAGCAGTGCATGCGCCTTAGGGTGTATTCGTTGCTCCGTACGGTTACCACACGGAGCCGCAACCATGCGTGCTTCCGGTACGTGACACCGCATCTCTGCCTAGCGGCGAGAACACAAACATTGTCATGATTCCTAATAATACCGTAAGCATGAGGAGCTGTGCTCTGATCTGCACTATCCCCTCGCGCATGAGGCGCTATAGTATTGGGAATAGGTTCATGAGGCGCTATAGTACATGGGAACAGGTTCATGAGGCGCTATAGTACATGGGAACAGGTTCATGAGGCGCTATAGTACATGGGAACAGGTTCATGAGGCGCTATAGTACATGAGAACAGGTTCATGAGGCGCTATAGTACATGAGAACAGGTTCATGAGGCGCTAAGCTATATGGGTACAGAATACGTAACGTTATGACAATCACTGTATATTCGGACCACTCTGTTACTGCACTTTTGGTACATTTGCCTATAATTCATTTTATAAGTGCACACGCTTGTATGTATAGGGTGCATATATATGTGTATACACATGCATATCTGTATCTATACACATGTATAGGTTGTGTATCCTTTTATGTGCGCGTGCTAGTAATGTATGTGTGTATGCTAATGATATAATGAACATAGCTGTAAGACTACTCACAAAACACTACCGTGGCAGACAGTACAAAGACGAGCGTCTGCTTCTTCACGCCCATTGTCAACACTGTACAGGGTGTCGAACCTGCGCCTCAATGGCCCGCGGTATTCCACACACCACAACGAAACACTGTTGAGGCTTTAAGACTAATCCAGTCAAACACCGTCCAACACAAAAGCCATAACTTTTTTTTTCCAAGCACTCGTTAGATAAATTATTACAGAGGATATAATGTGAGCCAGCCGAGAGGTCTGGAAGCCTTATGGCTCTGATGAAGACTGGTTAGAAATAACAGGACTACTTAACTACCCCCAGCTCCACCTCCAGGGGTGCCAACACTCACAGGTGAGTGGAACTCTCACGTTCACGCAATGTCTCAACCATTGCTTTAAGTTGTTAACACATTTTTCATCAATGAGTTTATAATAAACGTTCTTGTGTCATAATATATATTCAGTATATGTTTTCTATAGAGGAGTAGAATTAAATAGGAGTAGAGAGATATACTAGTTACGGAACAGCAGAAGGGCTGACTCAGTTAAATCGCAACAAGTCGTTGACTTGATAGTTTTCCTGAATTTATCTGAGGGCCGCAATTTCTCTAGTCGCCTCGTGGCGTTTAGTGGCTATTTTATAATTACATACTATTACAGTTACATTGTAACAGTAATGGCCTGTAATACTAATAATAGGAAAGCAATAGTAATAATAACAATAATAATATTATTAATGCTAATAGTAATACTAATATTAATGATAGTAATAATACTACGGGCTCACCATAGTCCGTGCTACTTGGAAATTTTGTTCCAGTAGCTGAATCTAAAAAAACAACAAACATGCAGAAACTTACTACAAAGCCATACTGCATGAATCAAGGTGAAGGAGAGACCGAATATATTGGTAAGAACAATACATAATACCCAACTTTTCGGATGTAACCTACATGCTTTCTCAAGCTGCTGTATACACATTGCTCTGCACTGTATACAGTACCTTGAGAAAGGATGTAGGCTACATCCTAAAATGTTGTTTTTAATACGCTTACACATATACTGGGTCTTACTTTTATCTTAAATAATAATAATAATAATAATAATAATAATAATAATAATAATAATAATAAATAATAATAATAAATATGCTTCTCTGTAAGTCTTCGCCCACGAGTGCACTACTAAACAAGAGGTGCGATATATGTCAAGCAGACAGATGCTGTCTACTTGTCGTAGGCTACCATGTCGTAGCTCAGTCCATTAAGGCAGCGTTTGGGATGATCTCGGGCGTAGGTTCGAATCCTCGTCACGGCCCTTGTGGATTTGTTCATTGATGCATCACGTAATTGTGATTTCTGTGTGTATGAGACAAATGTTCCCTTTGCACGAAGAGGACAATTTCGACATTGTTACAACCCGGAATACGCAAAATTATGGAACACAATTTTTGAACTTTTGGGGAACAATACATAGTGACCTTACAAATGAATGGCTAAGAACACACAATCGAATTTAATATTTTTTAAAATTCATATACAGTAATACCACAGATAATTGTACAGAAAAAGCTTACTTTTAGCTTGCATACTTCAAATTAACGTATTGCTATATAAAGAATAATATATATAATAATATTCTAATAATAATAATAATTATTATTATTATTATTATTTGTAATATAAAGTAAATTAAAAATCAGACTTTTACATTCAATATATATGACTGACAAATGCATTTGTGTTGTACCTGCAACCCGTCTTCTTAAAATAACGTCACTTTTCGCTCGTATGCGCACTATGGCTAAATTTGGACGTAATTTGAAATGAAATCGACTCACAAAAGTGACGTTCTGTTCCGTTTTCTGTTTGAGTCGTCTGGCCTACGCGGAGAGGTTANACTTATTTCCTGGTTATTCTATTGAATGAATTTGCCTTTTCATTTATTCCAGGCTATTTCTTAATACATTTATTCTTAATTATTTTCTGAGAACTTACACGATACTTGTAAATGAGGTAATGAGGGTTGTGAGTGAGAGGAGAGACTGTGCTCTCATGTGGTAAGGTATGTCCGCGTTCATAATACTAACTTGTCTAGTACTAGTGGCCAAGAGTCAGCCACGACGCCTGGGGTGAAGTAACCTCAACTCTTAGTCCACGGAAACGCTCGCCTCTTACATAACGCTTCTCAACCTGTTTATATTTTTGGTATTGTTATTTTCCACTTGTGCCAAACAAACACTTAATACGCTGTTCTTAAAACACCTCTGCCGCCAATGTCTGAGAAGTTCAGCTTCTTGACTTGTGAAGAGTCGCAAGCAACGCACTAACTCCACTTTTCCCTGGCCCTGTGGCTGGTGCCCATGGCCCCTTGGGCATGGGGGGCGGTCTACGGTAACTCGGGCATCTGGACTGAACGGTGCCGGCTCGATCGTCAGTATCAGCAGTCTGTAGGTAAACTAACTTGACGGAGCGCGTGTTGACTCTAGTGCATAATTAGAGGTAATATTTATATGTGGGCTCTGCTGCTTGCTTCTTCGTTATAATACATACACGCACGTGATAGGTATATATATAGTTCCTCCAGACTAATTCTAGCCTATTGCCAAATGATCTCCACAACAATAAGAACAAGTTATTTTCAGTTAATAGCCCTTAACAATTAAAATAAGCGTCTGGCAGGTGTAATAAGCAAGTTCTGATGATCCTGGAAACTAATTATCAGCATCTGTAAAACGAATGATTAGATTTGAATGACGCTAATTTTATTTTATAATCATCACAGGTAAATTAACAGCAAATGAAGGTTAATTTTGTCAAATGCTATAATAAGCTTAATACCTTAGTTTTCTCCCCAGCAACAATATGGATGAAGAATGGCATAGACCACATAAATAAATTCCGAGGCAATCATCTTACAGTATCTAAGAACATGAGAAATAAGGAAACTACCCATACAACGCAGCTGCTCTTAATATCAACCAAACTTATTCACATGTCTAACCTAACCTTTAATACATCCCAAGTGATCTCAGTCAGAGTCGTAGCAAAACGCATTCAAGCAAACACATTCCACTATGACAGTCTTGGCTGACAGCAGGTGCAGGAGGGCCCCTGCCGGCTGTGTGGGCCCTGCCGGCTGTGTGGGCCCCTGCCGGCTGTGTGGGCCCCTGCCGGCTGTGTGGGCCCCTGCCGGCTGTGTGGGCCCCTGCCGGCTGTGTGGGCCCTGCCGGCTGTGTGGGCCCCTGCCGCTGCGTGGGCCCCTGCCGGCTGTGTGGGCCCCTGCCGGCTGTGTGGGCCCCTGCCGGCTGTGTGGGCCCCTGCCGGCTGCGTGGGCCCCTGCCGGCTGTGTGGGCCCCTGCCGGCTGTGTGGGCCCCTGCCGGCTGTGTGGGCCCCTGCCGGCTGTGGGCGCCTGCCGGCTGTGGGCCCCTGCCGGCTGTGTGGGCCCCTGCCGGCTGTGGGCGCCTGGGGGCCTTCCCTCCTCGAGGCCCTCACCACCTGTGCTTAAGACTAATCCAGAGTACTTGAGTCATTTTTCAGAGAGACGCCACCCGTCCTCCTGTTTAGATAGTACTTATAGTAACGATGGGGACCATCCTATGTATACTGACGTGATCGACAATTAGAAAGTAGGATTGGATACTATTGAATTTGGACAAACCGGATAAAGTATTTATGTTGCTAATAACAACTAACCTAACCTAACCTAACCTAACCATCCTAGGCCTAATATAATCCTAGGCCTAATATAGTACATATATGTGTCGGACTGTGAAGTCACTAGTACCAACTCTACTATCCAACTGTCCATAACTTCTATATATGTACGATGGTCTACATAGTTACAAAACGTACTATGTAGACAGGGCTCAGGAGCGCCCAGGAGCACCTAGGAACGCCTAGGAGCACTTAGGAACGCCTAGGAGCACCTAGGAGCGCCCAGGAGCGCCCAGGAGCACCTAGGAGCGCCTAGGAGCGCCTAAAAGAGCCCAGGAGCGCCTAGGAGCGCCTAAAAGAGCCCAGGAGCGCCTAGGAGCGCCTAAAAGTGCCCAGGAGCGCCAAGGAGCACCCCAGGAGTGTGTTGGCTGCACCCCAATTCAGACCGCTTGCACCAGCTCCCACACCTTCAGAAGTCTCTCAGATAAATGGTGTCGCTTCTGAAGGGATGCCGCAAAGTGCTCGGGAATGGTTAACTACTTACACAACCAGACCTGCTGATGGAGGTCCATCTCGGGACGCTCCTCACAGATCAACATCATCCTCGTGCAATATGTTCCAACGCTTCCTTAAAATATACCAACTAATCAAAAGATTTTCAACTGTCTTCTTCCATAATTACTAAGCAAACCATTTGGGATATATACAGTATATAAATATACATACAAGTACAGTAATGATAGCGAGTGTTAAGCGAGACACCTGGCCACACCGCCTCTGGTCAGGTCGCTCCACCGGGTCTGAGGTGGTCGTGGGTGTCTCACCTGACAGACCGATCTACGATAAGAGGATAATTGTGGCAGTAGATGAGGCGAGGCGAGGTGTGGCGGGGAGCAGAGCCGGTGTAAGGTCCGGACAAGAATGTCAGTACTCTGCGCACTCTCTCCACCACTCTCCGCGCAATTCAGGTGCCACCTGTTATTTTGTACCCTTAACCAATCAACTTCCAGAAAATGACTGAAATTGAACACTTCATATAAAAATTCAGCTATTTAATGAAATGTATGCATTTCAATACGATTAAGTACAGGAAAATAAGCTGTCAACAGAGAACACCGAAATTCTTCATATATCCTATGTAGCAACTGTTGGCTTTGAGAACCACGTGCCGATCTAATACATGGGAATATAATTTGCAGCCAAAGTGAGTGACGGGTCATCGATAAATAAGCAGATAAATATACATTGTCTCTCCCAATACACATTTTCATTAGAAAACTGCGTGACCGCAGAAATAAATGACCAATGACTTATGGAAGACCAGTCAATAACAGAAGTTGAGCTGTAGTCCGCTAAAAGGGAGTGACACCGGCTCTTATTAAGTAATGATACAGCGAGGTTGACTCCCTCGTTGGTCATGTATGTGCATGAACCCACCGGACCTTCGTTTTTATGATGGATAGCTCCTGGCTCCTGCCTTTTCCGATGACTGTTTTGATTCAATAGCTATATTCTGTAACAGTCTGAAGACTTATTTTGTTTCGTGGCATCTTGCCACGCTCACCTGAACGCGATAGGTTTGTCTAGAATAAATTTGGTTTGTTTAGGTTATTGAGGTGATCAAATATCTGAGACTGGAAAGAGTTGCAAAGTATTCACGAAATGATTTAAAATCTCTGTATTCTTTTTCGAGCCACGTGTACAATATTGATTGTACACGTGGAAACTGATATTCAGAATATCAATATCCTGAATATTGATATTTATAAAACTTCGAGTACATAAATAGTCGCGAATAAAAAGCTCTGTCTTCTTTTATTTGTGTTTCTTGTACAGGTGTAGCGACTTGTCAGACTCTACAACTGCGAATGTTTCTCGTCGACATTCGTTCACCACCGTACCTAGAATGAACAAGGATCAGAAGCAGATCCTATAATGGCCTACGGTTTACCAGTCCCAAAACTTCCACTTATTTGTTTACGTTTGGTTGAGCCGCCGGAGACAAATAGGCTTCAGGTCTGGCTGTCTACAGCCAGACCATTTATTGCTCGCCTGACATTTGGGGTGAATGTTACCGTGTCAGAAATATTATTTATATTTCGGTCTCAGGTTGTGGAATCATTTAGTGATGATGTTGATGCCTAGTTTTAGAGACCGTGGCACAGCAAAGGTGGACTGGAGCGGCCCGGTTCCATTACTACGTTCCTAACTCCTTCACCAAGTCAAGGTTGCTGATTATAGACACTGTTAAGTACCATCGCTTCAGTTATCACATCTATGCTCACCACCGCCGCCGTAGCTATAATTACCTTCACTAGTGCATGCACAAGCATTCACAACCACCACCACACGCACTGCACCACCACCATCATGACACTACCATATACATGTGAGCTAATGAACCATAAACACCCTACACCTGATATATTGGAACGATATTCCCACCACTATTAACACATGAACTACAGAACCAGCCCTTCCACCTCGATATACACCAGAATTTTTGTGCCACTTTCCCTACCACTGAACCACCATAACAATATACACCCGATCAACTGAATCATCACCACCATGTACACACCAACACTTAAGTACGCCTACTGGTCCCTGAGAGGCAGGTACTCTCCTTCACCCAATCATTGTCACTCACGCATCTGTCAAACCTGTTCTTAAAACTTTCCAAAGTGTTCGCTTCGATGAAGCTACTTGGCATATTATTCCATCCATCCACAACTCAATTTCGAGACCTATTCTTTCTTATTGCCTTTCTAAATCTAAATTTGTTCAATATGAATTACTCATATGCCGTTTTATTACAAAATAGCAACAAAATCTTAAAAATTATGTTTTAATATTTTATTTCTGCTGATTAATTTAGAAATAAATGTAGAAACTAAAGAAATACAGCAATAAAGAACAAAGTAAAGAATAGCAAGTGACTTTTAGCGAGGTTGATCTCACTATAATAATGAGCTAATACCATTATTGATCCACAGCAGATTAATACTTAGAAACTGGATTGACAATTATTAAATTATTATTTCAACGCTATTTGGTTGAAATGAACTGCACTGCCTCTCACACACCGTGCGAGGCAGCTCACACCGTGCGAGGCAGCTCACACCGTGCGAGGCAGCTCACACCGCGCAAGGCATCTCACACCGTGCGAGGCAGCTCACAACGCGCGAGGCAGCTCACACCGCGCGAGGCAGCTCACACCGTGCGAGGCAGCTCACACCGTGCGAGGCAGCTCACACCGTGCGAGGCAGCTCACACCGTGCGAGGCAGCTCACACCGTGCGAGGCAGCTCACACCGTGCGAGGCAGCTCACACCGTGCGAGGCAGCTCACACCGTGCGAGGCAGCTCACACCGTGCGAGGCAGCTCACACCGTGCACCTGGTCCTTTCACAACATGGGAGACTGTCATCTTCCCCTCTCCTTGATGCAGTCACGTGTGGAGTCATATAACCTCACGCTTTTCTGAAGCCCTAGAGAAGAGGTGCCACCCTCTGGCACTCCAGGTTTGACTTATTTTTTTTGCTATGTGCACTTCTCTTTACTTACTCCCTCCCCCCCCCCCGACCTAAAAAAAATCATGGTTTCACTCCCGAAGTTTAACCCATAAAACTCCTCAAAATTTCACTATATGATCTTTGACAACATGAGCCCCATTTTTTTCTCATTTGGTAGCTGTGAGGTAATCAATGTTTCTCCTCCCTGTCTGATAGCTGAAATGTAAGTATTACTTCTCCTTGTTGTCCAGCAGCTGAATTCTGTTTGCTGGTAGGGAGGTTTGGTCGGGTCGTTAAGGGTAAGGAGGTTTGGTCGGGTGGTTAAGGGTAGGAAGGTTTGGTCGGGTGGTTAAGGGTAGGAAGGTTTGGTCGGGTGTTTAAGGGTAGGAAGGTTTGGTCGGGTGTTTAAGGGTAGGAAAGTTTGGTCGGGTGGTTGAAGGGAGTGAGGTAAAGATTGACACTATCGCTAGCATCCCAGCTCGGGTCAACATCATTGTGGTTAAAGGTTGCCCAATGTTGAATACGCCCCGATTCTATTCAGTTGTGTTGCGGCATTTTATGATTAACACTCATATATTTGGCAAGACCCATGTACTGAGCGATTTGAGGATCATCCCGGCATGGCTTAGGCAAGACATGTTGTTTAACAACCAGATTAGTTGAGCATATTACGTGTTGCGTTAGGTCAAGACTTCAATGTCTGCGTAAAATACCGTATCGGCCAAGTGCAACTAATGGCATGGGGGGGGGAAGAGGATCAAAGAAGACAAGAGGGAGAGATAATGATTGGGTGAGGAGCATCACTGATCAGAACCAATGCACATTAATCATTGCACCACCTCTAGTCACCATGGGATACCTACGTCTGTGACGCGACCTTTCCCAACCACAATCAGTTTGTACCCTCGATATAACTCGGACGAATGAGCATCAGACTCACCAAGTTAGGTGCTTCGGTCTAGGTTCGTACGCTTATGTTAGACAGGAGCACTTTAAATTGCACCTTTAGTCACTTCATGAGAAAGAGGCTGCATCCTCCCTGCCTTGCCGGCACTCTGATGGTAAACAAAAGAGTATTGTATATTCTACTAGATTTAATACAACTCGAACAGAGTGAAATGTAGATTGAAATATTCTTTAACAGTCAGTTTGTTCACAAAGGGTACAGAAGAATTTGCTAGGATTATATTAAACTCGTGTTTTCTGCATATTTTAAGTAGATTCAAATTGCAGATGACGAGTCACAATAACGTGGCTGAAGATATGATGACCAAACCCCCACACCAGACTATGAGACGACGACGTTTCGGTCCGTCCTACACCGATTATCAAGCCTAGAGTCAACTTTTACTATGATCTCCGACATGCTTTTAATTTCAATATTTGTGTCAACTTATTGCAGATCAAACAGACTACCCCGACCCCTTATACCTGCATTAGGTTTCCAAATCTTTATCACGTTTGGGAGCGAGGAGAAAGTCAGGCCTGGCCTCGTAGCATATACTTTCCAGAGAGATAATAAAAAATTAATAGGTGCGGCGCGACAGCCGTCCCACAAAATGCTATCTTGAGATGATTTCGGGGCTTTAGTGTCCCCGCGGCCCGTTCCTCGACCAGGCCTTCACCCCCAGGAAGCAGCCCGTGACAACTGACTAACTCCCGGGTACCTATTTACTGCTAGGTAACAGGGGCATCAGTGCGAAAGAAACTCTGCCCATTGTTTCTCGCCGGTGCCCGGGATCGAACCCGGGACCACAGGATCATGCGTCCAGTGTTCTATCCGCTCAGCCACCGGCTCCCCTTTACTATATGCTCTTATACTATGATGAACGATGTTCTCCAGCTTTGTTTTAATTATGTGCATTTATCCCTATGTTTAAAATGACAGACATCAGAGAATTTGAAGACCGAAAGAAGACTTACTGCCAGTGTGTGAGCCGATGGTCGTCAAGGGAAGTCTAGTTATGAAGACGTAAGAGGGCAGTCATCACAGCGGTGTACTCAATCAGCTTCCTCACATAATCATTACTGGCTGGGGAGAAGAATGCCTTCTCAGCGGGACGTGGGCTTGGCGTAAACCATGTTGGCCTGGACATCACCGTCACACGAATGTGTCGTGAAAATCTAATTGCCAGAAACGTGACACCCTACCAGCCGTTCAACAGAAGATACAGAGCCCTACATACTACAAGTGTACGAAAACTTGCTCATGAACTCTTCCGATACTAAATACATCGCCTAGAAAGCCGAATTATACCTTTGCCGTTTAAGTGTCTATTTTGGCAGTGTCAGTCCAAACACTCTGAAAACATCTTTTTCAAGGTGACTGATAATGATAAACAACATGGCTTCATTAAAAATCACAATTTCAAATGATTTCTACACACAACCAGACCATTACCAGAAATGCAGACCTCAACGCCTAAATAATCAACAAATACAGAATTATATATTAAGTACTGTCATACAGTTATCAACAGGCAGCTTATATCTACATGCGACCTTTCGTCACCACAACCAAGCGAGAACTGCCAGTTGACAATCGACTCCCTGCCCAAAACGGCCAATGAGAATAAAGGAAAAGATTACCCTGTCCTCTCGATAGGGTAACCACCACTCTCCTCATTACAGCTGCATGGACATTGTATTGCTGTAACCGTACTTGTGTAAGCACTTTCCCACTCACTCTAAGGATGCCAAGTTGAGTTTAGAGAAAAGTATTAGGCCCGTTTTAAACGTAAAATAAATCTAGAGTTAATTTCAGGAATGACGGGAAAGTGGTGAAGAGTAGAGAAGGTGGGGAAGGGTAGGGAAGGTGGGAATGAGTAGGGAAGGTGGTGAATGCTGAGTAAGGTAGTGAATAACAGGGAAGGTGGCGAAGAGCTGCGAAGATAGTGAAGGGTAAGTAAAGTGATTAGTGGTTGGGAGGCTAGTGAACGGTAAGGAAGATGGTGAAAAGAGGGAAAGTAGTGATGGAAAGGGAAGATGGTGATGATGATGTTACCTAGCGGTACTTGTATAGTGACAATTAACGACTAAATTTGTAAGGACAGTATATAGAGGAGAAGACAACAGTGATGAAAATAGTGTGTAAGGAAGAAGGTCACGCCTTCTTCCTTACACAAAAACACTGATCCAAGTGTGCGGAAAAACCATATGTGAAAAATAGAGAATGCATATAGCATTATAACTAGAATTATAATGCTAGTTATAATGCTATAAGCAAAAATAGCAAAAATAGCATTCTTATTTGTCACATGTGATTTTTCCGCACACACACACACATTAATTATATATATATAATATATATATATATTATATATATATATATATATATATATATATATATATATATATATATATATATTAGGGGTACCACCTCTGGTGCAATTGCAGGGACCCACATCCTCGAAGAAGAAAACAAAGAGCATTCAGAGAAGATCTTGTGGATTCTCACTGAATACTTTATTCTTTTCTTCTCCTACCACCCCTATTATTTTTTTGTATGTTTTGTTTTATTTTATTGCAATGCTACAGTTTACAGAGAACACACACACACACACAAATATATAACAATTAAACAATCAGCGTTCGAAGACCTCGTCCAGCTCCTCGGAGGTTGGGTGCGTACCCAGGATACAGCACGCATTTCCCCTCTGCACTGCGACACTGAGGCGCTGGAATAGGAAACTGGCTGCTCGTGGGTCTCTAGTTTTCCCAATGAGTTCCTCACCAACCTCCTTTAAAACTTGAGTGCACATTTACCCCAGGCGCCCAGAGTCTCTGAGCCTATCGGCACGAACCTGTAACAACGTTCTAGGTTTCTGTACTTGTGGATTTTCTGGGTCTCCCTGAAGGTGGCTGCCCCACCTCCCTCCGCTGAGCTGTAACGTAAATAGGTATCAGCCAATGTAGATGCACAGGTGTAATCCCATACGACCTGTTTACCTTCCCTCCATGGCTGCAGGGTGACTCCATCTGGGCGTTTTTGGCTGTTGTCAGGTCTGCACAGCTGGGGTTCCCTTTGTGCTGGACACCCAGCTGTAGCCAAACTTCTCTTGATGATGTCATTGACTGCCTCGTGTCTGGCAATCTTTCCCTGTGTCTTACGACAGATGAGACCATGGCTGCCGTATTGGTCTGCCCGTGCCTGGCCGCAAATACACCGGTGCTCGGTGGAGATAGGGGCGGCAAGGCGCAGAGCAACACCAATACTTAGGGCCCGATGATCCAGGCGGGTGCCCAAGGCGGAATTAGGGACTGCCAACAGGAAGTCCCCAGCATGGGGGGCTTGCACAGCTAGGAGACGCGCTCTGTCCTTCTGAGAAGCTACGTCCAGCAATGCTTTGGCGATGTTCTCCACTATAGGGCTATCCCATTTGGCCTGTTTACCGTCGTTTGGACAAGTTGGTCGGGTGTGTGAATTGGCGAGTGTGTCCCACCGACCAGCTCCTTCCACAAATTTGGGATCACGAATCCCAATGGAGTTCCTTAGGTATTCTGGTAGTATTTCCTTCACTAATTCACTTGTAGCACTGGTCGAGGATAAGAATGCCGGCAATGCTAACTGTGTCGCCTTGCGAATACCTATACCCCCAAGTCTAACTGGGAGCGTTGCTTGGTCCCACTGGTCATCTTGCAGGGAGAGGTTTAACACTTTCATAGTTAATATATATATATATGTTTAACACTTTCATAGTTAATATATATATATATATATATATATATATATATATATATATATATATATATATATATATATATCACAGGCGAACAAAAACAAGAATTTTCTCAAGCTTTCGTCTAAATTTTAAGACTTTCTCAAGGGTAATGGCTAGATCATTACCCTTGAGAATGTGTTGAGATACACACGAGAGCTTGTGAAAGTCTTGTTTCTGTTACTGAGATTACTTAGTGCAGCAGAGTAACCAGAGAAACCTCACTGAACGTGTTAAGGTACATAACGAATGTCACACTAAAACTTAAATTGTCACTGGAACATTTCGTTTCATCGTCATCTTCCCTATAGGTCGCTGGCCTGACGAGTGTTTCCCCAACGTTCCGTAGACCATGGCGGCAATATTTGTTATGCACTATCGTAACCAGAACGAGAAGGTACAACTCAGTACTTATTTTATGCCGGAAATCTTCAGGAGCAAGAAAGCCTTACCCAGACTGAGTGCCACTCTGCTACACGGCTCAGCCGCTTTTCCTGCACTGAGCTTGACTGACGCTCTCTGAGGCAGAAAGTCTAGCAAGAGTCTCTGTAGGGAAGTTGTGTGTGTAGAAGGGTGTGACTTAACCATTGATGAGTGCGAGGTGGGGATGGGCTTGCGGCGCTCCTCAGTTACCCGTGTGGCAAGGCAGAGGTAGGTCGCACAGTCCCCCACTTGNTGTCACCACCCTTGAGTCTAAAATGGTTCTTCACCCAGCAGTGTTAATAATATTAAATCGGCCTTGCCACAAACGTCTAGGGTATCAAAGTCACTATATAAAAAGGGTGAACAATTATTTGTGCTAAGGGGGACAAAACATAACAATTAAATAGTACGTAAGAAAAACAGAAACATTCTTTAACTTGCATTAACAATAACATAAAACTTCTTAGTGAAGCATGAGCAATATCACCAGAACATGAATACGTAAAAGGGAATACATCTAACCAATCATCTAACCAGAGAATAACTAAATATCCAACACCAAGGACTGATCTTAACCCATATCTACCCTCGACCACCGCCTTCACGCTACTGCCGGATTACTGGCTCACCAGGACGGCGTCACCTCCCTAACTATTAACAGACTATCCAAACTGGGCAACTGCCCACGGAGAAATCATGAGCATTGTAACACGAAACTTCATACAATATACAGTGTTATACTATATAATCATACAATATAAAATTCTCATACTAGATACAATTTCTCATATATTCATATTTTCTCATATATTCATAGTTTCTCATATATTCATACAATATAAGTGTTATACTATATAATCATACATATAAAATTTCTAATACTAATTAGAGAATAAGATAGTAATAAATGAATCTAAACGAATAATGAGAACATGAATGAATCTTTACAAGCAACTTCGTGTCCACAGTGTACCATCTCCCGGTGGGAGTGTACCATCTCCCGGTGGGAGTGTACCATCTCCCGGTGGGAGTGTACCATCTCCCGGTGGGAGTGTACCATCTCCCGGTGGGAGTGTACCATCTCCCGGTGGGAGTGTACCATCTCCCGGTGGGAGTGTACCATCTCCGGTGGGAGTGTACCATCTCCCGGTGGGAGTGTACCATCTCACGGTGGGAGTGTACCATCTCCCGGTGGGAGTGTACCATCTCCCGGTGGGAGTGTACCATCTCACGGTGGGAGTGTACCATCTCCCGGTGGGAGTGTACCATCTCCCGGTGGGAGTGTACCATCTCACGGTGGGAGTGTACCATCTCACGGTGGGAGTGTACCATCTCACGGTGGGAGTGTACCATCTCACGGTGGGAGTGTACCATCTCCCGGTGGGAGTGTACCGCTTTCCTCATGGTAGGAATGGCTACTGGCATACAATAATATTTTTGTATCCGAGTATCGATAAAAAGGACACACGAGCGTCCTGGAAGTCAGGACATTGAACATGGATATGCACGACCGTAATTGGGACAATGCAATTTGGACAATAAGGAGCAGGGCGGCGCTCCATTAAGTGTCCGCGAGTTAACCAAGTATGGCTAATACGCAGCCTTGCCAGAGCCGTTACCCACCGCCGGTTACGATGATAGGAGGAAGGCCATGGGGACACACTACTCTTAAGAGCACGTAGGTTGTTACCAGGACTAGAAGATAAACAACTCTGCCAACGGGCAAGGATGGGAGAATGAATATCTGGGTAAAAGTCGGAATAAGGAATAACTTTACAGGACGGAGGCCATGAAATACCACCGTATGCTTCTTCCTCACTTCCCTGTGAGCGTCTTCTGTCACACATCGTCAAGTATCTATATTGAATGCTATGTTCACTAGTTTCTTCTCCATTTCTTTACTGTTAAGCATGTTATTTTTGTACATAAAACATTTATTAAATTAATTTGTTTCGTCCTCTTCCTGAGTTCATCCTCCATATCTGGTTATCTTTTGATACTGTTTACTTAATTTTCAATCATAGAAATTTATATATACATACTGTGTATAATCATAATTTTATCTTTAAGATAAGCTTTGAGTCTTTGCCTCTGATTACCCATAGCATTCTATTGTTTGCTGTTCAATGTGTGTTGTTGTGTACTTAATTCTTCCCTCCATCTGTTCATTCTATCCTTAAGGAAATTCCTTGCAATTTTCCTGGTCCATGTGTTAACGTTACTACATGATGTGGTTAGTCAGGTTAAGGGTCCCGGTTACCTTCAGTGCAGGTTCCACGGGCGAGTGATGCCTGTACTTGGTCGTCTGTTTATCTGTTGAAATTAAGAGTTCTTCTGCTGGCCAGCTCTCCCTAGTCATTGCCTGGTCTGTGAGGTTGTTTGTTTTCGTAGCCCAAGGCCATCGCAGCCAGGCTGATCCAGTAATTTTAGAAACTCGTCCAGTTCTGGAGAGCTTCCACTGTTGTTCCTGCGACATTCCTTATGGCGCGACTCCACGTCGGGAACGCCTAGTGTACTTTGTTCACTGTTTCACTTTATTATTTGATTTTCAAGTGTTTACCTTCCCAGTGACTCAGTCCACAGACAAATTTATAATTTCTGCATTAATCACAGTACAGTAATTGATTATCAATAGTGTGTGTGAAATGCTTGCTTGTGTGCGTGGATATATTCGTGTGTATAAAATGATAAATGAATTTAACGCGCGTGTGTAAAAGGCTCATGTATCATTTAAGTGAGTATTAAAGTATCGGTGAAACCTTATATGCACTTGTATATAATGTCATACTAATATGGGTTTATCATTTCTCATGCGTATATTAATTAGACACAGAGTCGTGCCTGTCGCACTACACTCCAGGTAAATCCCCCACTGCCGCATACCTTATCGTTGCCACCTCCGCCTAATTACTGGCCGAGCTGAGGCAATAAGGGCTACATAAAATATGAACACTGCTCAGGACAGTGACCGTGGGGCGGGAGTTGGTCGCCAGGGGTACCGGCCACCACTCACACACGCTCGCCCGCCGCCACTGACTCTTGAGTGCCACCACCAGCCTGTCCGCTGGTGGTGGCACTCAAGTTTAGGTTATATTAAGTTTAGGTTATATAAGGTTACTTCATTACATTAAGGTTTGATTAAGTTTGTTTCATTATGCTTGGTTATGGTAATATGGTGAATTATTGACGATAAAGTGAGATAGGGAATTCGAAAACTATTTCAGTATACCCGAGAATTCCGTTTATAGAAAATCAAATTCTTCAAAGAAAAAGTTTTCCGCATGAACTTTTATATTTTAACCAACGATTTATAATACAATAAAGCTATGACTTGAGACTAATCACTGTTTAGAATAAAAGCTCACTTCTCAGTTTAAATGTAGACTATTACTGGAACCGTAATATGCTTTCAGACCATCACAAATATCTAGATTCTAGATAACTATCCAGATGTTTGAGGGGGGGGGGGTGGAAAGGGTGACCTACTACCACTTACATACATCCGCCCGCCGCCACTAACTTCTGAGTGCCACATGGGGGAGCGAGCACCACTGACACACACACACACACACACACACACACACACACACACACACACACACACACACACACACACACACACACACTCATCCCCACTGACATTTGAGCGCTAGCAAGGGGTCCGGTCACCACTTGGTGTAAGGCTTTGTAGTAAATTAATCTAATATTGAAATCATCGTATGGTTGTGCTTGTTCCTATGCTTCTGGTTTGCGAAAGACAAATTTATGTGGCTGAAAATGTATACATTCCAGCCCAACATAAAACAAAGGGCCGTCGGGTTCAAACTCCATTTGGTCATGTTCGAAGTTATGTACTGTAAACACTCCCTAGATCATCGTAACCAAAAACATCTTACTTTACCCTAGCTAAAGTATGCATAAACCCACAAATATAAAGTAAGGTTAATTTATATGATCTTTTTTATTATTATACTGTGTGGAAGATTCATCCTGTCTGTTGTCTCCTGTACACATCAAATACTGAACTATAACAAACATGCGTATGGCAGCATTTGATTTATAGCTTGGAGTTAAAGGAGGGGTTAATACATTTACCCCCTTTAAATTAGTTGTTAGTAATGATATAATAATGACGTTACGCTGGCTGCTTCACGCAAATGGTTCACACTGCCAATGAAGAATACTATGGTAATGACTATGTGTATTGAGGAACGCTATAGTTACTCTTTCGTCTTATAATTGTCAGTTTATAAATAAATGTATTTTAAGAGGTTTAATTAAGCTATTGCTCCGTAGTCTACATAAAGATCTATGTCTAACATTCCGGACCTATCACAGCAACAACCAAGCGTAACTAGTTTTATTTTGACGAGCCAACTTGATGACTTCACTGTTCTAATGCTTAGATGTGCTCAAGACTTATCATCTTAGCACAGTGAAGAAGGAGGCTTCCTTCTTCACTACCCTGGTCGTCTCATTAAAAGCACCCGTAGCAGCTGTCTAACTCCCAGGTACCTATTTATTGCTAGGTGAACAGGGAACATCAGGGTGAAAGAATTAAGGAATAGCGAGGCCTAGTTGAGAACTGATATATAGAGCTGAAAATCTGAGACTATGAGGATATAACCTTCATCCACCTCCCAATGCGGGAAGTTACTACATAAAAGGTAATAATAAAATATTCTTACAGCTAAAAATATCTTGCGTCAATAACTTATCTAGCATTCTACTTATTATTTATTGTTTTCGTATTAATATTTTAGTGTCTATCTAAACAATTTATTGTGTCTAATATGTGTAGACACGACTGAAGTTAACAAATGGTTGACACTGTTTAACAGTTTAACAAGGAAGGGATATAAACAGAGTTCTAAAAATATAAACCCTAGTTAAAACATGAAACAATGTGTTTCAAATAAATAAAAACAGACTTTGAAAAGAAAATGACAAATTAATTTTTAATAAAGTTGCAGATCTGTGGAACAGAACAGGAAGTAACATCAGAAGAAAACTAACCGGAAAGTTTGAAGCATAGTTTGAATAAGTACGCGAGCAGAATGGTTGTGTATAATAGAACGTCCATGGCCCAATGGGAGATTAGACTTAGAATTAGACTTTCCGCAGATTAACTTCGTCTACCAGATAAGACTGTCTCGCTAAACCATTGATTGATGAAGATTAAGCCACCCAAGAGGAAGCACGGGCAATTTATGCCCTTAAGTGTAGATTTTTTGGAGTGAATGTGATCTTTGGTCGTGTCTCGCTAAGCCACTCAGCAAGAACGTGGGAGGTAGGGGTAACTCTTCGAATATGCTAGTAGGAAACAAAAGCTCGCAGATAATTTATTGATCGTTTGCTCCTGTAATCCTCATGACAATGACGCACTATAGTTGACACCTTTATTTTCTATTGTCAATAGCTGTCTGATGATGGGGGTTCTCATTATGAGTTGATTGATGACGAGAGCAGGTGATGAGTGAGGGGGAGGGGGGGGGGGCAGATAATGGGTGACGGAGGTCGGGTAATGGGGCGGGTAATAGGTGCTGAGAGGACGGTGACAGGTAAAGAGGCAGATAATTAGGTGTCGTAGGCAATTGATTAGAAAGAAAGTCTAACAACAACAAACTACTGGATCCAAACAAGTGTGTTTCGTAGCGGAATGGTTGAAGTGGAACAAAGTGAGGCTCGGGTCTACAGAGATGCAAGTCGCCTATCTATTCTAAACGCTCACTGTATTATTCTCAAACACTTCTTTTCAATAAGCTGTTCCATACGGGTATCAAAGAAAGTAATTCGTTTCATTGAGTTTAAATAGGTTTTTTTATATTTTAAAATCAATGGCGAGTGTTAGTTTTGATTAGGCATCTTAAGATATTTTTTGCTGCACTTAATTTTGCATTATTCTTTGAAAAATTAATGTCTTGAGTTATCATCTCTAATTGTAAACTCTAAACTATTATTCTAAACAGGACGACGATTGACCTGGCAAACATCTTGTTTAATTAAAAATCTTTACTTCTATTAAAATGCATTTTAACCAGAAAAACAAAGAACTTATATTTAACAGCATTACAAACGAAGATCAGAGATAAATAATTACACTAATTACAAAAACGAACAGAACACAAAACTCAGTTATTAGTGTGTTCGAATATTTTCTATTTTTTCCATGTATTTTGAGTGTTTTTTAGTTTTTCAATTTATTTTGTGTGTATCTTGTGTTTTTGGAGTGCCTGCGTATTTTTTGAGTATTTTTCAAGGTTTTTGAGTATATGTTTAGTGCTTTTGCGTGTATTTGAGTGGCATGATTTTTTAGTGTTGTTTTAATTATTTTCATTGAATTTGAGTGTGTTCGATATTTTTAAGTGTTTTGGTGTTTTTTAGTATTTTTTAATGTCTATATTGTTCTTTTATATA
>WNGS01165523.1:33439518-33491000 GCA_020271785.1 Procambarus virginalis | reverse complement strand
TTTCTTGTCGATTTAACCTCACAGGAAGATTAATGTCTTACTGCATGTTATTAAGCAACACTTATTTATAATTAAATATAATGTTTTTCAGAGTTGAGAGCATTTTATAATAATGCATTATTATGACAACAGTTCCTTACGTCCTTGGAGATAATGCAGGCATGCTGACCACCATCCAACTAACCTGGCATAATAAGCTGCAGTCTTTAACAAGCTTGACAGGGGGACGTACTTGACAGTAGGTGTACCTGGAACTGGACAAATCTGACAAGGGACTTACCTGGAAGAAAGCAATCCTGGCAAGGAACTGGCCCGGAACAAGCCAGGAATGAGATTAATATAAGGGAGAACATACCTGGCAGGGGCGCTTGGCTCACCGCTCCTGTGCCAGTCCACTACGGGCTCACCATAGCCCATGCTACTTGCCCCGCTCCTGTGCCAGGTGAGTTATTGGCTCACCATAGCCCGTGCTACTTGGAACTTGTTCCGAGTAGCTGAATCTATAACAACAACAACTGGCAGGGGACGTATTTGGCAGCTGGCGTGGGACTGCAGGGAGTTCGCCTGACAGGAGACATACCTTGGGGCTGGGCACGACGGAGAAGGTGTTCATGATGCGGTCGGGGAATTCCTCGCGGACTTTGGAGACGAGGAGAGTGCCCATGCCGGACCCTGTCCCTCCACCTAACGAGTGGACCAGCTGGAATCCCTGTAAGACACACACACATTACGACACCTACAACACCCAAGCTTACATTAGTTCACATAAAACACGCACACGCATATTAGAGCACCTGCAACTCACGTTAATACACCTGGGCTGCAAACGGTTAATATATCCGTTACATGCACGAACATACAGTAATCAACGCATGTTATTATGTTTGCATTGCACAAATATACAGTACTTTGCTTCTCGGAAAGACAAACCAAACACTGACAGTCGCTCAGGCTTGCGCGTGGTGGCGTCCAGTGATCAACATCGTCTAGGACAAGAGATCTAGCAAGTGAGGAAGGCAAGGAAGATAAGACAGCAGACAAGGAGAGTTCACAATGAGAAGTGCAAAAAAAAAACTCTAGAGGTGTGAGACTTGTATACTGTATCACAATAATTAAAGGAATTATTGTTGCCATTGTTTCTACACACACACACACACACACACACACACACACACACACACACACACACACACACACACACACACACACACACACACATACAACCCCCCTTCCCCTACACATATATACAATCCCCTGACATACTTGTGTAAAGGAGGAAATGTATATGTTTATCTCTCAGAATGTTCGGTAATACGTTTATTGCTTGTGATGTGTGTATATGTATGTATTAACACGATGTACTGAACGGGGTGAGAATAGCTTGAGCTACCTCATCCCTTTGTGTGTATTTTACCTCAATAAACTTATTTCAATTTCAATCCCCTGACACACACACACACGGGGACACGTCATATATATCAGTGCCCAAAAAGCGCTGATCGAGCACTTGTACACTCTTGCTAGACCTCAGACATAAACTCCATCAAACCATGAATCCATTCACATGTCTAAACATACAAACCTGGAGACACTACCCTATGGGCCAGCTGTGGGAATAGTGCCTCACAGTACACTGTACCTGGACAACACCAAAAATGGTTTGCCTCGGGCACGTACCTGAAGACAGTCGCAGTTTTCAGACTCCTTCCTGATGCTGTCGAGGACGGAGTCAACGAGCTCTGCACCTTCCGTGTAGTGACCCTTGGCCCAGTTATTGCCTGCGCCACTCTGACCTGCCCGCCAACACACAAATGTTTTTTGTTTACCATTCCATACTCACGCATAGAGTTCATATAGCAATTAAAGCCTGTAGAAACCGCGAAACTATAACCGTTCACAAATGATTAGGATGAAGTGATGTTAAATTACGGGTTCGGAACTCTCGTTGATGAAGGAACTGTGCAAAAATACAGAGGGAAGAATGCAAATGCAGCGGCTGCTTACCGAAGACGAAGTTGTCAGGCTTGAAGAGTCCTCCATAAGGGGAGGACCTGACGGCATCCATGGTGCCGGGCTCCAGGTCCACCAGCACCGACCGAGGTACGAAGCGACCACCTGCGGGTGCAACACAAGACCTCGGTGAATATTTTATGTCTGTGCTGCACATTATACAAAACAAGGCACATTATACAAAGCAATTCTAATGTGACGATGTTGAGTTTGCTTCCCCTTGTCGTTGTTATTGTCTCTCACTGACCCGTGGGAGGTTGAGTTAGACATACCTTCTGGAGACGTGATGAATCAGACTGACCTGAGGCCTCGTTGTGGTAGACATTGATTCGCTCCAGCTGTATGTCGTGGGTGCCGTTGTAGAGGCCCGTGGGCTCTATCCCGTGCTCATCGCTGATCACCTCCCAGAACTGTCAATCATACGACGGTGTTAACACGAGGCGGCGACACACACGTCGAACACTTTATGTAGGGCAGATGTAACTCTGTGTATCTATGTATTTATGTCTGTAGGTTAGATTAGCATTTTAAAAGCACTACAGTCACCTTCTGTGGTTGATTGTTCAACAAATCCCTGAACTATATGTTTAACAGATCTCTCAAGAAAAAAATGTATATATGCTGGTTAGCATTGTAAATGTGTGGCCACGTCTGTGGTAAAAAAATAATAATAATAAAAGACTAGTCCCTATATACTGTTATTAACGTGTACTGGAAACATTTACCTTATCTCCCAGAGAGCTCGCTTGCGCTGCTTTTTGACATTGATGAGATATCGACGGCATCATTATCATCATCTCCAACTACTGCTAACCAAGCCGGTGATGATGCTTATTTGGTAAAGTTAATACTCACATACTCCAACAAACATTAATCTTACAGAGCACTAAGTCAAGTTTCCTAAGTGAAATACAATTATAGGAGTTTGCTGTGACAGAAGGGATAACTCAGATGATGAACAAAGTAAGTTTAGATGAATAAACCAAGAACATAGGAAACTATAAGAAAGCCTATTGTTTGAATACGACTCAAAAACTAATTCAGTTTATGGAGTGTCAGCCAGAGAATGTTTTAAATTTATTTCGTCTTTTGTATATATATATACAATATTGTATATATATATAATTACATACATATAATTTCTTAAGTGATGGAAGCTAAAATTCCGGACTTTTGGAGAATTTTTATAATTCTTCCCTGACGAAAATTTTGACACCTGAATTCAGGACATGTTTTGGAAAATACGGACGTATGGCCACCCTAAACAATGAGGATGAGTGAACATAAAATCAATTAGCTGTAAAAACATGGTATCTAGATCACTGTCATAAAGATAGTGTCAAAATATGGAATAGGAATGCTGTCTACTGAAACAATGATGGATATTGAAGGTTGCTGTGATATATCAAAGATGGCGTCTGTTGCATAACGCCCATGTCAACTGCCTCTTGGTCCGGGACAGAATCTCATCCCGACACTGTACAGGCAGCTAAATAATGTAACGCATGAGGTTTAATTAATTAAAGTATTAACATATTCTCTATGCACATATAGTCATGAAGAGCCGACGACGTTTCGGTCCGTCGTGGACCATTCTCGAGTCGATTGTGCCTTCACGTCGTCGTCCCTTCACTTTCTAGTGTGTGGTCTGGTCAACATACTTCAGCCACGTTATTGTGACTCATCGCCTGCATAGTCATGCAGAGGCAGTGACCACTGCCTGGCCCACTCACCAGCATCACACCGTGTAAATGTCAACATTGATGCCTCGTCCATAAAACTGCCCGGTGCAGTCCCCATCAAACCAACCACATTGGAAATCAATAGTATTTATCAAAGTCGGAATTTATATGCAAAAGAAGTGTATGAAATGGCCGTCACTTGTGAGAAATGTATGACGGCCATTTCAACAATTGAGGAAGCATCTGTGTAAGCCCATACGTGACTCGCCGTCACCTCCTGACCCCAACACGAAATCAATTATGATAAATAATTCACCCAGCATGGCAACGGTAAGTTTTAGCGCCGGGATTTCTTGCGCGCGCGCGTGTGCTTACCTTGCCGTTTCTAGGGGAAATATGATCTAGTTGTCGAGCCCAGCCTTATAACTACGCACGTGATGTATCTATGTTTTCCTTCCTTTCAGCAGTCATACTTGCTCTTAAAACTGTGATTGGTGGTTGCTCTATTTTGGTGGTGGTGAATGGTGGTCACCCCATATTTTTCCAATCTAGTCCGTTTGTTTACAATACTCACTGCATACGACTTCTTCCCTAAATTTAGTTGGCTCATCTCTGTTTACAAGTGCGCCTGTGTCCCCTCACTCTGTTATCCATCATTTTGGAAAACGACTATCTCTATTAATTCTGCATCTTTTACGTTGTTATCATATCTCCTCGTTTACTTCTTCTGTCGCCTGTAATCATAACTTATATATCATATGTCTGGTACATGTCGCGTGGTACATCTCTGGACCTTCTAAACTGTCTCCCTTTACCTTACCAGGTGTGTGATCCTTGCTGGAGCTGCGTGTTGTGTGAATGGTCTAACATGTGTCATGTGTTGAAGCAGATGCTTGTGTGTTGTAGCAGCTTCCTGTGTGTCGTAGCAGCTTCCTGTGCAGCCCGTTATCCTAACGTTTCAGAACGTCAAGGAAACTGTAAATTTAAAGTGTCCTTTCCTAACCTACCAGAGGGCCCAAAATAGAAAACGGGACAGTACGTCACTTTCGCGAGCCGTTTCCATTTTTTAGTATAACAGTTTTTGGCCTTTGGCATACGAGCGAAAAGCGACGTTTTTTTTTTGTGGGAGGACAGGTTGTCCTGTGTGTTATAGCAGCTATGACCCACCCCCTCGGTATGTGTTATCGTACGTCTGCAGGTGTGGAGTGGACGTTGCAGTGTCAAGATATTGATCAGCCTCAAGCATGTCCCTCTGGAGGAATAATCATCATTCCATATTGCTCACTCAGACACGGACTCCTCGAGTGTCATTCCCTCGCAAGGAAGACTGGCGCCTTAGTGTCACACACACTAAGGGTATACGCACGCATGATCACAGGGATGACAATGGCAGAGATAGACGAGAGTCGAGTTAGGATAGACGAGTTAGGATAAACGAAGGGATGAGGAAGTATGAGTCATAGTCACGTGATGGAAGCTTTTCTTTAAGTGCGAGAGTTGGGAATAAGTTGAGTTAAAATCAGGTGTTAATTAGACGCAACACAGAAGAGCCAAGAGCCGTTGACTTAGTGGCTAATGTCAGAAAAGGCGGAGTTCAAGAATTTTATTCAAGCACAGTTCGATAGGCACATGTACAGTGTTATTAAACACGTTCATCATATTTATGGTTTGGTAAGAATATTTAGGTACTGAGGATGAATCTTAAGGTCCTCTTCGACCCCCAGCCAGGGGTATCATCATACTTAACAACACATCAGTTTACGTGGAGCGTAACTTAAACTAGGAGTCACAATGCTTCCAGAAACTCAGGAGTCACTCATTGGCTGCTACTTCTGGTGTAACTGGCCCCACCCACGTCTCATGAATGTGGGTGGAACTAGTATGGTGTTCTCGTTCCCAATATCACTTAGATGATACAAGTTCTATGAGAGTGGCTGTGTAGGATACTGATATTCGGGACGTCGGTGGCACAGGCTGCTGGAGACGCCGCACCCAAGAACCTTCATCTTACTACAGTGGCTTTTCATGCACGTGAATAAAGTGTTATTACCCACGGTATTGTGGATTGGATTTTATACAGTGGCTTGTTGCCGTGTCGTCAAAAAAAAGCATATAAACAGCATCTGTCTGTGTGAAAATAAAGGCAGCTGGATAAAGCAAAGACACTTAACAAGATCAGCGATTACTGAGGTTTCGCTTAAACAAGTCCCACAATGGTACTGTTAGAGCGGAGGTTGGGTGAGGTAGGAGAGGTGTTGAGAGGGGTGGAGGGAAAAGGTGGGCCCAGAGATTAATGTTTTTAACTCAGGTATTCATACATGTTGAGAGAAAGTTTCTGAGAACGCGGCACGATGCTGATAACTTCCTGATGATATTTGCGTCTGTACGACCACTTCTTCTAGATATCTATTAGTCTGGCCCGACTTATATAATAACTACTAGCTTGGCTTTTTTTTTTACATCTTTATCGCGATGAATGACGCCTGCTGTGTTTGGGCTACAAGTTGGGCTACCATCTTCACCACCACCACCATCACCACTACGGCTACCATCTTCACCACCACCACTACGGCTACCATCTTCACCACCACCACTACGGCTACCATCTTCACCACCACCACTACGGCTACCATCTTCACCACCACCATCACCACCACCACCACTACGGCTACCATCTTCACCACCACACTCACTACTACCTGTACTTTGTCTCAGCAGTACCAAGACAAAGAGCCTGGTAAAGAGTACCAGGTGTGTCTTACTTGTCAAGGAACACACAGGAGAAAGCTGGAAACGTTAATGAGTCGAAGAAATGTAAGGAAATACTCGTACCCTGTACGGGTGTTCAACAAATAGAATGCACTAAAGGAAGTTGTGGAAGCCACCTCCATACACAACTTTAAGACCAGATTCGACAAAGATTTCAAACGTAAGGATAGTTAACTTACACAATAGATAAACCAAGTACAGTAAGCAGGAAATTCTAGACCTTACTTCCCCGTAGTCAGTAACGTGTGTGTTCCAATAGTTCCCACCTTAATCATCAAAGTTCTTTTATCTCGGATTTTCATCTTTATATTTTGGGCTTTTTTATTGTATTTCATTCACGACACTTTCTACACAAATGTAAAAACAGCTTTGAATGTCTTATCCCAGTTTGCAATTTTCAGAGTACAGTACAGCTGTACACTCTGTACCTGGTACAGTACAGCTGACACTCTGTACTAGTACAGTACAGCCCGCTTGTTCTGACCTTGATGGTAAGGTTGGTGGGGTACATTAGTATTGATCCCCTAACTAGTGCTTATGGAAGGGTCCCTGGTGGACGGAACTGTAATGAGGTAATTGGTCGTGATGATAGTTCTCAAAGGTTAGCCACAGTGTTCCAACGCACTGTGGGAGAGAGGGAGNTGGAGTAAATAAACCAGGACTTCACAGAAATAAACTGGGAAGAACAGTAGGAAATGCGAACCTGAACCAGTGCCTGGAAAAAATAAGCTCAGTAGCACTAGAAATATGTACAAACCGCATCCCCCTAAGAAAAAAGAGGAAGAGATGCAGATTGGAACGAGAACGTCGTTCTATATAAGCGAAAAACGAATCGCGGTACAACTTGAGAGTCGCACCCTATCTCAGGAACGGCGAAGAAGGTTAGGTAGCGAAATAGGAAAAATTGAACTCAAGCTACAAGAATCATACAAAACGCAGGAGAGGAAAGAGAGCAAAAGGCCATCAGTGAAATAGAGAGAAACCCGAAATATTTTTCTCCTATGCAAAATCAAGATCAAAAACCACATCTAGTATCGGGCCCCTGCGAAGGAAGATGGAACTTTCACCGATGACAACAAAGAAATGAGCGAGCTAGAGGAAGCATATACGACTCTGTCTTCAGCGAGCCATTAAACGCACTAAAGATCGATAACCCAATGAATTTTTCATGGATATGATACCAACATCAAATCATATATCAGACGTCACCCTATCCCCACTGGATTTTGAAGAAGCCATAAACAGTATGCCTATGCACTCCGCACCAGGCCCGGATTCTTGGAACTCCATATTCATCAAGAACTGTAAAAAACCACTATCGCAGGCCCTTCACATTCTGTGGAGACAAAGCCTAGATACTGGCGTTATTCCTGATATACTAAAAACAGCAGAGATAGCACCACTTCATAAAGGAGGAAATAAGCAGAGGCAAAAAATTACAGACCGATAGCACTAACATCGCACATCATAAAAATTTTTGAGAGAGTGCAAGAAGTAAGATCACAAAATACATGGAATCACAGCATCTCCATAACCCGGACAACATGGTTTCAGAACAGGGCGCTCTTGCCTGTCGCAGTTGCTGGACCACTATGATATGGCATTAGATGCTATGGAAGACAAACAAAACGCTGATGTAATTTACACAGATTTCGCAAAAGCTTTTGATAAATGTGACCATGGTGTTATTGCCCATAAAATGCGCTCAAAAGGAATTACCGGAAAGTAGGCAGATGGATCTACAATTTCCTGACCAACAGAACCCAATGTGTAATAGTCAACAAATAAAATCCAACCCGTCAAACCGTTAAGAGCTCAGTCCCCCAGGGTACTGTGCTTGCTCCAGTACTTTTTCTCATCCTCATATCGGACATAGACAGAGCACAACCTATAGCACTGTATCATCCTTTGCAGATGACACTAGGATCTTCATGAGAGTAGGCAACATAGAGGACACGGCGAACCTCCAGTCAGATGTAGATCAGGTCTTTCTATGGGCTACAGAAAATAATATGGTGTTTAACGAAGACAAGTTCCAGCTCATGCGCTATGGAAAAAATGAAAATATAAAAACGGAAACCACGTACAAAACTCAGGCAAATCATAACATAGAACGAAAAGGCAATGTAAAGGATCTGGGTGTACTCATGTCGGAGACCTTACCTTTAAAGAACACAATAAAGTAGCCGTCACAACTGCAAGAAAAATGACAGGTTGGATAACAAGAACTTTTCACACTAGAGATGCTATACCGATGATGACACTTTTCAAAACGCTTGTGCTCTCTAGAGTGGAGTACTGCTGCACAATGACAGCCCCTTTCACTGCTGGTGAAATTGCTGACCTGGAGAGCGTGCAGAGGTCCTTTACTGCTAGAATCCACTCGGTAAAACATCTAAACTATTGGGACCGACTAAGAGCCTAAATCTGTATTCCCTTGAGCGCAGGCGGGAGAGATACATAATAATTTACACGTGGAAAATATTAGAGGGGCTGGTCCCAAACTGCACACAGAAATAACATCACATGAGACAGAAGACATGGCAGGATGTGCAGAATACCCCGTTGAAAAGCAGAGGTGCAACTGGTACTCTGAGAGAGAACTCTATCAACATCAGAGGCCCGAGACTGTTCAACAGGCTCCACTACACATAAGGGGCATAACTGGCAAAACCCCTCACAGTGTTCAAGAGAGAACTGGATAAGCACCTCCAAAGGATACCTGATCAACCAGCTGTGACTCATACGTCAGGCTGCGAGCAGCCGCGTCCAACAGCCTGGTTGATCAGTCCAGCAACCAGGAGGCCTGGTCGATGACCGGGCCGCGGAGACGATAAGCCCGGAAGCACCTCAAGGTATCCTCAAGGTACCTTTTGGACATGTAGGAATGTAGTAGCCAGAACGCACTTCTTGGCTACTATGCAAGGCCCGTTGGCTAATAGTCCGAGTGATTTTCTTATTTCAATAAATTGTCTCAAATAGTTTATTGAATTATTATTATTATTATATTAGGAAAAATTATTGACATATGGTGGTAGTTTAGGTTAGGTTAAATAGGTTAGGTTAGGTAGGGTTGGTTAGGTTCGGTCATATATCTACGTTAGTTTTTAACTCAAATTTAAACAAATTAACTTATACATAATGAAATGGACATATTATCATTTCATAAGAAAAAATTCGAAAAATATATAAATCAGGAAAACTTGGGTTTAAGCAAATCGGGCCTTGCATAGTAGCCGAGCACGACGTTCTGGCTACTAGGTTCAAGATATATAATATATATTATATATATATATATTATATATATATATATATAATAATATATATATATATATATATATATATATATATATCTGAATATTTATACGATTTATCCTGTATCTGTGACTCTAGGTACATTTTGTGAATGGTTTCTCGAATTAACCCCATTCTCAGGATACTCTCAAGAAGACAATTGATATATGGCCGAATTCAGCTTTCATGACTTCACACTGAATTGACGTACGTCTACAAAAGTTCTCAACTCAATAATAAATGCAAACGCGCATAAATCTCTCCAAGCCATCGCTCAAGGTGTGGTGAAATTCAAAACCCGAGTGCCAGTAATCTTAGGCTTCCATACTTTAGACACTTGAGCCAACATATACCCACAGTGTGAGGCACCTGGGCCAGTATGTACACACACACACACACGCACACACACACACACACACACACACACACACACACAACACCACACACACACACACACACACACACACACACACACACATGCTGATGCATAAGCTGGAGAAACAGGCAGGAGTAACTGGTAGGGCGCTCCAGTGGATAAGGGAGTACCTAAGCAATAAGAAGCAGAGAGTTACAGTGAGGGGTGAGACCTTAGACTGGCGTGAAGTCACCAGTGGAGTCCCACAGGGCTCTGTACTCGGACCTATCCTGTGTCTGATATACGTAAATGATCTCCCAGAGGATATAGACTCATTCCTCTCAATGTTTGCTGACGACGCCAAAATTATGAGAAGGATTAAGACAGAGGAGGACTGTTGAGGATTCAAGAAGACCTGGACAAGCTGCAGGAATGGTCGAACAAATGGTCGTTAGAGTTTAACCCATGCAAATTTAATGTAATGAAGACGAGGTAGGAAGCAGGAGACCAGATACAAGGTATCATTTGGGAGATGAAATACTTCATGAGTCAGAGAGAGAGAAAGACCTGGGGGTTGATATCACTCCAGACCTGTTCCCTGAAACTCGAATTCAGAGAGTTTCAAGGGGACATATCAAGAGGATAACATCAGCAGCATATGCCAGGTTGGCTAACATAAGAACGGCCTTAGAAACTTATGTAAGGAATCTTTCAGAACATTATATACCACATATGTCAGACCAATCCTGGAGTATGAGGCTCCAGCATAGAGTCCATATCTAGTCAAGCATAAGACTAAAATGGAAAAGGTTCAAAGGTTTGCCACCAGACTAGTACCCGAGCTGAGAGGTATGAGCTACGAGGAGAGACTACGGGAATTAAACCTCACTTCGTTGGAAGACTGAAGAGTTAGGGGGGGGGGGACATGATCACCACATTCAAGATTCTCAAGGGAATCGACAGGGTAGATAAAGTCAGGTTATTAACACAAGGGACACACGCACTAGGGGACACAGGTGGAAACTGAGTCCAAAATGAGCCACAGAGATATTAGAAAGAACTCTTAGTGTCAGAGTGGTTGAAAATGGAATGCAATAGGAAGTGATGTGGTGGAGGCTGACTCCATACACAGTTTCAAGTGTAGATATGATAGAGCCCAGTAGGCTCAGGAACCTGTACACATGTTGATTGACGGTTGAAAGGCGGGACCAAAGAGCCAGAGCTCAACCCCCGCAAGCACAATTAGGTGAGTACACACACACACACACCACACACACACACACACACACAACACACACACACACACACACACACACACACACACACACACACACACCTTTAGAAACTTGTGTAAGGAATCTTTCAGAACATTATATACCACATATGTCAGACCAATCCTGGAGTATGCGGCTCCAGCATGGAGTCCCTATCTAGTCAAGCATAAGACTAAACTGGAAAAGGTTCAAAGGTTTGCCACCAGACTAGTACCCGAGCTGAGAGGTATGAGCTACGAGGAGCGACTGCAGGAATTAAACCTCACTTCGTTGGAAGACAGAAGAGTTAGGGGGGACATGATCACCACATTCAAGATTCTCAGGGGAATCGACAGGGTTGATAAAGACAGGCTGTTTAACACAAGGGGCACACGCACTAGGGGACACAGGTGGAAACTGAGTGCCCAAATGAGCCACAGAGATATTAGAAAGAACTTTTTTAGTGTCAGAGTGGTTGACAAATGGAATGCATTAGGAAGCGATGTGGTGGAGGCTGACTCCATACACAGTTTCAAGTGTAGATATGATAGAGCCCATTAGGCTCAGGAAACTGTACACCTGTTGATTGACGGTTGAGAGGCGGGACCAAAGAGCCAGAGCTCAACCCCCGTAAGCACAACTAGGTGAGTACACACACGGAGGGAGACATAAGGTACCTGCCGTTGCGGGGGTCACAGGCGCACATCATGTTCTTGGCATCAAACATCTGGAGGGTGAGGTCTGGGACGGACACGTTGCGGAAGGACTGGTTGCTGCGGGAGGTGAGGGGAGCATACCCTGGCATGAAGAAATGAAGGCGGGGGAAGGGAACCATGTTGACAGCAAGCTTCCTCAGGTCGGCGTTCAACTGGCCGGGAAATCTGTGAGAATGTCATCTTATGTTCATGATAATACACCAACGATACTACATGTCCAGTCAAAGTCTGCTGAACAAAAAAAAACAAACAGAAAAATGGAGACACCGATGTGCTTCCAAGCCAGCCTCTCACACTACATAAGCGGACAAAATATGTATTATGTGTTTGAAATATAATCGTTAGAAATTAACGTCTCCTGGACTAACGGAATCGGTTTCGTAAGGTCATCAGGGTAGTCGTCTGATGTCATCAGGTCATCAGACTTCTGTACGTACTGGAAAATCTCAGAGATTGAACGCTTGTCACATCCTGAGAGAGGACTGTCCAGATATTGAGTTTAATTAAATTGAAATACTTGATTCACAAATGTTTGTTTTGTACATTTATCGTTTAGTTCATTTACACAGATTTGCAGTAAATTATTTAGCTAAGAGAAAGCACACTAATAACATATGTAATATCTATAATTATAAACTGTATACTCAAGACTTATATTTAGACTTAGAAGCTACATTTATCAAGGACATTAAAATCATACAGTTGCCAAATTCAGAATCGGAAACTTTACAGAACAACTTATAGAAATCGGTACAATAATGGATGAACTAAACAGGTGTACATCAGTCTAAATCAAACTGCATTTTTGACTTAGAGTAACTTTCAGCTTATTTATAATAACAATAATAATAATAATAATAATAATAATAATAATAATAATAATGTATACCATATATAAATATTAATTTTAAAAGATAATAATATAAAATATTCACTATACTGGTAAGAACATATTTCTCGGAATTGGTTGTTCCTACAAATGAAGGCAGAGTTTGAGAGACATATTAGAGAAATTAAGGACAAAACAAGTTAAGCAAGTACTGGCAGTGAGGAGGGTGAGAGCAAGAGGTAGGGGTCAGGTAGGGCATAGTGCCACTTCAGACCTATGTAACCCATCATTGTTGTCAAATCCCTTCAGCTCCAGATAACTAGATCTAATAGGAGAGAAACCAACAGCCACTGCAATAGCCTAGAATTTCCTGTTTTAACAAGTCTGGTTCTGTTTTAATCTGACACCTGTATATACGGGCAGCACAAAACGAGTTATATAGCAATGACTATCCTCAGGTTGGGCTATTGTTACCTGTGGGGAATGGCTGCAGGTAACAACTCTCCCTATCCTGAACACTCTAGTGTAAATTTGTGAAAAAGAACTGGGTCATACTTTAAAAATACTATTTGAGAGAGTATTGAACATTATACCATTAGACCTCGTCGACCTGCTGGCATGAGATACCTGGAACTCTACATCTGCGATATTCATTTTATGTGCGCAAAGATACCTCATAATTTACCTGAGTCATAATCTCTCTAGTGGCCTCGACAAGGACAGGAAGCAGACGGTCACCCCCATTGTTTCTGAGAACTTTTTCCAACCGGATTTTAAACCGTCTTGGCACTTATGGCATCGGCGGGTAGGCGTTTCCATGCGGTTTATTACCCTATGGGTGAAAACGCAGCTCCTGTTTTTTATTCTACACTATAGCTTGTTGAGCTTGCAGCTGTTGCCTCTTGTATGCGTAACATTAGGATAGGTCATTAGGTTAAGTACATTCTTGCGGAGCCACTAATACGCATGAGGCGGAATGGATGTGCTCGGTGGGGGTGCTGAGGAGGGGGGTAGAGGTGCTAGGGAGTGCAAGAAGGAGGGCACAAGTAGGGGATACCTTAAGCAGGTGGTGACGCCGGACATGGTCAGGGAGACGAGGTGGTTAAGGTCACCGTAGGTTGGGGTAGCCAGCTTGAGCGTGCGGAAGCAGATGTCGTAGAGTGCCTCATTGTCGATGCAGAAGGTCTCGTCCGTGTTCTCGACGAGCTGGTGCAGCGAGAGGGTCGCGTTGTACGGCTCCACCACAGTGTCTGACACCTGCACCACCACACTGGTTACTGCTATTATCTTGTATCTTCAACACTTATTGCACCCTTACAACTTCCGCACTTGTCACCTCCCTACAACCCCCCTCCACTAGTCATCTCTCCTACACCCTCCACACACCAACACTAGTCATCCCTCCTACACACCACACACCAACACTTGTCATTCCAATATTTTCTCCACTACTTCTTATCAACCAATTATCCACTTATCACGATACTCAACATCACACCAACACGGGAATTTATGAAATTTGTGGAAGATATTGTAAAATCTATAATAAAAGCGATAAGATATATAGAAATGTAGATGAAAAAGTGTGAATAATTGAGCGGTCTTTTGGACATCAAGTTAACCAATGCCAGACTGTGGAAGGCTCCACCACACTAAAGGGTATCCTGGTCTTGTGGCAGGGCGGAGGACAGAGCACCCCAGACAATTACGAAAGTGACAAGGTATTGGTCTAGGCACTCAAGAAAATGTTTCAGAAGGTGAATGAAAAAGAACCAGAGTGAAAACGGCATCAGTATTGTAATTTAGTCACCTCAGAGAAGGTAAATAAACACCTGGAGGAAATAGACTTAACATATATAGTAGAGTGAGATCAGGTATCACTATGGCTGCTGAAGGAGGCTATGGGGTAATGACCTCAAGGATTGAGTAGAGGTGCACAATAAACTACAGGTAACAGGATAAGAGGGGGTAGAAATAGCCTAAGCTACTCTATCCTTCGGAGATGTATTTATGCTTATTCTCAGTAAATATACTTGAACTTGAACTTGAACAGGATAAGTATGGTTGCACAATAATTTACAAGTCACAGGATGGGTATGGGGTGCACAAACACTGGTAACAGGATGAGTATGCGTTGCAAATAAGTTACAGGTCACAGGAGAGTATGGGGTGCACAAACTACTGGTAACAGGATGAGTATGGGTCACGTAATGCGACGTTCACCTACAGTAATAGGTACTCAGGAGTTAGTCAGCTTGTTGCTGGGGTTGCATCCTAGGCGGGGTCGGTAATTCGACCTTAACGTGACTTGATAAAAGCTTATCGTGTATGCATGTACTTGCTGCCTGTCCCCCAACACATGAATTATTATAATTATAATATTATGGTTTATAATTAATTTAAGTTCTTAAGAGCGATCCTGTTTCATAATTGACATACGTCTATATTTACCTCAACATTTTATAAGTTAATTTTGTCTGTATATGATGATGATCATATACAAATAAGGTAGCATGCAACTGTTATAGAAATTGTTAAATCAAATATTATCTGGTTTCTTATACTTGAGATATGTTACAATAAACGTTTGAAAACAAAGTTATATCTGTAATTTAAAATATAAAACATTTTGCGTTTATCAACGAACTCTCTGAATTACAATTTTTTTATGAATTGTGAAGCCTGTATTGCCCGCCTGGCAGGACATTGATGCATTAGAAGTTTTCATGTGTCCGGACCACCGGCGATGGTGTCGTATTGGCTATTTATTTCACCATATCTGGGCTTTCATTTCGATATATTTTCCTTGAAATGTAGTCACATTATCGTCTAAATCTGTGTTTATGCTGACATGTAGACCTTTGATGTTACTTTGCAAATATGCATATGAATTACACAATTAATTCACTTGTTTGTAGGCCTTCACACTCCCTGAGATAGCCCATCCACGTGACTATAAAGACATATATCTTCACTTTCACTTCAGTTATAATTATGCTAAAGTATTAACATGCAGCTTATATTCCTATCTTTATTGACCTAGAAAACTTCGTTTATTTACAATATTAGATAATTAACATTGATCTTCGAAAGATCATAGTTCCCATTGATAGGGAGGAGCGTCGGCCAAGAAATCTTGTTTGAAATATGAATATCTTTCCTGTCTAATTAGATATAATCTCTGTGATGGATTCACAAAAACTCTTTTATCTCTGCCTTTCTGATAACATATACAAATATAAGTTTTATTTGTGACTCTCTATTCATTAAGTAATATATCAGAGAGCGTGTAGGTTCGGTGTTCTATGAACGACAAGGACACTGAGTAGTTTAAGTAGCGAACGCATACAAACGAATAACGTTAGTACCTATATAACAAAATTGTCCTGTGGAGTTGATTTAACTTACAGACACTTTTTATAAATACATAATTAAAATGTTTGTGGCTATTTATGAAAGATATTATGACAAATACCCATTCGACTTGTTAATATAATTAATTAAATTTGCGACAATTTGAGCAAAGATTTGCGACGACTGGATCACTGTGTACAGGAGGCTGCTATGTCAGCAAACACTCTCCAGGCGACCATATATCTTGGATAAGTCGCTCCACAAATTTGTCGGCTGGACGGTCGACTTCCTATGGCGTCACCTGTTACATATTTATTTCGAATTTCGATGAAATTACATTATCTCAGAATGAAAATAGGTTTGATCGTGTTCTACGTGCAGCACCAACATTACAGTAAGTAAATATACCATATTCCTTCATTACCTACGTAATACTAGGAGGATTGGGGTACATTTGGGTAGATTTTGGTAGATTTGGGTAATTCTACGGACCGCTCACCTAGCGCTTCAAGAGCACTTTGCCCTGGGTTCCTATCCTGGACGGGGAGGATTGACTGGGGCGCCAATCATTAACTGTAGCCTCTGTTCACCCAAGAAGTGAGTTGTTAAACAATTTGGCAGCGTTGTACTCGGGGAAAAATTAGGATTAACATTGGTATTTTCACTCACTCCCCACCATCCTGGGGATGTGTGTGTGAAATTAGGATTAGGACTTGCCCGAAACGCTATGCGTGCTAGTGACCGTACAAGAATGTAAGAACTCTTGTATTAATTAAGGACCTGCATGGACCTGAATGGGTACCTGCTATTAGCTTGACAAGAATGTAAGAACTTTGTATATATAAATAAAATAAAAAATAATGTAAAACCGGCAAAAACTCACTGCCTAGCGACGTGGCACAAAAGGCGACTCCTGAAGACACACGGCAGAGGCGTACCCCGAGGCAGCGCAGAGATTAGACCAGTCGCAGAACGTCAAGGTTGAACTGGAAATCCTCTGGTGTGAATGATGGTGTCAGTGGGTTAGAGGCAGTTACAGCACGGATTCGTGTCGCGTTGAAGGCATCAACTGATCGTTTTATTTTTGTTGCAATGTTTACGTTTTCTATGTTTGGTTGTCCAATTGACTTTAATTGAATGAACAGGTTAAATGTGATGCATGTACTCACCTAATTTTACTCACATATTTGTGCTTTTGGGGGTTGAGCTTGGGCTCCTTGTCCCGCCTTCTATGTGTACGTACGGACATACGTACGCACACATGCACACCACAACGCGTACACATACAAGGTGTGTATTAGAGAGAAATATGGGAAAGCAGATTGGGAATCAGTACATTTTTTTTAACTAGACAACCGATGGTTAAAGAATCCCCGTGGATTTCCCCATGCACAGAGGAAAACCACTCGCCTGGCCTGATTAATTAGCTGGAGACTCAATCTGTAGTACTTACTGCTTTTGCTAAAACCATGGCAGGCTATCATTCATTAAGTCAAGCATCGATGGCTTTGCCTGCACGCACGCACCCACACCAAAGACACGAAACTTTAAGCAGTTCGTATTTCTTATATTTTTTGTCATTTCTATTAATATTTTAATATGGAGGCATTTCACATTGTCCTATTGTTCTTGTTCTTCCCTGGTTCTGGTTCGTGCTCATGTTCTTGTTCTGGTTCATGTTCTTGTTCTGGCTCTGGCTGTTCTTCTTGCTCTGGCTCTTCTTCCTCCTCGTAGTCGTCTTCCTCCCTCTCATCCTCATCAGCAATGGATTCCTGGTACTGTTGGTACTCAGACACCAAGTCGTTCATGTTGGCCTCAGCCTCTGTGAACTCCATTTCATCCATTCCCTCTCCTGTGTACCTGAAGAACCAGTTAGTTAGTTTAGTTTAATTTATTATGACCCCATACCATCCCGTGGGGGGGGGGGTAGTGGAAAGGGTTGCAGAGGCACATAAGGGCTCAGGGACTGAGCCCACAATTCATTTACCTAAGCAAGTTACAATCTTGATGAGCTAGTTACAAAATTCAATATAAGTCGTCACATCAACAATGGGTTCGAGATCGACCTCAAATACAGGTGAACCACCAGGAGAGATTTTTGTAAGCACTGCATAGTAAGTATACCCGTTCCGTACAGAGACAGAGATATTGAATTATAAACAACATAAGAGGTGTGTTAGACTGCGTGTAGATACTCTGCATTATAGACACGTCCCATAAGGATACATCTACATCTCATACAAATTATAAGAGAAAACACTGAAATTACATATGAGACTTTTCGGAAATGGTACTAGTCATAATTTTATAACCATCAATAAATACAAAGTGCGCCAAACAATACTTTAATATGTTTTTAATACATTCAAATGGATGCTGTAATAATATATATTTCACGCAAGGTTATTTGCAATTTATTACTGTTATCAGGATCTCTCTCAAACGCACAAAATTATAAAGTGCATCTGATTTTAACATCGAAAATGCCGAGATAGTCTCTGAATACAACTCATAATAAAATAATTTGTTAGCAGGTGGCAGGAAGCAATATATAAACAAATTCCTTCAATATCTTACCAGTGAAGGAAGGCCTTCCGCCGGAACATTGCCGAAAACTGGTCGCCGATACGGACAAAAACTCCTGGATGGCTGTCGTGTTCCCTATGAACGTCCCCGACATTTTGAAGCCTATGATTGGTAAATCAGAATGTATATATGATAGTCTTTTTAACATGGCAGAGTTAGAAAACATAAGTATGACTTCATATTAATTATATAAATCTAATATAAATGATGGAATAACAAATAGGAAAGGTGAGAAACTGATATAATTAACACACAAATTGCAAGTACAAAGATGGAAAATAATTAATTTGCTAATATGAATGTCACGAATTCTGTCGTACACCTAAACTAACGCTCACTGGATCAGTATGAGGTTCACAACAAACTACTAATCACAGGATGAGCATAGTACTGGTGCACAATAAACTAGCTACCGCTAGCTGCACAAATCATTATAATTACTGCCCAAGAACAACCTGATCAATGCCCTCAGCACAGTAAGGCAACAGCCACAGCCCAAGAACAACCTGATCAATGCCCTCAGCACAGTAAGGCAACAGCCACAGCCCAAGAACAACCTGATCAATGCCCTCTTAAGCATACCTTTGTACTTTTTGTAGGCTCAGTTTTGTGTTTCATAATATGGTGAAGATTTCCATAAGCCGGTGATGATTATTTTAGTATTGATCTTACCTGACGTATAGATTGTCTTGAGTATGATGTATCATGGTGGCCTAGGAGTGACAGAATAATTATGAATTAAATGTTTCTATTTGTCAGTGACCAACTGTGGGTCGTAGCTTAAAGTGCTCTCTGGTGGAAGACAGAACTTACCTCGGGGAGGTATATCGCCACACTGCCGTCTTCACGTTGTTGGGGATCCACCCACAAAGAAGGAACTGTTCTTGTTCTTCACGTTGAGCATCTGTTCGTCCACCCTCTTCATCGACATTCGGCCCCGGAAACAAGCCGCCACGGTCAGGTACCTGCACAATGGCTGCCTCGATGATGTTTACCTAAATTTACCCAAGGGTACTAACACTAGTGGCCTCGAGGAGAACAGGAAGCCGGTGGCTTGTCGAAGGTCCCCCCCCCCATTTGCCTCGTTTGTAATGCTATATTGTTAATGCTTATTAATATCCAAATGGCATGCGTTTATACCTGTATCTGGGAATCGAAGTAGAATTTCAATACATACATACATATATTATATATATATTCTACTATATATATTATATATATATATATATATATATATATATATATATTTATAGATTGGTGTATACTGGCAGCGGTTTTCTTTTAAACTTGTCTCATTAAATATGACCGCATATTCTGTATTTATTATCTTCTGATTAGGGCTTCTATCCCTCTAACTAGTGCTCAAGTTCAGGGTTTCTATCCCTCTAACTATTTAATAGTTAGAGGGATAGAAGCCCATAAATCAGAAGATAAAAATACAAGAATAGCGGTCATATTTAATAGACATATTTTCCTATATATATACCTATTTATATTATATATATATATATATATATAGATATATATATATACTATATATATATATATATATATATTACTGCAGATATATATGTCGTACCTAGTAGCCAGACGCACTTCTCAGCCTATTATGCTAGGCCCGATTTTGCCTAATAAGCCAAGTTTTCAGAATTAATGTATTTTTCGACTACCTAACCTACTTGACCTAACCTAACCTAACTTGTTTCGGCCACCTAACCCAAACCTAACCTATAAAAGATAGGATAGTTAGGTTAGGTAGGGTTGGTTAGGTTCGGTCATATACTCTACGTTAATTTTAACTCCAATAAATTTTTTTTTACCTCATACATAATGAAATGGGTAGCTTTATCATTTCATAAGAAAAAAAATTGTGAAATAAGATTAATTCATGAAACCTGGCTATTAGGCAACTCGGGCTTGCATAGTAGGCTGAGACGTGTGTTTGGCTAATAGGTACGACATATATATATATATATATATATAGATTATATATAATATATTATATATATAAATATATAATATATATTATATATACATGTATCGTACCTAGTAGCCAGAAACGCACTTCTCAGCCTACCCTACTATGCAAGGCCCGATTTCGGCCTAATAGTCCGAGTAATTTTTCTGTATTTTCAATAATTGTTCCCAAATAGTTTATTTGAATTATTATTAATTATATTATATTAGGAACATAAATTATTGACATAATGGTGTTAGTTTAGGTTAGGTTAAGATAGGTTAGGTTAGGTAGGGTTGGTTAGGTTCGGTCATATATCTACGTTAGTTTTAACTCAAATTTAAACAAAATTAACTTATACATAATGAAATTGACATATTTATCATTTCATAAGAAAAAAATCGAAAAATATTATAAATTAAGGAAAACTTGGGTTTTTAAGCAAATCGGGCCTTGCATAGTAGGCCGAGCACGACGTTCGGCTACTAGGTACAATATATATATATATATATATATAATATATTATATATATTATATATATATAATATTATATATATATACTATATATATCGGAATATTTATACGATTATTCCTGTATCTGTGACTCTAGGTACATTTTGTGAATGGTTTCTCGAATTAACCCCATTCTCAGGATACTCTCAAGAAGACAATTGATATATGGCCGAATTCAGCTTTCATGACTTCACACTGAATTGACGTACGTCTACAAAAGTTCGCAACTCAATAATAGTCTCCGGGTGTAGTGGTAAGACACCTCGCCTGGCGTTCCGCGAGCGCTCATGTCATGGGTTCGTATCCTTGCGGGGGAGGATTTACTGGGCGCAATTCCTTAACTGTAGCCTCTGTTGTACGCAGCAGTAAATGTGTACTTGGTGAAAAAACGATCCATCGCGGCGGCGATCGTATTCCAGGGACCTGCCCGAACGCTACGCGTACTAGTGGGCTGTACAAGAATGTAACAACTCTTGTATATATCTTAAAAAAAAAAAAAAAAAAAAAAAAAAAAAAAAAAAAATAAATAATGCAAACGCGCATAAATCTCTTCAAGCCATCGCTCAAGGTGTGGTGAAATATTCAAAACCCGAGTGCCAGTAATCTTAGGCTTCCATACTTTAGACACTTGAGCCAACATATACCGCACCCCGTCCTCGCAAATCTAATAAGCCAATTTGACTTATTAGATGCGTGCATAGGTACCTACTTAACATAATAGTTTTCCCTTGAAAAGCTTCATAGAAAACACCGACCTTACCAACCTTGTTAGTATGTTAAGATAAGCGTGTTATATGCTTCGTAATTACAATTGTTACCTAACCTATTACCTAGTATAGGTTAGAGTAATAATTGTAATTACGAAGCATATAGATCTTATTAACATACTAAGTAGGTTAGGTAAGGACGGTTGTTTTCTATGAAGATTTCAAGGAAACTATTCATGTTAAGTATGTCACCTATGCACAGTAACTAATAAGTCAATTTTGACTTATAGAATTTGCGAGGACGGGTTGACATACCAGTTGCTTGAGGCACCTGGGCCGTTATGTACACACACATCACACAAGCAAGCACACACACACCACACCACACACACACACACACACGGAGGGAGACATAAGGTACCTGCCGTTGCGGGGGTCACAGGCGCACATCATGTTCTTGGCATCAAACATCTGGAGGGTGAGGTCTGGGACGGACACGTTGCGGAAGGACTGGTTGCTGCGGGAGGTGAGGGGAGCATACCCTGGCATGAAGAAATGAAGGCGGGGGGAAGGGTAACCATGTTGACAGCAAGCTTCCTCAGGTCGGCGTTCAACTGGCCGGGAAATCTGTGAGAATGTCATCTTATGTTCATGATAATACACCAACGATACTACATGTCCAGTCAAAGTCTGCCTGAACAAGGAACTTTCCATAATTTTTATTGCTAATGTTAACATTGTCTATCTGAAATTGAATTTGGTTGAGGATTACTTCCAAATAAACTGTAGTCGGTCTTTATGTTTAGTGCGATGGTTTACATCCATGAGTGGACTCTTTAACTTGTTATTTACATTATTATTTAGTGCGTTTGGGTTGGGGTCTGAATAGATGAAGGTAGTATCGTCAACACTTATCTTTACACTTAAGGAAGTATCTAAGTATCAGCTGAAGTATCTTCACACTTGAGTTAAACTTTAGTAGATATTTTCTGGACCATTCCTTAAGTTTCGGAGGCCAACGAAGATGGAATTCACATGAAATGGATTCTGTGCGACCATCACTAATAATGTTGTGTTTTCTCTGTCTAACTTCAGACCCGGTCATGTTACAATTGTTTCTTAGAGAGTTAAGCGTAATTAAGGATGATAGAAAATCACTTACAATTATGCATCTCGTTTGGAGACTTGTACACATTTTAATGTAAGAAGCAAGGCAAATAGTTCTGTCTGATGGGTAGAGACAACTCCACTGCACCCGTGAGGCGCTGTAGGAAACCATCAGTGTATATGATTTGAGAGGTTACCTTGAGGTGCTTCCGGGGCTTAGCGTCCCCGCGGCCCGGTCGTCGACCAGTCTCCTGGTTGCCGGACTGATCAACCAGGCTGTTGGATGCGGCTGCTCGCAGCCTGACGTATGAGTCGCAGCCTGGTGATCAGGTATCCTTTGGAGGTGTTTATCCAGTTCTCTCTTGAACGCTGTGAGGGGTTTGCCAGTTATGCCCCTTATATGTAGCGGAAGCGTGTTGAACAGTCTCGGACCTCTGATGTTGATATAGAGTTCTCTCTCAGAGTACCTGTTGCACCTGCTTTTCAACGGGGGTATTCTGCACATCCTGCCATGTCTTCTGGTCTCATGTGATGTTATTTCTGTGTGCAGGTTTGGGACCAGCCCCTCTAATATTTTCCACGTGTAAATTATTATGTACCTCTCCCGCCTGCGCTCAAGGGAGTACAGATTTAGGCTCTTTGGTCGGTCCCAGTAGTTTAGATGTTTACTGAGTGGATTCTAGCAGTAAAAAGGCTCTCTGCACGCTCTCCAGGTCAGCAATTTCTCCAGCTTTGAAAGGGGCTGTCATTGTGCAGCAGTACTCCACTCTAGAGAGCACAAGCGTTTTGAAAAGTATCATCATCGTATAGCATCTCTAGTGTGAAAAGTTCTTGTTATCCAACCTGTCATTTTCTTGCAGTTGTGACGCTACGTTATTGTGTTCTTAAAGGTAAGGTCTTCCGACATGAGTACACCCAGATCCTTTACATTGCCTTTTCGTTCTATGTTATGATTTGCCTGAGTTTGTACGTGGTTTCCGTTTTTTATATTTTCATTTTTCCGTAGCGCATGAGCTGGAACTTATCTTCGTTAAACACCATATTATTTTCTGTAGCCCATAGAAAGACCTGATCTACATCTGACTGGAGGTTTGGCGTGTCTTCTATGTTGCCAACTCTCATGAAGATCCTAGTGTCATCTGCAAAGGATGATACAGTGCTATAGGTTGTGTTCTTGTCTATGTCCGATATGAGGATGAGAAAAAGTACTGGAGCAAGCACAGTACCCTGGGGCTGAGCTCTTCACGGTTGATGGGCTGGATTTTATTTTGTTGACTATTACACATTGGGTTCTGTTGGTCAGGAAATTGTAGATCCATCTGCCTATTTTTCCGGTAATTCCTTTTGAACGCATTTTATGTGCAATAACACCATGGTCACATTTATCAAAAGCTTTTGCGAAATCTGTGTAAATTACATCAGCGTTTTGTTTGTCTTCCATAGCATCTAATGCCATATCATAGTGGTCCAGCAACTGCAACAGGCGAGAGCGCCCTGTTCTGAAACCATGTTGTCCGGGGTTATGGAGATGCTGTGATTCCATGTATTTTGTGATCTTACTTCTTAGCACTCTCTCAAAAATTTTTATGATGTGCGATGTTAGTGTATCGATATCTGTGGATAGAGCATCAATATGGCGTAAGGTATTGGGATTTGCCTCAAGACGAAGCATAATAAAGATCCCGAATATCTGGGGAAAAAATTACATTAAAAATTGTCCACGTGATACATATATAATCACGATTTAAACATTTCATTTGTATTAATTGAATATATATTATTAGGAAGTTTTGTTTATCTGGGTAAGTTGTCAGCTTATATGAACTAATAGCTAGCGTGGCTTGCATATGGGTACATCCGGTCTCTTACCCTCGACCGCGGCGGTAACTTTATGGTCAGGAAGCCACAAATATTTACAGTGGGGCTCGGTCAGTCAATATGATTCCTTTGACATCACTCAACTTATGTATTCTGCTCTCGTATTGACAATTTGAATGATATCAAGAACATTTTTAATATCTTCTGACATAGATGGCGCTATAGTTGATTGGGTTGCACAATGTTCTATGACTCACAGGATGAGTATGAGGTGCACAATAAACTACAGGTAACAGGATAAGAGGGGGTAGAAATAGCCTAAGCTACTCTATCCCTTCGAGATGTATTTATTGCTTATCTCAATAAACATACTTGAACTTGAACTTGAACAGGATAAGTATGGGTTGCACAATAATTTACAAGTCACAGGATGGGTATGGGGTGCACAAACAACTGGTAACAGGATGAGTATGCGTTGCACAATAAGTTACAGGTCACAGGATGAGTATGGGGTGCACAAACTACTGGTAACAGGATGAGTATGGGTTCACGTAATGCGACTGTTCACCTACCAGTAAATAGGTACTCAGGAGTTAGTCAGCTTGTTGTGGGGTTGCATCCTAGGCGGGGTCAGTAATTCGACCTTAACGATGACCTTGATAAAAGCTTATCGTGTATGAATATACTGTGGCTTCCTGTCCCCCAACACAATGAATTATTATAATTATAATATTATGGTTTATAATTAATTTAAGTTCTTAAGAGCGATCCTGTGTCATAATTGACATACGTCTATCTTTACCTCAACATTTTATAAGTTAATTTTTGTCTGTATATGATGATGATCATATACAATTAAGGTAGCATTGCAACTTTATAGGAAATTGTTAAATCCAAAATATATCTTGGTTCTTATACTTGAGATATTGTTACAATAAACGTTTGAAAACAAAGTTTATATCTGTATTTAAAATATAAAACATTTTGCGTTTATCAACGCATCTCTCTGAATTACAATTTTTTTATGAATTGTGAAGCCTGTATTGCCCGCCTGGCAGGACACTGATGCATTGGAAGTTTTCATGTGTCCGGACACCGGCGATGGTGTCGTATTGGCTATTTATTTAACCATATCTTGGCTTTCATTTAAGATATATTTTCCTTGAAATGTAGTCACATTATCGTCTACATCTGTGTTTATGCTGACATATAGACCTTTGATGTTACTTTGCACATATGCAAATGAATTACACAATTAATTCACTTGTTTGTAGGCCTTCACACTCCCTGAGATAGCCATCACGTGACTATAAAAAGACATATCTTTACTTTCACTTCAGTTATATTTATGCTAAAGTATTAACATGCAGCTTATATTTCTGTCTTTATTATGACATAGAAAACTTCGTTTATTACAATATTTAGATTAAATTAACATTGATCTTCGAAAGATCATAGTTCCCATGGATAGGGAGAGCGTCGGCCAAGAAATCTTGTTTGAAATATGAATATCTTTCCTGTCTAATAAGATATAATCTCTGTGATGGATTCACAAAAACTTTTATCTCTGCCTTTCTGATAACATATACAAATATAAGTTTTATTTGTGACTCTCTATTAATTAAGTAATATATCAGAGAGCGTGTAGGGTTCGGTGTTCTATGAACGAAAAGGACATGAGTAGTTTAAGTAGCGAACGCATACAAACGAATAACGTTAGTATCTATATAACAAAATTGTCCTGTGGAGTTGATTTAACTTACAGACACTTTTTATAAATAAATATTAAATGTTTTGTGGCTATTTATGAAAGATATTATTACAAATACCCATTCTACTTGTTAATATCAGTAATTAAATTTGCGACAATTTGAGCAAAGAATTGCGACGACTGGATCACTGTGTACAGGAGGCTGCTATGGCAGCAAACACTCTCCAGGCGACCATATATCTTGGATAAGTCGCTCCACAATTTTGTCGCTTGGACCGTCGACTTCCTATGGCGTCACCTGTTACATATTTACTTCGAATTTCGATATGAAATTACATTATCTCAGAATGAAAATAGGTTTGATCGTGTTCTACGTGCAGCACCAACATTACAGTAAGTAAATATACCATATTTCTTCATTACTTACGTAATACTAGGAGGATTTGGGTACATTTGGGTAGATTTGGGTAGATTTGGGTAATTCTACGGACCGCTCACCTAGCGCTTCAAGAGCACTTTGCCCTGGGTTCCTATCCTGGACGGGGAGGATTGACTGGGCGCCAATCATTAACTGTAGCCTCTGTTCACCAAGAAGTGAGTTGTTAAACAATTTGGCAGGTTGTACTCGGGGAAAAATTAGGATTAACATTGGTATTTTCACTCACTCACACACATCCTGGGGATGTGTGTGTGAAAATTAGGATTAGGACTTGCCCGAAACGCTATGCGTGCTAGTGACCGTACAAGAATGTAAGAACTCTTGTATATAATTAAGGACCTGCATGGACCTGAATGGGTACCTGCTATTAGCTTGACAAGAATGTAAGAACTCTTGTATATATAAATAAAATAAAAAAATAATGTAAAACCGGCAAAAACTCACTGCCTAGCGACGTGGCACAAAAGGCGACTCCTGAAGACACACGGCAGAGGCGTACCCCGAGGCAGCGCAGAGATTAGACAGTCGCAGAACGTCAAGGTTGAACTGGAAATCCTCTGGGTGAATGATGGTGTCAGTGGGTTAGAGGCAGTTACAGCACGGATTCGTGTCGCGTTGAAGGCATCAACTGATCGTTTTTATTTTTGTTGCAATGTTTACGTTTTCTATGTTTGGTTGTCCAATTGACTTTAATTGAATGAACAGGTTAAATGTGATGCATGTACTCACCTAGTTCTGCTTGTGGGGGTTGAGCTTTGGCTCCTTGGTCCCGCCTTCTATGTGTACGTACGGACATACGTACGCACACATGCACACCACAACGCGTACACATACAATGTGTGTATTAGAGAGAAATATTGGAAAGCAGATTGGGAATCAGTACATTTTTTTTAACTAGACAACCGATGGTTAGAAATCCCCGTGGATTTCCCCATGGCACAGAGGAAAACCACTCGCCTGGCCTGATTAATTAGCTGGAGACTCAATCTGTAGTACTTACTGCTTTTGCTAAACCCATGGCAGGCTATCATTCATTAAGTCAAGCATCGATGGCTTTGCCTGCACGCACGCACCCACACACAAAGACACGAAACTTTAAGCAGTTCGTATTTCTTATATTTTTTGTCATTTCTATTAATATTTTAATATGGAGCATTTCACATTGTCCTATTGTTCTTGTTCTTCCTCTGGTTCTGGTTCGTGCTCATGTTCTTGTTCTGGTTCATGTTCTTGTTCTGGCTCTGGCTGTTCTTCTTGCTCTGGCTCTTCTTCCTCCTCGTAGTCGTCTTCCTCCCTCTCATCCTCATCAGCAATGGCTTCCTGGTACTGTTGGTACTCAGACACCAAGTCGTTCATGTTGGCCTCAGCCTCTGTGAACTCCATTTCATCCATTCCCTCTCCTGTGTACCTGAAGAACCAGTTAGTTAGTTTAGTTAATTTATTATGCACCCCATACCCATCCCGTGGGGGGGGGGGTAGTGGAAAGGGTTGCAGAGGCACATAATGGGCTCAGGGACTGAGCCCCACAATTCATTTACCTAAGCAAGTTACAATCTTGATGAGCTAGTTACAAAATTCAATATAAGTCGTCACATCAACAATGGGTTCGAGATCGACCTCAAATACAGGTGAACCACCAGGAGAGATTTTTGTAAGCACTGCATAGTAAGTATACCCGTTCCGTACAGAGACAGAGATATTGAATTATAAACAACATAAGAGGTGTGTTAGACTGCGTGTAGATACTCTGCATTATAGACACGTCCCATAAGGATACATCTACATCTCATACAAATTATAAGAGAAAACACTGAAATTACATATGAGAATTTTCGGAAATGGTACTAGTCATAATTTTATAACCATCAATAAATACAAAGTGCGCCAAACAATACTTTAATATGTTTTTAATACATTCAAATGTATGCTTGTAATATATATATATTTCACGCAAGTTTATTTGCAATTTATTACTGTTATCAGGATCTCTCTCAAACGCACAAAATTATAAAGTGCATCTGATTTTAACATCGAAAATGCCGAGATAGTCTCTGAATACAACTTCATAATAAAATAATTTGTTAGCAGGTGGCAGGAAGCAATATATAAACAAATTCCTTCAATATCTTACCAGTGAAGGAAGGCCTTCCGCCGGAACATTGCCGAAAACTGGTCGCCGATACGGACAAACAACTCCTGGATGGCTGTCGTGTTCCCTATGAACGTCCCCGACATTTTGAAGCCTATGATTGGTAAATCAGAATGTATATATGATAGTCTTTTTAACATGGCAGAGTTAGATAAACATAAGTATGACTTCATATTAATTATATAAATCTAATATAAATGATGGAAGTAACAAATAGGAAAGGTGAGAAACTGATATAATTAACACAAATTGCAAGTACAAAGATGGAAAATAATTAATTTGCTAATATGAATGTCACGAATTCTGTCGTACACCTAAACTAACGCTCACTGGATCAGTATGAGGTTCACAACAAACTACTAATCACAGGATGAGCATAGTACTGGTGCACAATAAACTAGCTACCGCTAGCTGCACAAATCATTATAATTACTGCCCAATTGCAACATGATCAATGCCCTCAGCACAGTAAGGCAACAGCCACAGCCCAAGAACAACCTGATCAATGCCCTCAGCACAGTAAGGCAACAGCCACAGCCCAAGAACAACCTGATCAATGCCCTCTTAAGCATACCTTTGTACTTTTGTAGGCTCAGTTTTGTGTTTCATAATATGGTGAAGATTTCCATAAGCCGGTGATGATTATTTTAGTATTGATCTTACACATGACGTATAGATTGTCTTGAGTATGATGTATCATGGTGGCCTAGGAGTGACAGAATAATTATGAATTAAATGTTTCTATTTGTCAGTGACCAACTGTGGGTCGTAGCTTAAAGTGCTCTCTGGTGGAAGACAGAACTTACCTCGGGGAGGTATATCGCACACTGCCGTCTTCACGTTGTTGGGGATCCACTCCACAAAGAAGGAACTGTTCTTGTTCTTCACGTTGAGCATCTGTTCGTCCACCTCTCTCATCGACATGCGGCCCCGGAACACAGCCGCCACGGTCAGGTACCTGCACAATGGCTGCCTCGAATGATGTTTACCTAAATTTACCCAAGGGCTACTAACACTAGTGGCCTCGAGGAGAACAGGAAGCCGGTGGCTTGTCGAAGGCCCCCCCCCATTTGCCTCGTTTGTAATGCTATATTGTTAATGCTTATTAATATCCAAATGGCATGCGTTTATACCTGTATCTGGGAATCGAAGTAGAATTTACATACATACATACATATATTATATATATATATATATATATATATATATATATATATATATATATATATATATATATATTTATATATTGGTGTATACTGGCAGCAGGTTTTCTTTTAAACATGTCTCATTAAATATGACCGCATATTCTGTATTTATTATCTTCTGATTTAGGGCTTCTATCCCTCTAACTATTTTCAGGGCTAACTAAGCCCTGATGCTAAGAAAATAGTTAGAGGGATAGAAGCCCTAAATCAGAAGATAATAAATACAGAATATGCGGTCATATTTAATGAGACATATTTATATATATATATATATATATATATATATATATATATATATATATATATATATATATATATATATATATATATATACTGCAGATATATATGTCGTACCTAGTAGCCAGAACGCACTTCTCAGCCTATTATGCTAGGCCCGATTTGCCTAATAAGCCAAGTTTTCATGAATTAATTATTTTTCGACTACCTAACCTACCTAACCTAACCTAACTTTTTCGGCCACCTAACCAAACCTAACCTATAAAGATAGGATAGGTTAGGTTAGGTAGGGTTGGTTAGGTTCGGTCATATATCTACGTTAATTTTAACTCCAATAAATTTTTTTTTACCTCATACATAATGAAATGGGTAGCTTTATCATTTCATAAGAAAAAAAATTGTGAAAATATATTAATTCATGAAAACTTGGCTTATTAGGCAAATCGGGCCTTGCATAGTAGGCTGAGAAGTGTGTTCTGGCTAATAGGTACGACATATATATATATATATATATATATATATATATATATATATATATATATATATATATATATATATTATATATACATGTATCGTACCTAGTAGCCAGAACGCACTTCTTGGCCTACTATGCAAGGCCCGATTTGCCTAATAGTCCGAGTAATTTTCTTTATTTTCAATAAATTGTCTCCAAATAGTTTATTTGAATTATTATTATTATATTATATTAGGAACATAAATTATTGACATAATGGTGTTAGTTTAGGTTAGGTTAAGATAGGTTAGGTTAGGTAGGGTTGGTTAGGTTCGGTCATATATCTACGTTAGTTTTAACTCAAATTTAAACAAATTAACTTATACATAATGAAATGGACATATTTATCATTTCATAAGAAAAAAATCGAAAAATATATAAATTCAGGAAAACTTGGGTTTTTAAGCAAATCGGGCCTTGCATAGTAGGCCGAGCACGACGTTCTGGCTACTAGGTACAATATATATATATATATATATATATATATATATATATATATATATATATATATATATATATATATATATATATATATCTGAATATTTATACGATTTATTCCTGTATCTGTGACTCTAGGTACATTTTGTGAATGGTTTCTCGAATTAACCCCATTCTCAGGATACTCTCAAGAAGACAATTGATATATGGCCGAATTCAGCTTTCATGACTTCACACTGAATTGACGTACGTCTACAAAAGTTCGCAACTCAATAATAGTCTCCGTGGTGTAGTGGTAAGACACTCGCCTGGCGTTCCGCGAGCGCTATGTCATGGGTTCGTATCCTGGCCGGGGAGGATTTACTGGGCGCAATTCCTTAACTGTAGCCTCTGTTTAACGCAACAGTAAAATGTGTACTTGGATGAAAAAACGATCCATCGCGGCGGCGATCGTATTCCAGGGACCTGCCCGAAACGCTACGCGTACTAGTGGCTGTACAAGAATGTAACAACTCTTGTATATATCTCAAAAAAAAAAAAAAAAAAAAAAAAAAAAAAAAAAATAAATAAATGCAAACGCGCATAAATCTCTTCAAGCCATCGCTCAAGGTGTGGTGAAATATTCAAAACCCGAGTGCCAGTAATCTTAGGCTTCCATACTTTAGACACTTGAGCCAACATATACCGCAACCCGTCCTCGCAAATCTAATAAGTCAATATTGACTTATTAGATGCGTGCATAGGTGACATACTTAACATAATAGTTTCCCTTGAAAAGCTTCATAGAAAACACCGACCTTACCTAACCTTGTTAGTATGTTAAAATAAGCGTGTTATAGCTTCGTAATTACAATTGTTACTTAACCTATTATAGGTATAGGTTAGGTAATAATTGTAATTACGAAGCAATTAGATTCTTATCTTAACATACTAACAAGGTTAGGTAAGGACGGTGTTTTCTATGAAGATTTTCAAGGGAAACTATTATGTTAAGTATGTCACCTATGCACATATTTAATAAGTCAATATTGACTTATTAAATTTGCGAGGACGGGTTGCATACCCACAGTGTGAGGCACCTGGGCCAGTATGTACACACACACACACACAAGCACACACACACACACACACACACACACACACACACACGGAGGGAGACATAAGGTACCTGCCGTTGCGGGGGTCACAGGCGCACATCATGTTCTTGGCATCAAACATCTGGAGGGTGAGGTCTGGGACGGACACGTTGCGGAAGGACTGGTTGCTGCGGGAGGTGAGGGGAGCATACCCTGGCATGAAGAAATGAAGGCGGGGGAAGGGAACCATGTTGACAGCAAGCTTCCTCAGGTCGGCGTTCAACTGGCCGGGAAATCTGTGAGAATGTCATCTTATGTTCATGATAATACACCAACGATACTACATGTCCAGTCAAAGTCTGCTGAACAAAAAAAAAAAAAATGGAGACACCGATGTGCTTCCAAGCCAGCCTCTCACACTACATAAGCGGACAAAATAAGTATTATGTGTTTGAAATATAATCGTTAGAAATTAACGTTCTCCTGGACTAACGGAATCAGTTTCGTAAGGTCATCAGGGTAGTCGTCTGATGTCATCAGGTCATCAGACTTCTGTACGTACTGGAAAATCTCAGAGATTGAACGCTTGTCACATCCTGAGAGAGGACTGTCCAGATATTGAATTTAATTAAACTGAAATACTTGATTCATAAATGTTTGTTTTGTACATTTATCGTTTAGTTCATTTACACAGATTTACAGTAAATTATTTAGNTGCAGATGACACTAGGATCTTCATGAGAGTAGGCAACATAGAGGACACGGCGAACCTCCAGTCAGATGTAGATCAGGTCTTTCTATGGGCTACAGAAAATAATATGGTGTTTAACGAAGACAAGTTCCAGCTCATGCGCTATGGAAAAATGAAAATATAAAAACGGAAACCACGTACAAAACTCAGGCAAATCATAACATAGAACGAAAAGGCAATGTAAAGGATCTGGGTGTACTCATGTCGGAAGACCTTACCTTTAAAGAACATAATAAAGTAGCCGTCACAACTGCAAGAAAAATGACAGGTGGATAACAAGAACTTTTCACACTAGAGATGCTATACCGATGATGACACTTTTCAAAACGCTTGTGCTCTCTAGAGTGGAGTACTGCTGCACAATGACAGCCCCTTTCACTGCTGGTGAAATTGCTGACCTGGAGAGCGTGCAGAGATCCTTTACTGCTAGATCCACTCGGTAAAACATCTAAATTATTGGGACCGACTAAAGAGCCTAAATCTGTATTCCCTTGAGCGCAGGCGGGAGAGATACATAATAATTTACACGTGGAAATATTAGAGGGGCTGGTCCCAAACCTGCACACAGAAATAACATCACATGAGACCAGAAGACATGGCAGGATGTGCAGAATACCCCCGTTGAAAAGCAGAGGTGCAACTGGTACTCTGAGAGAGAACTCTATCAACATCAGAGGCCCGAGACTGTTCAACACGCTTCCACTACACATAAGGGACATAACTGGCAAACCCCTCACAGTGTTCAAGAGAGAACTGGATAAGCACCTCCAAAGGATACCTGATCAACCAGCTGTGACTCATACGTCAGGCTGCGAGCAGCCGCGTCCAACAGCCTGGTTGATCAGTCCAGCAACCAGGAGGCCTGGTCGATGACCGGGCCGCGGGGACGATAAGCCCCGGAAGCACCTCAAGGTATCCTCAAGGTATCAAGGTAAGGTATCCATCCGTTAACTACTCTGACACTGAAAAAGTTCCTTCTAACGTCTCTGTGGCTCATGTGGGTATTCAGTTTCCACCTGTGTCCCTTTGTTCGCGTCCCACCAGTGTTGAATAGTTTATCCTTGTTTACCCGGTCGATTCCCCTGGGGATTTTGTAGGTTGTGATCATGTCTCCCCTTACTCTTCTGTCTTCCAGGGTCGTAAGGTGCATTTCCCGCAGCCTTTCCTCATAACTCATGCCTCTTAGTTCTGGGACTAGTCTAGTGGCATACCTCTGGACTTTTTCCAGCTTCGTCTTGTGCTTGACAAGGTACGGGCTCCATGCTGGGGCCGCATACTCCAGGATTGGTCTCTCATATGTGGTGTACAAGATTCTGAATGATTCCTTACACAGGTTCCTGAACGCTGTTCTGATGTTAGCCAGCCTCGCATATGCCGCAGACGTTATTCTTTTTATGTGGGCTTCAGGAGACAGGTTTGGTGTGATATCAACTCCTAGATCTTTCTCTCTGTCCGTTTCATTAAATACTTCATCTCCTATTCTGTATCCTGTGTCTGGCCACCTGTTTCCACTGCCTAGTTTCATTACTTTGCATTTACTCGGGTTGAACTTCAACAGCCATTTGTTGGACCATTCACTCAGTCTGTCTAGGTCATCTTGTAGCCTCCTACTATTATCTGTAAGTATGAGTCAGTGTTATGAGTGAATCTCTAATATGTAACGTACTAATATGCATGTAATGCGAGTCTGTGGTGTACGATTCTAATGCGTGAGCTAGTGTAATATATGAGTTTGTGAAATGTGGGTTACATTATGTCACTGGAGTGGGAGGTGATGCGAGTCACTACAATACAAGGCGTTGCAATATGAGTCACTACAATGAGAGGAGTTGTAATGTGTCATACAGTACAATACAAGGGGTATTGAGACAAAATACACCATGACTCAAAATTTACGTTTAATGCGTAAATTTTGGGTCATGGTGATAAGTCCGTACACTGTGTTGATGCAATATTTTGATCTGTTATACGATAATAAGTGTAACGAAGTTTGTCGCAAGGCATCGGCCAGAGTAAGGCTGCTTAAATTAACAAGCCCAGCCATGACGCGGCCGCCAGCGTCATTGTTTGTAACGTAACATTGCAGTGCATCTCAATTGTGCTTCATTATAATGTGTGAGGGTTGCCACAATGCGATAGTTATTATATAGTAAGCATGATTACATGTCCCAAGTGACAACACAAATACACCAGCTGGCCAAAGTAAAGCTATATTTCGTCCACTTTCTTTTATGGGAGTTTAAAACAGGAAACTTCTCCCTATTTTCTGCTCGGTGGCTTGGTATTGGGCGGTGGAGAACCGAGAGGCGAGAATGGTATGGTGTCTGGGAGTAATGTCGGCCGTAAGGGTACGATGAGCTATTCCTTACCCCTCCCACGGGACTTACTGTGCAATCTAGTATGTGCAGGCAGAAGGGAGGAGGGGGCGTATAACTCCAGGAGGGTGGGGAGAGCTCCAGGAGGGTAGGGGGGGGGGGGCAACGATCAGGGGGGGGGGGTGCTGGTAAGAATGGAGGCGGGACGTTGCCATGGAGTTACTGGTGAAGTGGAAAACTGCTAAGGGGGCGTTGGTGAAGGGGAAAGGGGGCAGCGGCTAGTAGTAATGGGGGGGGGGGTAACCAGTGGCCAATGAAGCGCTGATAAAGGTGGGGCAAATAATGGAAAGGTAGGCTTACAGTAAAGGGGCGGGCAGCGGGCAAAGGGTGCACTGGTAAGGGGACAGGCAGTGGCCAAAGAGGCACTGGTAGGGGGGCAGGCAGCGTCCAAGGAGGGGGCGGACGGCGACCTGGATGTCTTAAGAGTTTGGAGAGGTGGTATTTGCGTAGTGACAATACTGATTAAACCGAGAGGCACGAATTAATATTAATAAAGCGAGCTTGGCTTTATTTCTGCGAAATTTGTAATGATGTACAGTATAGGGTTAGTGTAGTTCATTTATTGTGCATCCCATACCCATCCTGCGAGTGGTAGTGACAAAAGTTACAAAGGTACATAATGGTCTAGGAGCTGAACCCTAAGCAAGTTACTACACTGATGAGCTAGTTACATAATATGTTGGATATGCGTCCTATGTGCGGTGCTGTAGGTAAAGATGGTGTTCGTATAGGCCAGATTCTGCACTACAAGCATTTATATAAGTAGATAGTGAGTGGTGCGAGTCTTATCATGTTAACCTTTTAGTGCTTGGATAAGTTCAACAAGGATACGCTCTGAACTGGAACACTATTGCAGTACAAAAATATATTCATTTTAAAGATGGATAAATTCACTGTATTTAGACAACGATGCCAGCGAATGACGTGGCGTCCTATGTACAGAAAATAGGTTTTCAAATATAATTATGCTGACACGATTAATCTACCTTCTGCTTGATCAACACCAGTTGTTTTAAATGTCAGTCGATGTAGCTGAGCACGAGATAGATTTGAATTATTTTAAGACTGATAACATTGCTATTTCCGTGAAGAAATTGAAAATGATTAAGTGAAATTCTTTAAGCTTCGAGAGATTTACCTATTTGGTCGATCTACAATTACGGTTGATATAGTTATCTTGAGATGATTTTGGGGCTTTTTTAGTGTCCCCGCGGCCCGGTCCTCGACCAGGCCTCCACCCCCAGGAAGCAGCCCGTGACAGCTGACTAACACCCAGGTACCTATTTTACTGCTAGGTAACAGGGGCATAGGGTGAAAGAAACTCTGCCCATTGTTTCTCGCCGGCGCCTGGGATCGAACCCAGGACCACAGGATCACAAGTCCAGCGTGCTGTCCGCTCGGCCGACCGGCTCAGTGAGATACAGTTGTGAAGATACAGTAGATAATTTCTCTCTCAATGCCAAATAGAATCTCTTAATCGTCCGAGGTTCACTATTCAATTACCGTACTTGGCTGCAGTACTTTTGTATTTATTATTTGAGCTTTGAAGCTATGCGTGTTGTGAGATTATGTGAATTTTAAGTCTGATTTCATTGACCATGCGGTTTTGAGACCATGTGTGCCAAGCATTGGCAGTGTTGATATTGTTGTGTTTTGAAACCGTGCTGTAAACTGGATTGTGAGACTGAGCTTTCTAAGACTTAAAGTGTGTTGAAAAAAAAAGTTCATATCATACAACCCATTCCTTGGGATCATATCATATTTTAAGAAACTCACATGTTTACACTAATATACGAGTCTCATTGTTTCTGGCTTAATAATTCCAGAAGAAATGTGCTTTAGGCATTGGTAAAGCATATTTTGGAAATGTGAGCAAACTGTCCCAGAGCTACTAAACAATGCTCTAGGTCAAGGGGCATTTAATGCCATTTGCCATAATACCATTTAATGCCATGGTAAGCCTGAAGGGCTTACCATGTTGTTACCTTGTGTTATTTTTTATGGGTCAACATCATCGCTGCCTAGTTGCAGACCAGACCTCATGGTTGGTGGTCTGGTCAATCACTAACCACCAGCAGAGCTTCTTGTTGTCCCCTCTCTTATCCTTTCCTCCCTCTTCCACACCATTACCCTCCCCCTTCTCTCTTTTGCTTTCTTCCAGAAAATGTAATACTGTATTATTAACAGGTGGAAACTGCTAAAATACTCAATAGGAAACAAATCCACAATTTCAGACTTCATGAATATTTCTTAGTGATGGTACTGAGGCAAACCCTGACTGACCTATGATACTCCCATACCACCCATATATATTATCTTGAAAAGTTGAGTGAGGCTAAGTATAGTTATCTTAGGTATACACAGCAATGTGCTGCTACCCTATTCTGAATGAAAGATTACACAGTGCAGATAAAAAACTAGCTATAAGTTCATCTAATATTCTCATCTCACAGGATGGTTAGTGATACATGAAATGTAAGGCTGATCTATTAGCCTCCACTAGCAAAATCTGGGTACAGCACAATGATATCTTCCAATATTCCTGAGTGTATGAAGTAATTACAGAACTCAGAGTACCTCATACAAACACAATTCTTCTCTTCACAGCTGCTGCCACGCTGGGATTGGACGCGTATTTACTATTCCGACTGCTTCATCACCAATCCATATTACGTTAGCCGCTCCTTGACTGAGGATGACTGTAATGTAAGCTAATGTTACGGAGTTTGTGGATTTATTGTTATCATTTCTTCAGCTGTAGAGATATTTGTAATCTCAATGCTGTAGAGATATTTGTAATCTCTATATTTTGCAATCTTTGAAATTTTTATGCTAGCCCCCTCTGTATTATAGCCCCCCCAGCTCATTGGAGCTTAGGCACTTGTTCCACAGACTGTTCCAATCATACCAGGTCCCTGAAACTTATGTAGCCTACCAGAAACCAAGATCAGAATTTGGTTCTCTTAAAGCGGCAAGGAGAGCACAAGGATCAAAGATTGACCCAAAACCAAGGAGACCACCCCAGAAAGTCATTGTCAAGGCAAAACAAACCACTGCTCTTTAAAGAAATTAAATTAGTAAAATAAGGCAAACAATAGCTATGCGTGCAACTAGCAAAAAAACTGTGCCCATCTCTCCCAGCCACCACCAGGCTGCAGCTTTCCTTACTTGTAAGTCTTGATTGCACCTAATGTAATAGTAACAATATTAATGTGAAAGTATTTTATATGATTAAAATGGATGTATGTTAATTACAGTATATTCTGTAGTACTGTACAGTATTTCTTATGAGCTTTTGTGTAAAATTGTTGCAGATTTCTGCTGTTAAGAGATGTAAAAATGAATATCAATTCTTATTTGCTATATTGGTGAAACATTACAATATGTATACAGTACCTTAGTAAATATGAAGATTTTTAATCTTGTGATTAAAGATACAGTACTTATCTTTACTGTCCTTTACAGGTGTGTGAATCATTGGATAAGGTGGACCGTCTGACAAATGTCTCTTCACAAGTGGTGTCTGAAGATTACCTAAAGAATGATATACCCTTCATTGTTACAGATGCCATGGATGACTGGCCAGTAATGAACACTGAACAGTTCTGGTTTGATAATATTACAGAGGTCAGTACCATCTTGAATGTTGATGATGCATTTAATGCACATGTTAAAATGCACTGTTTCTCCTAGTATTGCATTTATCTATGAAATTATTAAAAACCTGATTGAAGCCATATTAGAAGAGTTACCCTTAATTTTTCTACTCTGGCTGAACTTCATTATTTTTAATTTCAGCATATCCTATGATGGACAACTTAAAGAGGATATGACTAAAAAGATTTCACAATACAGTAATTGCAAGCATCTCAGGATCCAGCCCCTTAAGCCAATTTTTTATTGCAATGGTGTAAATGCTCCAGGCTGATCTATTTCCCTGTGTCCAAAATTTTGATTAAACATTTTTTATGACATATGTTGGGGACTTGTTCCAATAATAATTTAGAAGTTATGGCTTCATAATAATTTTCTGAATAATGATTCTTGCATTTCCACTGACCTAAACTCAGTCCTCCATTGAATGATAAAAAAGCACAATACTGTATAACAAACTTTAAAAAAATATATTGCCAGGAAGTTACTAATGATCCTGATTTTAAAGTGGCCCCCTGCCCACTCCCCCCTCTTGAAATCTGTTCATTTTCCAACACATTACAAATTGGAGGGAGATCCAGTGATTCAATTTAGTTTGTTGTTTAGAGGAATTCATAAGGAGTTCTGATTTTGGTGGCACTACTGTACATGTTCTTAAGAAAGTAAATGGTGTTTACTCTCATGTATGGTGATACATTCTCTTGAAATGGATGTCTCATGGTTTTATTTTATCTTTAATATTTATTTCTCTTTAATAATATTATATCCTCAATGTACATTACAGATGTTTGCTGGTAATAACTGCTAATAATGACTCTTTCATGAATGGTGGCAGATGTACTTGAGTGAGGAGCTTCGTACTATTTACCCTTGTGAATTGACATCAAACCTTCGCCTTCGTCCTGATGACTTAAGAAGTTTTTTGAAAAAAATTCATAATCCAGATATACATCGCTGGTATGGCCACTGGTAAGTTTCTGCTTGTTAAGAGACTGATATACATTATATCTCAGCAAGTAGTGCTTAAAATATGAAACAGTACAGTATAAAAACAGTAAAAATTCCTATGCTAGCTCAGACCTTGAGCTGGGCCTTGCACTTCACAAACACAATTAAGTGAGCACATTGCATTAGATTTCCATGTGAAAGGTGCCAACTTCTAGCTTCAATTCCAAGCTGTTCATGTCCAGAATGTCATAATTTATGGACAAGTTAATGCAGAATAACATTACCACAGCTAGATAACTCTGAGCAGCCTTGTTAATGTTTTAACAAGTACATTAAGTTCCTTACATTCTCCTCTTCTCACTGTATCTTTTTCTGCCTACTATAATGCCTACTTTCCTATATATTATTTGTATATATTGTCTTTGGTATTTTTTCTACTTCAAAAAGTCTCTTAATTTTAATATTCAGTGTTTGTGTAAGCTTATTGGTAATCTATTTTATATAAAAAATACATGTCTCCATCTATAAGCAATGGTACAAATTTAACAATTTGTACAATATCTTGCATTTCTATAAGGTTTTTATTTTGTTGTAATTTTAACAGGGAAAACTGTAATAAAAAGGCTGCGAAGGCCCTGCGGCAGATATATCGCCGTCCATACTTCATTCCGCACATGGTTGATCTGTCTGACTCCAACTGGGTCATTATATCATCAGATTTTAGAGGCAAAGTATATAAAGAAGTGAGTAACCTACCGGTATATGTTTTTCATTGTTGAACTTTAAGCAACTTATTCTTGAATGCTACAAGAACTATTCCCAACAATAAAAATTTATTTTAATGCATAACATAGTAATTTACTTTTTATAAAACAAATAACACTCTTCCTTTCCTTTAGATCGACTTCCAAACTGAGTTACTATGGGTAGCTCAGGTTCGGGGCTGGAGTCGTATAAGACTAGTGCCTCGGGACCATGTGACCACTTTTGTCCCGAGTTACTTGAAACTATTACTGAAAGCCAAATGAGTAAGTTCTATAATTTGTTTTGTGGTTATGTGGTAATGCATATCAGATTGTTAGCATTAAAATTTAGCAAACCTGCTTATTTTGAATGGGAAGATATTTTTGCATTAAATTTTTTTTTGCATTTGAATTCCATGTAATTTGCCAGCAAATTGCTGTTGTTAGGTGATTGCTCTAAATTCAGAGAATTTTCAGAGAATTGCTCTAAATTCAGAGAATTTAGAGCAGATTTTTTAGAAGATTATATTGAGCTGTGGAAAGCTCCCTCTCCTTGCAAGAGACCTGACATGTCATTTAACGAAAGATTTAAATAATTCATTTATGTAAATTCACTACAGTACTGTACTTAATATTAGATGTAAATTAATACAAAATCTAAAGCTAAACAGGAGTCTAAACATTAGTGCAAAATGATATATTCTATTCAGGTTTAATTCATGGGTGATGAACATTGGTTTAATAAGGGAGAATGTTTCTTTACCTACAGTATTTGAGAGAAATATTACTATTTTGTTACAATATCAGCAAACATAGTTTGGTTATTTAGAGTTCTTTGAGAAGTGAAAACAGTTGGGAATATTTCCATATATCAAATTGGTACCCGAGAGTTAGGCAACTGTTATTGGTTATATTCTGGGCAAGGTCAGTTGTTGACTTGGGAAATCTTGACAGTGGGAAATGATATGCAAATTCACTACATATCATAGGGTAGGTATGGCTTTAACTATTTTCAACTTGATAAAAGGTAGTGCAACATTTTACAGTATTTTATTAGGGAGGCTGTTCCAAATTTAGGACCATTTATTTATGTACTTGGCATATTTCTTTGGTCGAGTCAGACTCTAGGGACATTGAAAAGACATTGACTATTGGGTTTTACGGAGTTCCATTGGCTACCAAGAGTGATGTTGTTAGAATTGGTTAAATTTGTACATAGAATGGCTTTATAGTTAGTAAGATTTTGTTGGAGAAGAAATATTTTAGTTGAAATATTTGTAAGCACAGTACATACATACTGCACAGTAGTTCTGCCTATACTATATCCAGCTACATATCAAGAAATTGTATCATTTATATTTAAAATTGTACAGTATTATAATTGTGGATTATATTGATAAGAGCTTTGGTTGTGCAACAATTAGCAATGATAACTGCAAATATATCAGTCTATCCACTCGAATTGAGACGGCAGGTACAGCTGACTATACTGTCATAGACACAAGTTGAGTGCAATTAACTTTGATCAAGTTTCGTAGAGGTGTTTAGGCCCAAAACCTAATGTGATGGGTAATACTATGGTTGCTAGGTGGGGAACCAAACTAGACAGTTACTTTTAAGTTTGTAGTAACATACTGTATAGCACAAAAATATTTCAAAGTACTGTAGTCTGGTTACAACCAATATGTACACAATTTTAGATTAAAAATCACTCTTACTCTTTTTATTCCATAACAGTATGATAAATTTTCCTGAGCAACATTATTTAGTAATGATAAGTGTTATAACTTTAATAAGGCCTAATCTTTAAATAAGATATAATTTTTATTTTTTCAGTTGTGGTTACAAATTTACTATGGAAATTTGAATACATCCCCGGAGAGCTGACAGACAACTTGGCTATTGCTGTGGGTGGTTTCTGGACATAAAGTACCTAATTACAACAGTCATGGTAAACAGAATTGAAGCTGTGAGAGTGCTGCTAGTCTGTATATCTTTGTAACAGTTTATGGACCATATAAAGAAGAAAAAACAAGAATTTTACATACAAATTTAAAGCAAGATTTTCAGAGCACAGAAATTCAGTTAAAGAAAAAAAGGCTAGTAAACAGATAAAGCCACATATCACTTGTTATTCACTATGTGCTGTATATTGGCAAGTCATATGTCTCAAATATGAAAATAATATAGGAAAAGGGAGCAAATTATGCATCATATCAATTGCTTTTGCTGAATTAGCAGCCTCAGCAGATAAACTTTCATCAAAGATGTTGTTAATGCCATATACATTTGGTAAAGTATATTTAATTAGATATTCATTATAATTCCTAAATATCTCAAGTCAAGCGTTTACAAATAACACTATTGTACTCAAGTCTTGCAATACCCAAATTCTGTACAGAATATCCATGACAAAGTTTATATAAAAAATACAGTAATAGTTTTGAATTATATTGTAATTATAAATAAAAAGCAAAGCTGTACAGTGTTTGTTTTTAATTTACAATATTAATCCAGTACATATCAAGCCTGTATGTAGAATTTCACACACACAGTGCCTGCTGAGAGGATACAAGTCACATTGTATTCACCTAGTTGTGTTTGCGGGGGTTGAGCTTTGCTCTTTCGGCCCGCCTCTCAACTGTCAATCAACTGTTTACCAACTACTATTTTTTTTCCCCACATCACACACACACACCCCAGGAAGCAGCCTGTGACAGCTGACTAACTCCCAGGTACCTGTTTACTGCTAGGTAACAGGGGCATTCAGGGTGAAAGAAACTTTGCCCATTTGTTTCTGCCTCGTGCGGGAATCGAACCTGTGCCGCAGAATTATGAGTCCTGCACGCTATCCACCAGGCTACGAGGCCCCCGAGGCTTGTACAAAAGACAGTTTGTCAATGAACTTTAAAACCTATGTAACCTTACCTTACCTAACCCAAACCAACCTAACCAGACCCCACCACACCTAAGTTTATAGTCTAAACTAACATATATTGTTAAGTTTTAACCGAAAACAGGATTTGTTGAACTATATTTTGTACAATTTAACTATATATCCCACCTGGGAGGGTGTGGGCTGGATGTCTCCTATCTACAGGGGCAAATCAAGAGACTTCAATGTGCATTAATTTTTTTTATAGTACAGTGGTGCCTTGATTAATGAATTTAATCCGTTCCGGCACCGAGCTCATCATGTGAAACGCTTGTCTTGCAAAACAACAACAAACCTGTCGTCGGAGGCGTCCGAGAACCAGTGGGAACACTAAAAGTGTTACTTCTCTATTATAACTTGAAATTTCTCTTGTTATTCTTTTACATTTAAATGTCAGGAGTCTGCTAGGCATTTGGTACACCTATCCAATTCTTAAGCCTGTCATCATATCACTGAACTCATCAGACTTAAGGCACGACAATCTTCCTTAACCTATGTTTTGAATCTTATACTCTGTCTAAAATATCCTCCTTGTGTCCATTTCCACCACTTTGAAGGATATGCATATCAGGAAAACTGGTCTACATTTATTTTTTCACCTGCCTATCCTACTTTTTTTTGTATCATTGTGCTGTATTTCCTACTTTTCAGCTGTATTGTATTAATTTACATTCTTTATCAATACTGTAGTGACACTCAGGATTCAGCCACTTCCTTCAGAAGCCACAAAGATCCAGGAGCTGCAGCTCTTGGCCATAAAACTTTTAGCTGTTTGTTGTTTGGTGCCATGTGGCTCCCTGACACTTTTCATACTTTTTCACACCTACATTTGAAGCTGTGAATAATATAATCAATTACCTCCTCCTCTAATTTATTTCTCTCGTTTACTGTTGATTTGATTACTGTTTCTCTCGTTAAGAGATTTCTCTCTTAGCAAGTTGAAAAAATACTCATGTCCCACGTACTCCTCAGTGTTTCCAGTTTCCACCCATTTATTTCACAACCCATGTTAAACATTCTATTCTTGTTCACTTTGTTATCTCTAATAATTTTGTATGTTGTGATCAGGTTTATCATAATTTTTCTAGATAAGGATTCAGATTTCTTAAATCTATCATCTCATCCCAAGTCTCTTAGCTTTTTGTGAACCATTTCTGAACTGGCTTGTGAAAACACCAGAGTACAGTACTGTGCTATATACAGGATAACTTCCATACTAACATTTGATGATAATTTTTCAGTTAAATTTGATTCAAAATTCTATAGTTTTGCACCCAAAATATATATTCAATAAATATATCAACAATGTCACACATCTGCAACCAATTCCTTATAAAATTGCAATATTCTATGGTGTAAGCTCCCTGACATCAAACCAAAAGGCGACCAGTTTAAATTTTGTCACGTAGAATGCAAAGAGTAACATTCAAATGAAGTAAAATCCAAGTGTAGTGAAAAGCTCTATATCCCAGGGGACAGTCCTTTCACCACTCTCTTTCTCATTCTTATATCAGATATAGACAATGATTCCAGTTGCAGCTTTATAATCATTTGCAGATGATACAAAAATTATCCTAAAAATTTTCTCTGCTGAAAAATTACATGCCAATAATAATAATAAGTCTTCGAGTGAGCAATGGAAAATAACGCGATGCTCAAGTGCCTCATGTTGCTTTCTCCTTTCACAATGCTGCTGCTTTATCTGTACCACTATTATTCTTATAGAAATTGTTTTTGCAGCTAATACAAGCTGCAAAGCTACAAGCTGACTCTTATTTACTTTTTACTTTGTTAATTGTTGTTAGCTAATTTATTTGAAAAGTAGATATTTTTTTTAATAAGGCTAAACAAAAAAGTTTATAAAATTTTAATTTATTTCAAGCTATAAGACAGATCTAATACATATTGGATTTAGCAGGTGATATAAACAGGGATTACCTATGAACAGCTGTAACATAGAATGTGTCACCTATCATTAGGAAACATTGTTTCCCCTTATACTAAATGTGAATGTTAAAGTATATAATGAAAATTTCCATATTTTTTGTAAAAGGCTTCAATTAACATATTTAACTTTGATAGATGGCTTCATTGAACATTTTTTAATACAGTTTGCTATATTGTAGTTGTTATTTTTTAAAGAAATATTAACACATTAATTAATATGTATTAACGAAGTTTAGATCGCTCTTTATAAAATGAACTTTCTAAGTTTCCTGTACTATATTTGGTAAGGATTCCATAGGAAACCAAGTACTATACCGTTTGTACACGGTTAAGAAGTCTAGTGTGGAAATTCAGAGTACTGTAATTGTATCTTAAACTTCAGTACCAGTGGCATAGTGGGAACACACTCACCCAGTGCTTCACAAGCGACTTGGCTTGGATTAGTATCCTGGCCAAGGAGGATTGACTAGGTGCCAATCCTTAACTGTAGCCTCTGTTAACCCCAGCAGTGAATGGGTACCTGGTTGTTAAACGATTTGGCGCATCTTATTTCAGGGAAAATTAGGATTAAGGACCTGTCCGAAATGCTATACGTACTAGAGGCTTTACAAGAATTTAAGCACTCTTGTACTTTATATATAAATAAAAAAAAATCATAATCCCATTACAACTGTTCACAGTCAACATTTAGTGTGCATAAACTATGTCGCACTAACACAGTGACAGTTCCTCCAAGTGGCACAATAACTTTCATATTCCCCTCCATCACAGAATAATGTGCATATTGTATAATGACTGTAGCCTGGTATTAAACTCAAGCATACAGTAGTCTACACTGTACTGTATATGTAAATTAGCATCACATAAAATTAGATACTGTACTGAATGATATCGAACATGGTGTACTGCTAGTGAGACATTTGTATCAATTATTACAACTTTAATTCTTAATAAATGGACTGAAATGCTTTTTAAGTTAAATTTTTTTTTTAAATTTAATTTTAATAAGTGCCATGTATCATTTTATGCTGCATGTAATGTACCTCCCAAATAATTTTCAGGAAAACACTATTTGTAGCATGGCAATCTTGAAAAAGATAAGCTTCATATTAATATGTATTTCATCTTAATTAAAAAGAGGTGCAGCATTACATAGCATGCATTATTCAACTAGATAGTTGGATATCTTATGTTTAGTTCTGCTTTTGACAGTGGAAAATGGAATGACTGATGATAGCTCATGTTGGAAGCACTAAATTACTCTTCATCACAGGACAAACATTGAGAGCAGTAGGATGGTTGAGCAGCAACAGCTGCGGCAGACTGGTGGTGGTGGTGGGAGACATACTCAACAGTGGCATAAGAATTTCTGGTTGAATTAAAGTTTTATATTTGTAAATGTAAAAAAAATAGCTATACATTTTTCTGGTGCTCATTAAACACACGAAAGAATCTTCACCGAGATTAAGTTAAGACTATAGAAAGCACATCTAAAAACTGTGAATAATTACCATAATGTATACTTGACTAAGAACAATTTCTAAAGTTTATATTTGACTCTTAATTCTGTATTAAATTTTATCAAAATTTTTACTATAATTTCTTATGAATTTTTTGCACCTGAGAAAAATATTCATGCCATCATAGGCAAAAGAAATAAACATTTACAAATCTTAAATTATATGTAAACGTTATCCCATATACTGTACTTTATCAGTATAATATTTACAAATTTTAAAATAGCCAATATGTACATTCCAATGACTTTGTATCTATTAAAATCTTAAGATTCCTAAAAATCTCTGGTTTAGATTCTATAAGACCAATAAAATGTATTATATCCAGATTTAGAGTTGAAATTTTGCTCGGGAATCCTGGAGACACCACTATTTCACATCCATTGAAATACATGTCTATTGCGCATTTCAATCTTCACTGATAATACCCATCAAAAACAGGTAAAACACCTATGGCTCAGTTCACATAGAAGTAAATAGATACTGTACTTAGGAGTTAGGCGAATGTTGTGGGTTGCATCTTTGTGAAGATCAGTTAGTATCCAAGAGTGTCCTCAGTAAGTAATAGGTTTGCTATTCCCAACAATGGGAAATGAATTAAGTAAATTAATAATCAGTTCTGATACGAACCCAGGCCAAAGCTCTCTCGAATCTCAGGGCAAATGCTTTACCACTACGCCACAGGGACTATTGGATCGTCAATATAGATGGTATGGCAAAGCTTAAATGTTGCTTATACTTGACAGAACTAATTGCATGCTCTCTGAGGATTCGGATCCGTTTCCAGGTTGGAAACAAAATGGGAGACTGTCCCGAAAACACAATAGCTAAACCGTGTAGTGTTAAAGCACTCACCTAGCGCTTCAAGAGCACTTTGCCCTGGGTTCCTATCCTGGACGGGGAGGATTGACTGGGCGCCAATCATTAACTGTAGCCTCTGTTCACCAAGAAGTGGTTGTTTAAACAATTTGGCAGGTTGTACTCGGGGAAAAATTAGGATTAACTTGGGATTTTCACTCACTCACACACATCCTGGGGATGTGTGTGTGAAAATAGGATTAGGACTTGCCCGAAACGCTATGCGTGCTAGTGACTGTACAGAATGTAAGAACTCTTGTATATAATTAAGGACTGCATGGACCTGAATGGGTACCTGGCTATTAGCTTGACAAGAATGTAAGAACTTTGTATATATAAATAAAATAAAAAATAATGTAAACCGGCAAAAACTCACTGCCTAGCGGCGTGGCACAAAAGGCGACTCCTGAAGACACACGGCAAGCGTACCCCGAGGCAGTTTAGTTTAGTTCATTTTATTATGCACCCCACACCCATCTTGGTGGTGTAGTGAAAGGGTTACAAGGCACATATGGGATTCAGGGGACTGAACCCCACAATTCATTTAGCTAAGCAAGTTACAATCTGATGACCAGTTACAAAAATTCAATATAAGTCGTCACATCAACAATGGTTCGAGATCGACCTCAAATACAGGTTCTAAAATTAAGCAACTGACTCTGTGCCTAGCTAGTGTCACAATTTAATGCCTGTCCTGCACACCGCCCCCCATCCGTGGCACCCCGAGCAGCGCAGAGATTAGACAGTCGCAGAACGTCAAGGTTGAACTGGAATCCTCTGGGTGAATGATGGTGTCAGTGGGTTAGAGGCAGTTACAGCACGGATTCGTGTCGCGTTGAAGGCATCAACTGATCGTTTTTATTTTTGTTGCAATGTTTACGTTTTCTATGTTTGTTGTCCAATTGACTTTAATTGAATGAACAGGTTAAATGTGATGCATGTACTCACCTAGTTCTGCTTGTGGGGGTTGAGCTTTGGCTCCTTGGTCCCGCCTTCTATGTGTACGTACGGACATACGTACGCACACATGCACACCACAACGCGTACACATACCATGTGTGTATTAGAGAGAAATATTGGAAAGCAGATTGGGAATCAGTACATTTTTTTTAACTAGACAACCGATGGTTAGAAATCCCCGTGGATTTCCCCATGGCACAGAGGAAAACCACTCGCCTGGCCTGATTAATTAGCTGGAGACTCAATCTGTAGTACTTACTGCTTTTGCTAAACCCATGGCAGGCTATCATTCATTAACAAGCGTCGATGGCTTTGCCTGCACGCACGCACCCACACACAAAGACACGAAACTTTAAGCAGTTCGTATTTCTTATATTTTTTGTCATTTCTATTAATATTTTAATATGGAGCATTTCACATTGTCCTATTGTTCTTGTTCTTCCTCTGGTTCTGGTTCGTGCTCATGTTCTTGTTCTGGTTCATGTTCTTGTTCTGGCTCTGGCTGTTCTTCTTGCTCTGGCTCTTCTTCCTCCTCGTAGTCGTCTTCCTCCCTCTCATCCTCATCAGCAATGGCTTCCTGGTACTGTTGGTACTCTGACACCAAGTCGTTCATGTTGGCCTCAGCCTCTGTGAACTCCATTTCATCCATTCCCTCTCCTGTGTACCTGAAACCAGTTAGTTAGTTTAGTTCATTTATATGCACCCCATACCCATCCCGTGGGGGGGGGGGGGTGGAAAGGTTGCAGAGGCACATAATGGGCTCAGGGACTGAGCCCCACAATTCATTTACCTAAGCAAGTTACAATCTTGATGAGCTAGTTACAAAATTCAATATAAGTCGTCACATCAACAATGGGTTCGAGATCGACCTCAAATACAGGTGAACCACCAGGAGAGATTTTTGTAAGCACTGCATAGTAAGTATACCCGTTCCGTACAGAGACAGAGATATTGAATTATAAACAACATAAGAGGTGTGTTAGACTGCGTGTAGATACTCTGGATTATAGACACGTCCCATAAGGATACATCTACATCTCATACAAATTATAAGAGAAAACACTGAAATTACATATGAGAATTTTCGGAAATGGTACTAGTCATAATTTTATAACCATCAATAAATACAAAGTGCGCCAAACAATACTTTAATATGTTTTTAATACATTCAAATGTATGCTTGTAATATATATATATTTCACGCAAGTTTATTTGCAATTTATTACTGTTATCAGGATCTCTCTCAAACGCACAAATTATAAAGTGCATCTGATTTTAACATCGAAAATGCCGAGATAGTCTCTGAATACAACTTCATAATAAAATAATTTGTTAGCAGGTGGCAGGAAGCAATTATAAACAATTCCTTCAATATCTTACCAGTGAAGGAAGGCCTTCCGCCGGAACATTGCCGAAAACTGGTCGCCGATACGGACAAACAACTCCTGATGGCTGTCGTGTTCCCTATGAACGTCCCCGACATTTTGAAGCCTATGATTGGTAAATCAGAATGTATATGATAGTCTTTTTAACATGGCAGAGTTAGATAAACATAAGTATGACTTCATATTAATTATATAAATCTAATATAAATGATGGAAGTAACAAATAGGAAAGGTGAGAAACTGATATAATTAACACAAATTGCAAGTACAAAGATGGAAAATAATTAATTTGCTAATATGAATGTCACGAATTCTGCCGTACACCTAAACTAACGCTCACTGAATCAGTATGAGGTTCACAACAAACTACTAATCACAGGATGAGCATAGTACTGGTGCACAATAAACTAGCTACCGCTAGCGGCACAAATCATTATAATTACTGCCCAATTGCAACCTGATCAATGCCCTCAGCACAGTAAGGCAACAGCCACAGCCCAAGAACAACCTGATCAATGCCCTCAGCACAGTGAGGCAACAGCCACAGCCCAAGACCCTGATCAATGCCTCTTAAGCATACCTTTGTACTTTTGTAGGCTCAGTTTGTGTTCATAATATGGTGAAGATTTCCATAAGCCGTGCTGATTATTTTAGTATTGATCTTACACATGACGTATAGATTGTCTTGAG
>WNGS01165523.1:33404862-33430790 GCA_020271785.1 Procambarus virginalis | reverse complement strand
CTATTTGTACTCACCTATTTGTGCTTGCGGGGGTTGAGCTTTGGCTCTTTGGTCCCGCCTCTCAACTGTCAATCAACTGGTGTACAGATTCCTGAGCCTACTGGGCTCTATCATATCTACACTTGAAACTGTGTATGGAGTCAGCCTCCACCACATCACTGCCTAATGCATTCCATCCGTTAACTACTCTGACACTGAAAAAGTTCCTTCTAACGTCTCTGTGGCTCATGTGGGTACTCAGTTCCACCTGTGTCCCCTTGTTCGCGTCCCCCCAGTGTTGAATAGTTTGTCCTTGTCTACCCGGTCGATTCCTCTGAGGATTTTGTAGGTTGTGATCATATCTCCCCTTACTCTTCTGTCTTCCAGTGTCGTAAGGTGCATTTCCCGCAGCCTTTCCTCGTAACTCATGCCTCTTAGTTCTGGGACTAGTCTAGTGGCATACCTTTGGACTTTTTCCAGCTTCGTCTTGTGCTTGACAAGGTACGGGCTCCATGCTGGGGCTGCGTACTCCAGGATTGGTCTTACATATGTGGTGTACAAGATTCTGAATGATTCCTTACACAGGTTCCTTACACAGGTTTGTGTGTGTGTGTGTGTGTGTGGGTGGGTGGGTGTGGGTGGGTGGTGTGTGGGTGGTGTGTGTGTGTAAAATATATATAACATATCCTAGTAGATATCTGATGATATATAATAGTAGTTTTACTACTAGTAGGCACCTAGTAGTTTTAGGATCTATATCAAGGTAGTGTTCTGAGCGCTAGTCTCTTTCTGGTTGCCCTCAATGGTTTTTCTTTCCTCTCTTCCTTCTGGCGTCTTCTACACTCACTACGTCGATCATACCCTTTGCTGTCGGGGTGATTCGCCTCTCCTTCGACAGCGGCTTCAACTTGCGATTATTGCTGTGTCGTCTTGGGCCACCGATCATGGCTTCCGGTTCTCTATGTTTAAGACTTGTGCGATGACCTTTACTCGGAAGTGTGTCATTCTTCGTCCCTCTTTGTTGCTTTATGGTCAATCCCTTGTTGTGTACAAGGATTCTGCTAAGCTTTTGGGGTTAATCTTTGACACTCGTTTCTTGATCGGCTCATATCTCTTATCTGCGAGTTGAATGCTTTAATGCCATTACCCTCCTTAAGGTTTTGTCCCATACTTCTTGGAGAGCGGATAGATGCACTCTCCTCGCTTTACATTCCTCTCTTGTCCTGTCTAAACTCTCTTATGGTTGCCCGCTTACTCGTCTGCTTCTCCTACTCTTTGCCGTCTTGGTGCTTTGCACCATACTGGGTTGCACCTCAGCTCTGGTACCTTTCGTTCAACTCTCGTCGTCAGCTTGTATGTTGACACTGGCTTCCTATCTCTCCAGGACCGCTGTGATTGCTACTGTCTTCTCTCTTGTGCATTGCTTGCAACATCCTTCCTCTCGCCTCTGTCGTGCTTTAACTTTTACCCCTCCTGTGGTTCCTGTTCCTCTTCACCACTTCCCTCTTTCTGTTCAGTTATCTCGCTTACTGGATTCTCTTCAATTTGTATTTCTAATGTATCTCCTCGTGTTGTTCCTTCCTTGCCCCCGTGGAGAGTTCCCCTTCCGAAGTTTTGTACATCCTAACCCGCATCACTAAAGCTTTATACCCCTCCTACGGTTCTGAAACGCCTTTTCCTTGAACTTTTCTTCGCACTCCCACTCCGTTTCCATCTTCACCGATGGGTCTAAGTCCGCGGACAGTGTAGGCTACTCTGTTTTTTTCCTGACAGCACTTATATGTGTCGCCTACCTCCGGAGACTAGCATCTTCACAGCAGAACTTTATGCTATTCTCTTTGCTCTTCGTCTCCTGTTTTCTCGTTGTCAATCTTCCTTTGTAGTTGTCGTTGACTCTCTTAGTGGCCCTCGTGGCTCTCGGGTCTTTTAATCCGGTCCATCCAGTGGTTGTCGAGATTCAGCATTGGCCGTTTCTTATTTCCAGTAAATTCAAGTCGGTTGAGTTTTGCTGGGTTCCCAGCCATATTGGTGTCTCTTTAAATGAGCATGTGGATGCTGCTGCTAGGGAAGCTGTTCGCTCTTGTCCCATCTCCCATAAAGTTATTCCTTATTCTGACTTACCCAGTTATTTATTCCTTCATCCTTACCCGTTGGTGGGATTGTTGGTCTTCTGTTACTGGTAACAAACTGCATACTCTTAAGAGTAGTGTGTCCTCATGGCCGTCCTCCTACCACCGTAACCGGCGATGGGAAACAGCTCTGGCGAGGTTGCGTATTGGCCATACACGCTTAACTCACGGTCACTTAATGGAGCGCCGCCCTGTTCCATATTGTCCACATTGCATTGTCCCTCTTACAGTCGTGCATATCCTTGTTGAATGTCCTGACTTCCAGGACGAGCCCAATCACTTGGGCTGGATGGTAGAGCGACGGTCTCGCTTCATGCAGGTCGGCGTTCAATCCTCGACCGTCCAAATGGTTGGGCACCATTTCTTTCCTTGTCCTGACCCCCCTTCCAAGTGCTATATAGTCGTAATGGCTTGGTGCTTTCCTCTGATAATTCCCGTCCCTTCCTGAGGTTTGTTAAGGTCTTACAGCAATGGTCCTAAGACCCCTGTGAAACACCATTATCCGTTCCTCTCCAGCCTGCCATGTTTCTGGCTTTGTTTCCTGTCTGTCAAGTACTCCCCTACTCAGGAGAAGGGCTACTCCAATGCCCTTTTCTTGTTATCCCTTCTTGTCTCTCCATCTTGTAATTACCTAAGTGTAGTTACAGGATGACGGCCACGCTCGTGGTGTCCCGTCTTCCCAGTAGTGTCATATGACGCTTGGAAACTACTGACGGTCTTTTGTGAGGAACTTTTGATAAATTGACAGTTTACAGTACTATAAAAGGCACGCCTTTATATTTGTACAGAACTTGAACTGTTTTTAGGTACTACAGTCCATATTTTGTATAAATTTATTCACTGTATAAAGGCTATATTACTTTTGGATGATGGTTTGATATAATAATAAAAAAATAAATACACACTAGCGATCGACAACTGTTATACGGGAAAAAGAATGAAGACATTTTAATTAATAATTGCTGACAATGCCGCCGGCTTCCTGTCCCCGTCGTGGCCATTAGATAGATGACGGTCCTCTGGTAAGTTTGAGTAATACATACAAAGGATATGTATTATAATTTTGGCGAGTTGTATATCGGGCACCTACGCGTTAATCTGTCTTCCCCACTGCCTACATGCAACTGGTCTACTGCGGTGCCAAACGTACAACACGTTCCTACACTTTCAAAAAGTATAGTGGACCTGGATTTTATTTAATGTTTATTAGCGTTACAGCAAAACAAGTTTCAAGTTTCGCATTATTTTTGGCTGAAATAAAATGTATTAGTTACAGTACAGTATTCGGGTAAATTCAATACTGTACTAATAATTGATTAGTGAGAATATATGACCATTTTCTACGATAAATATTTTATTTCCCAGAGATATTCAGTACAAGGAATTTATTTTTACCCCTAAATATATGTTTTCCAATCACTTGCCCTGAAAAGCTACAAAATGGCTAGATAGATCGCAGGAGATGCTTGGCAGCGCTGGCCCTCAGCTGGCGGAGGTTTCTCAGCGGTGACAAACTGGCAACAGCAATAGTAGGCAGCCGACCTTCACGTCAGAAACACGAGAGCAGAGCTCAGGGGAAACTTCTCTCTGAAAGCATAATGGGGGGTGATCCACAACCCTCGTCTTCACGAGACACTCGCTCTAAGGCCAAGGAAGCCGGGGCGACGGAGGAGCTGACGATGGAACTGGTGAACGAGGAGATAATGACGCTGTACGAGCTGCTGGAGAGGCAAGGGGTGAGTTTATATTAGCTAAATGTTCCTCGTCGACCCTCTCACGTCCACCTCAGTGACCCTTCGCAGGGTTTCCCGTTTTTTTTCGTTTTAAGTGTGCCGTTATGCGTCACAAGATGTCTCTTGAGATGTCTCTTGCAGTACATCAAATCAAATTGTGAATCTTGTTTAGACTTGTCTCAAGAATTATAAATTAAGAAATGCCAACTTGATTTGTGGATTTTATTAAAAAAATCTAGGGGAGAATTCCGTCATTGTATTGTTATTACATCTTTCCTGCAGTAGTATGCCTATAGGCTACTGCATAATTTGTTAAATATAAACAATTAACTGGATATATAAAGTTGATACTGTAGTTTAACAAAAGTATTAACTACAAACTCAATATAATAATAAATCGGGAAAAATAAGGGGACATTTGACAAGTCGCCGGCTTCCTGTCCTCGTCGAAGCCACTAGAGAAATAATGCCCCCCCTTCACAGGTAAATTCAGGTAACAATAATGATAATATATAATTAGAGATGGCAATCATCGTTATAATAGACTAATACAACAAGTTAAACGAGAATAATTTGTTTAGTTAATTCATTATGCACCCTATACCCATCTTGTGGGCGGTAGTGGAAATAGTTACAGAGATTACATAGTTGGTTTAAGCACTGGTACACCACGATACAGTATTAACGGAACAATGGTGGCGAAAGGTTCTGATGCTACGTGCAGTTTGTGGAGGCCAGCCTCTCTCTCACCCCACAGTGGTGACCCCGGCCAGCCTCTCTCTCACCACAGTGGTGACCCCGGCCAGCCTCTCTCTCACCACAGTGGTGACCCCGGCCAGCCTCTCTCTCACCACAGTGGTGACCCCGGCCAGCCTCCCTCACCACAGTGGTGACCCCGGCCAGCCTCCCTCACCACAGTGGTGAACCAGTGAAGAGCAGAGGTGCCATAGGCACAATCAGAGAGCACTGTATAAACATCAGAGGTCCCCGGTTGTTCAACGTCCTCCCAGCGACTATAAGAAATATTGCCGGAACAACCGTGGACATCTTTAAGAGAAAACTGGACTGTTTTCTAAGAGAAGTTCTGGATCAGCCGGGCTGTGGTGGGTATGTAGGCCTGCGGGCCGCTCCAAGCAACAGCCTGGTGGACCAAACTCTCACAAGTCGAGCCTGGCCTCGGGTCGGGCTTGGGGAGTAAAAGAACTCCCAGAACCCCATCAAGCAGGTATCAAGCAGGTATGACCACGGCCAGCGTCCCTTCACCATAATCCTTAAAGGGGGACTGTAGGTGGGGTAAATGTTAGGCAACGAGGAGCAACAGAGAGGGAGAAAGAAGCAGGGTGAGGATGGAGAGGGATTTAGTAAGGGGATTTAACAAGGGGAGAGAGAGAGAGGACAAAGTATATGGAGTACTTATCGAAACAACGCAACCTGCTTGACCTGAGAAATAATTAAAACTAGCAAACTATTATAATCTAAGGCGAGTGATGAGTGTAGGTGGCCAGTGGCGACGCGGAAGAGTTGGTTCATGTCACGCTTAGGGAAAGTGGGAAACCAGCCGAAGGTTGTGACATGTTCCATATGATAGTCATGTGAAGTAGTACATTCTCTTATACCGTTCTTCACACGGAAGAGAAGTGGTATAGTTGGAAGAATGGTTATGTTTTGAACAAAATTGATTATTCATATAATTAATAAAAACAGATATTAACTGTAAAATGCTTTTAACCTAAAATACTCTTAACGAAAACATAATTTTCACCGACGTTCTTCAATGAAGACATTTTAATCGGCATAGAGTATGAGGATAAGCAGAGTTTAGAAGTAATCACCTTACTGTAACTCATCTAAAAATCCAGGATTTTTAGATGAGAATAATAAGAATCCAGGATTAAGAATAGCTTAGGCCTAGGTGTATAAATAATGGTGTGCATGAAGTGGTTGTTTAAGATTATGAAAAAGATTTTCAAAGTTAAAGATTGGCGCCAAGTAAATCCTCCCTGACCAGGCCAAAGCGCTAGGGAAATGCCAGGCGAGTGTGCTACCGCTTCGCCACGGGGACGAATATAATATACTTCAAGGAACACCAGAATTAAGTAACCTACATTAATATTATCAGTGCGCTTACTAGTAAAGTTACTTCAATTATAGGCCTAAATTTCATTATTCATTTCAGTTCAGGATCGGTTGGTAGGCCGTGATGGGGGAAGAACATTAATGGGGGCTGTTGAGACTATATGGATGGAACCCAGGAACGAAAGCACAAACTTCCATGTTAATTTCTACAGTAAAATAAATATCCATGTTGCAGAGCAATATTGAAATGCTGTCATATACTGTAATAAATTTACCATGATGAGCTCATCAGCGCGGTTTACACTAGTTGAGTTATGCAGTATAAACCTGAGCAGGTCTGTGACTGCTGCTCTGCCCAGGTGCTTTGTTAATGGTTGCAAACTTGTGTTATCAGCTGAACAAGAGTGAATGGGACGCGGTAACCCAGCCGCTGGTGGAGGCTGTGAGGAAGGCACAGCTTCGCCAGAGGGCTGCTTCCTTCGCCAGGTGGGCGGCATTCATCTTTGCGCTCCTCATCGTAGTCTATCTCCTCCTCCAGGTAAGTTGAGTTTTTATAGCTAAATATTGAGACTTTTTTCCTTTGTACTTGAACTAGATCAAAAACTCTTTTAATCCAACATAAAATCAAGATCTTAATTTAAAACAGACAAGAACATAAACGTAGGCATTCAACTCATAAACCAGAAGCCAAAAAGTGCATCTAACATATCAACCAAAATGCAATGGTCTATATTTAACTTCTGAACGTAAAATCTTAATGTCATATAATATAGTTAAATTCGATATCTGCTAAAACCTTCATGATTAGACGTGTTAATTGTGAGTTTCAGATAGCGTGGGTTCAGAAGATTATGACGGTGTTGTTCCGCCACTGTCTCCTACTGGTGAGTACCCCTAACAATGATGAGTTCTCATTCTGTCAGTCGATACTAGCTTTTTAAATAATTTGTTTGGCTTCATAACGAGGGCTGTTACGTCGTTGCCCTTGTCGCGATGGATTAGTACGGACACAGAAGGGGGGTGGGGGATTTTCTCAACATGAAGAGATCATATTATTCTGCACGGCAATCTTGAGATAATTTCGGGGCTTAGCGTCCTCGCGGCCCGGTCCTTGACCTGACCTCCTTTTTGTTACACCTCCCCCAGGAAGAAGCCCGTAGCAGCTGTCTAACTCCCAGGAATCTATATACTGCTAGGTAACAGGGGCATCAGAGTGAAAACAACTGCCCATTTATTTCCGCCTCCGAGCCCGAAACCTCGGAACTACGAATCCGAAGCTCTGTCCACTCAGCTGTCAGGCTCCGCATCCAGCGGCAAGGTTGGATGCCGTTGTTGGGAGCCCGTGACAAACACAGCACCCCCCCCCCAACCTTCCACTTCACAGGCACCTGCAGGTTGCGTCACCAGACTGGTTCCTAGAGGCTGCTCACCACTCCCACAGAACCAACACATTCACCTCAGGTCTCTTCTCCCTTCTCTTGGCGTGGGCGAGACGGGTTGCTGGATCCCATTGTTGTTGCTATCTCTTATTGCATGACTACCTCACTTTTGTCACACTACGGGGACTGATAACTACCTCACAGTTTGTCACACTAACAGAGGTAGTTAATCAGTCTGTATGTGTCGCATTACGAGAGGGGGGGGGGCGGATAACACTCCCCCCACCGTTTGTCATACTAACGGGGCAGATAACTACCCCCCCCCCACTGTCACATTAACGGGGACTGATAACCAGCCTCCGTTTGTCACACGGAAACGGATTACCAGCCTCATTATCGTCACATAAGAGAACTAAGCTGTGAAAACAGGTTAGGTGTAGGTGTAGGTAGGTAGGTAGGTAGGTAGGTAGGTAGTGTGTGTGTTGTGTGTGTGTGTGTGTGTGTGTGTGTGTGTGTGTTTGTGTGTTGTGGGGGGGGGGGGGGGGGGGGTGGGGGGGGTGGGGGGGGGTGAGGTGGGGGGTGCGGGGGTGTGGGGGGGGTGTGGGGGGTGGGGGGGGGGTGGGTGGGGGGGGGGGGGGGGGGTGGTGGGGTTGGGGGGTGGGGGTGGGCGGGGGCGCGCGCGCCTCAACTCAACCTCACTTCCCTCGACCGTCCCGCACTTACCTAGCGCCCCCCGACTGTCCCGGGGGCGTAAATTACACTGAGGCGGGATTTGTAATTTGAGGGTCTACAGTTTAATATAAAATCTAACGATTTGTAAAATATTTCAGTCAATTTCGTGCGTTTGTGTTTATGTACGAATTTGTATGTGTGTGAGTAATGCATTGCTCTGTACTCACCTATTTGTGCTTGCGGGGGTTGAGCTTTGGCTCTTTGGTCCCGCCTCTCAACTGTCAATCAACTGGTGTACAGATTCCTGAGCCTACTGGGCTCTATCATATCTACATTTGAAACTGTGTATGGAGTCAGCCTCCACCACATCACTGCCTAATGCATTCCATCCGTTAACTACTCTGACACTGAAAAAGTTCCTTCTAACGTCTCTGTGGCTCATGTGGGTATTCAGTTTCCACCTGTGTCCCTTTGTTCGCGTCCCACCAGTGTTGAATAGTTTATCCTTGTTTACCCGGTCGATTCCCCTGGGGATTTTGTAGGTTGTGATCATGTCTCCCCTTACTCTTCTGTCTTCCAGGGTCGTAAGGTGCATTTCCCGCAGCCTTTCCTCGTAACTCATGCCTCTTAGTTCTGGGACTAGTCTAGTGGCATACCTCTGGACTTTTTCCAGCTTCGTCTTGTGCTTGACAAGGTACGGGCTCCATGCTGGGGCCGCATACTCCAGGATTGGTCTCTCATATGTGGTGTACAAGATTCTGAATGATTCCTTACACAGGTTCCTGAACGCTGTTCTGATGTTAGCCAGCCTCGCATATGCCGCAGACGTTATTCTTTTTATGTGGGCTTCAGGAGACAGGTTTGGTGTGATATCAACTCCTAGATCTTTCTCTCTGTCCGTTTCATTAAGTACTTCATCTCCTATTCTGTATCCTGTGTCTGGCCACCTGTTTCCACTGCCTAGTTTCATTACTTTGCATTTACTCGGGTTGAACTTCAACAGCCATTTGTTGGACCATTCACTCAGTCTGTCTAGGTCATCTTGTAGCCTCCTACTATTATCTGTAAGTATGAGTCAGTGTTATGAGTGAATCTCTAATATGTAACGTACTAATATGCATGTAATGCGAGTCTGTGGTGTACGATTCTAATGCGTGAGCTAGTGTAATATATGAGTTTGTGAAATGTGGGTTACATTATGTCACTGGAGTGGGAGGTGATGCGAGTCACTACAATACAAGGCGTTGCAATATGAGTCACTACAATGAGAGGAGTTGTAATGTGTCATACAGTACAATACAAGGGGTATTGAGACAAAATACACCATGACTCAAAATTTACGTTTAATGCGTAAATTTTGGGTCATGGTGATAAGTCCGTACACTGTGTTGATGCAATATTTTGATCTGTTATACGATAATAAGTGTAACGAAGTTTGTCGCAAGGCATCGGCCAGAGTAAGGCTGCTTAAATTAACAAGCCCAGCCAATGACGCGGCCGCCAGCGTCATTGTTTGTAACGTAACATTGCAGTGCATCTCAATTGTGCTTCATTATAATGTGTGAGGGTTGCCACAATGCGATAGTTTATATAGTAAGCATGATTACATGTCCCAAGTGACAACACAAATACACCAGCTGGCCAAAGTAAAGCTATATTTCGTCCACTTTCTTTTATGGGAGTTTAAAACAGAAACTTCTCCCTATTTTCTGCTCGGTGGCTTGGTATTGCGGTGGAGAACCGAGAGGCGAGAATGGTATGGTGTCTGGGAGTAATGTCGGCCGTAAGGGTACGATGAGCTATTCCTTACCCCTCCCACGGGACTTACTGTGCAATCTAGTATGTGCAGGCAGAAGGGAGGAGGGGGCGTATAACTCCAGGAGGGTGGGGAGAGCTCCAGGAGGGTAGGGGGGGGGGGCAACGATCAGGGGGGGGGGGTGGTAAGAATGGAGGCGGGACGTTGCCATGGAGTTACTGGTGAAGTGGAAAACTGCTAAGGGGGCGTTGGTGAAGGGAAAGGGGGGCAGCGGCTAGTAGTAATGGGGGGGGGGGTAACCAGTGGCCAATGAAGCGCTGATAAAGGTGGGGCAAATAATGGAAAGGTAGGCTTACAGTAAAGGGGCGGGCAGCGGGCAAAGGGTGCACTGGTAAGGGGACAGGCAGTGGCCAAAGAGGCACTGGTAGGGGGGCAGGCAGCGTCCAAGGAGGGGGCGGACGGCGACCTGGATGTCTTAAGAGTTTGGAGAGGTGGTATTTGCGTAGTGACAATACTGATTAAACCGAGAGGCACGAATTAATATTAATAAAGCGAGCTTGGCTTTATTTCTGCGAAATTTGTAATGATGTACAGTATAGGGTTAGTGTAGTTCATTTATTGTGCATCCCATACCCATCCTGCGAGTGGTAGTGACAAAAGTTACAAAGGTACATAATGGTCTAGGAGCTGAACCCTAAGCAAGTTACTACACTGATGAGCTAGTTACATAATATGTTTGGATATGCGTCCTATGTGCGGTGCTGTAGGTAAAGATGGGTGTTCGTATAGGCCAGATTCTGCACTACAAGCATTTATATAAGTAGATAGTGAGTGGTGCGAGTCTTATCATGTTAACCTTTTAGTGCTTGGATAAGTTCAACAAGGATACGCTCTGAACTGGAACACTATTGCAGTACAAAAATATATTCATTTTAAAGATGGATAAATTCACTGTATTTAGACAACGATGCCAGCGAATGACGTGGCGTCCTATGTACAGAAAAATAGGTTTTCAAATATAATTATGCTGACACGATTAATCTACCTTCTGCTTGATCAACACCAGTTGTTTTAAATGTCAGTCGATGTAGCTGAGCACGAGATAGATTTGAATTATTTTAAGACTGATAACATTGCTATTTCCGTGAAGAAATTGAAAAATGATTAAGTGAAATTCTTTAAGCTTCGAGAGATTTACCTATTTGGTCGATCTACAATTACGGTTGATATAGTTATCTTGAGAGGTTATCTTGAGATGATTTTGGGGCTTTTTTAGTGTCCCCGCGGCCCGGTCCTCGACCAGGCCTCCACCCCCAGGAAGCAGCCCGTGACAGCTGACTAACACCCAGGTACCTATTTTACTGCTAGGTAACAGGGGCATAGGGTGAAAGAAACTCTGCCCATTGTTTCTCGCCGGCGCCTGGGATCGAACCCAGGACCACAGGATCACAAGTCCAGCGTGCTGTCCGCTCGGCCGACCGGCTCAGTGAGATACATTTGTGAAGATACAGTAGATAATTTCTCTCTCAATGCCAAATAGAATCTCTTAATCGTCCGAGGTTCACTATTCAATTACCGTACTTTGGCTGCAGTACTTTTGTATTTATTATTTGAGCTTTGAAGCTATGCGTGTTGTGAGATTATGTGAATTTTAAGTCTGATTTCATTGACCATGCGGTTTTGAGACCATGTGTGCCAAGCATTGGCAGTGTTGATATTGTTGTGTTTTGAAACCGTGCTGTAAAACTGGATTGTGAGACTGAGCTTTCTAAGACTTAAAGTGTGTTGAAAAAAAAAAGTTCATATCATACAACCCATTCCTTGGGATCATATCATATTTTAAGAAACTCACATGTTTACACTAATATACGAGTCTCATTGTTTCTGGCTTAATAATTCCAGAAGAAATGTGCTTTAGGCATTGGTAAAGCATATTTTGGAAATGTGAGCAAACTGTCCCAGAGCTACTAAACAATGCTCTAGGTCAAGGGGCATTTAATGCCATTTGCCATAATACCATTTAATGCCATGGTAAGCCTGAAGGGCTTACCATGTTGTTACCTTGTGTTATTTTTTATGGGTCAACATCATCGCTGCCTAGTTGCAGACCAGACCTCATGGGTTGGTGGTCTGGTCAATCACTAACCACCAGCAGAGCTTCTTGTTGTCCCCTCTCTTATCCTTTCCTCCCTCTTCCACACCATTACCCTCCCCCTTCTCTCTTTTGCTTTCTTCCAGAAAATGTAATACTGTATTATTAACAGGTGGAAAACTGCTAAAATACTCAATAGGAAACAAATCCACAATTTCAGACTTCATGAATATTTCTTAGTGATGGTACTGAGGCAAACCCTGACTGACCTATGATACTCCCATACCACCCATATATATTATCTTGAAAAGTTGAGTGAGGCTAGGTATAGTTATCTTAGGTATACACAGCAATGTGCTGCTACCCTATTCTGAATGAAAGATTACACAGTGCAGATAAAAAACTAGCTATAAGTTCATCTAATATTCTCATCTCACAGGATGGTTAGTGATACATGAAATGTAAGGCTGATCTATTAGCCTCCACTAGCAAAATCTGGGTACAGCACAATGATATCTTCCAATATTCCTGAGTGTATGAAGTAATTACAGAACTCAGAGTACCTCATACAAACACAATTCTTCTCTTCACAGCTGCTGCCACGCTGGGATTGGACGCGTATTTACTATTCCGACTGCTTCATCACCAATCCATATTACGTTAGCCGCTCCTTGACTGAGGATGACTGTAATGTAAGCTAATGTTACGGGAGTTTGTGGATTTATTGTTATAATTTCTTCTGCTGTAGAGATATTTGTAATCTCTATATTTTGCAATCTTTGAAAATTTTTATGCTAGCCCCCCTCTGTATTATAGCCACCCAGCTCATTGGAGCTTAGGCACTTGTTCCACAGACTGTTCCAATCATACCAGGTCCCTGAAACTTATGTAGCCTACCAGAAACCAAGATCAGAATTTGGTTCTCTTAAAGTGGTAAGGAGAGCATAAGGATCAAAGATTGACCCAAAACCAAGGAGACCACCCCAGAAAGTCATTGTCAAGACAAAACAAACCACTGCTCTTTAAAGAAATTAAATTAGTAAAATAAGGCAAACAATAGCTATGCGTGCAACTAGCAAAAAAACTGTGCCCATCTCTCCCAGCCACCACCAGGCTGCAGCTTTCCTTACTTGTAAGTCTTGATTGCACCTTAATGTAATAGTAACAATATTAATGTGAAAAGTATTTTATATGATTAAAATGGATGTATGTTAATTACAGTATATTCTGTAGTACTGTACAGTATTTCTTATGAGCTTTTTGTGTAAAATTGTTGCAGATTTCTGCTGTTAAGAGATGTAAAAATGAATATCAATTCTTATTTGCTATATTGGTGAAACATTACAATATTGTATACAGTACCTTAGTAAATATGAAGACTTTTAATCTTGTGATTAAAGATACAGTACTTATCTTTACTGTCCTTTACAGGTGTGTGAATCATTGGATAAGGTGGACCGTCTGACAAATGTCTCTTCACAAGTGGTGTCTGAAGATTACCTAAAGAATGATATACCCTTCATTGTTACAGATGCCATGGATGACTGGCCAGTAATGAACACTGAACAGTTCTGGTTTGATAATATTACAGAGGTCAGTACCATCTTGAATGTTGATGATGGCATTTAATGCACATGTTAAAATGCACTGTTTCTCCTAGTATTGCATTTATCTATGAAAATTATTAAAAACCTGATTGAAGCCATATTAGAAGAGTTACCCTTAATTTTTCTACTCTGGCTGAACTTCATTGATAACATTTTTAATTTCAGCATATCCTATGATGGACAACTTAAAAGAGGATCTGACTAAAGAGATTTCACAATACAGTAATTGCAAGCATCTCAGGATCCAGCCCCTTAAAGCCAATTTTTTATTGCAATGGTGTAAATGCTCCAGGCTGATCTATTTCCCTGTGTCCAAAATTTTGATTCAACATTTTTTATGACATATCTTGGGGACTTGTTCCAATAAATAATTTAGAAGTTATGGCTTCATAATAATTTTCTGAATAATGATTCTTGCATTTCCACTGACCTAAACTCAGTCCTCCATTGAATGATAAAAAAGCACAATACTGTATAACAAACTTTAAAAAAATATGATTGCCAGGAAGTTACTAATGATCCTGATTTTAAAGTGGCCCCCTGCCCCCTCCCAACCCTCTTGAAATCTGTTCATTTTCCAACACATTACAAATTTGGAGGGAGATCCAGTGATTAAATTTAGTTTGTTGTTTAGAGGAATTCATAAGGAGTTCTGGATTTTGGTGGCACTACTGTAAATGTTCTTAAGAAAGTAAATGGTGTTTACTCGTCATGTATGGTGATACATTCTCTTGAAATGGATGTCTCATGGTTTTATTTTATCTTTAATATTTATTTCTCTTTATAATATTATATCCTCAATGTACATTACAGATGTTTTGCTGGTAATAACTGCTAATAATGACTCTTTCATGAATGGTGGTAGATGTACTTGAGTGAGGAGCTTCGTACTATTTACCCTTGTGAATTGACATCAAACCTTCGCCTTCGTCCTGATGACTTAAGAAGTTTTTTGAAAAAAATTCATAATCCAGATATACATCGCTGGTATGGCCACTGGTAAGTTTCTGCTTGTTAAGAGACTGATATACATTATATCTCAGCAAGTAGTGCTTAAAATATGAAATAGAGTACAGTATAAAAAACAGTAAAAAATCCTATGCTAGCTCAGACCTTGAGCTGGGCCTTGCACTTCACAAACACAATTAAGTGAGCACATTGCATTAGATTTCCATGTGAAAGGTGCCAACTTCTAGCTTCAATTCCAAGCTGTTCATGTCCAGAATGTCATAATTTATGGACAAGTTAATGCAGAATAACATTACCACAGCTAGATAAACTCTGAGCAGCCTTGTTAATGTTTTAACAAGTACATTAAGTTCCTTACATTCTCCTCTTCTCACTGTATCTTTTTCTGCCTACTATAATGCCTACTTTCCTATATATTATTTGTATATATTGTCTTTGGTATTTTTTCTACTTCAAAAAGTCTCTTAATTTTAATATTCAGTGTTTGTGTAAGCTTATTGGTAATCTATTTTATATAAAAAATACATGTCTCCATCTATAAGCAATGGTACAAATTTAACAATTTGTACAATATCTTGCATTTCTATAAGGTTTTTATTTTGTTGTAATTTTAACAGGGAAAACTGTAATAAAAAGGCTGCGAAGGCCCTGCGGCAGATATATCGCCGTCCATACTTCATTCCGCACATGGTTGATCTGTCTGACTCCAACTGGGTCATTATATCATCAGATTTTAGAGGCAAAGTATATAAAGAAGTGAGTAACCTACCGGTATATGTTTTTCATTGTTGAACTTTAAGCAACTTATTCTTGAATGCTACAAGAACTATTCCCAACAATAAAAATTTATTTTAATGCATAACATAGTAATTTACTTTTTATAAAACAAATAACACTCTTCCTTTCCTTTAGATCGACTTCCAAACCGAGTTACTATGGGTAGCTCAGGTTCGGGGCTGGAGTCGTATAAGACTAGTGCCTCGGGAACCATGTGACCACTTTTGTCCCGAGTTACTTGAAACTATTACTGAAAGCCAAATGAGTAAGTTCTATAATTTGTTTTGTGGTTATGTGGTAATGCATATCAGATTGTTAGCATTAAAATTTAGCAAACCTGCTTATTTTGAATGGGAAGATATTTTTGCATTAAATTTTTTTTGCATTTGAATTCCATGTAATTTGCCAGCAAATTGCTGTTGTTAGGTGATTGCTCTAAATTCAGAGAATTTTCAGAGAATTGCTCTAAATTCAGAGAATTTAGAGCAAATTCAGAGAATTTAGAAGCAGATTTTTAGAAGATTATATTGAGCTGTGGAAAGCTCCCTCTCCTTGCAAGAGACCTGACATGTCATATTAACGAAAGATTTAAATAATTCATTTATGTAAATTCACTACAGTACTGTACTTAATTAATATTAGATGCGAGCCCGAAACCTCGGAACTACGAATCCGAAGCTCTGTCCACTCAGCTGTCAGGCTCCGCATCCAGCGGCAAGGTTGGATGCCGTTGTTGGGAGCCCGTGACAAACACAGCACCCCCCCCCAACCTTCCACTTCACAGGCACCTGCAGGTTGCGTCACCAGACTGGTTCCTAGAGGCTGCTCACCACTCCCACAGAACCAACACATTCACCTCAGGTCTCTTCTCCCTTCTCTTGGCGTGGGCGAGACGGGTTGCTGGATCCCATTGTTGTTGTTATCTCTTATTGCATGACTACCTCACTTCTGTCACACTAACGGGGACTGATAACTACCTCACAGTTTGTCACACTAACAGAGGTAGTTAATCAGTCTGTATGTGTCGCATTACGAGAGGGGGGGGGGCGGCTAACATTCCCCCCACCGTTTGTCATACTAACGGGCAGATAACTACCCCCCCCCCACTGTCACATTAACGGGGACTGATAACCAGCCTCCGTTTGTCACACGGAAACGGATTACCAGCCCTCATTTATCGTCACAATAAGAGAACTAAGCTGTGAAAACAGGTTAGTGTGTTGTGTGTGTGTGTGTGTGGGGCTCAACTCAACCTCACTTCCCTCGACCGTCCCGCACTTACCTAGCGCCCCCCGACTGTCCCGGGGGCGTAAATTACACTGAGGCGGGATTTGTAATTTGAGGGTCTACAGTTTAATATAAGAATCTAACGAGTTGTAAAATATTTCAGTCAATTTCGTGCGTTTGTGTTATGTACGAATTTGTAATGTGTGTGAGTAATGCATTGCTCTGTAACTCACCTATTTGTGCTTGCGGGGGTTGAGCTTTGGCTCTTTGGTCCCCGCCCTCTCACTGTCAATCAACTGGTGTACAGATTCCTGAGCCTACTGGGCATCATATCATATCTACATTTGAAACTGTGTATGGAGTCAGCCTCCACCACATCACTTGCCTAATGCATTCCATCCGTTAACTACTGACACTGAAAAAGTTCTTCTAACGTCTCTGTGGCTCATGTGGGTATTCAGTTTCCACCTGTGTCCCTTTGTTCGCGTCCCCACCAGTGTTGAATAGTTTATCCTTGTTTACCCCCGGTCGATTCCCCTGGTGGATTTTGTAGTTGTGATCATGTCTCCCCTTACTCTTCTGTCTTCCAGGGTCGTAAGGTGCATTTCCCGCAGCCTTTCCTCGTAACTCATGCGTCTTAGTTCTGGGACTAGTCTAGTGGCATACCTCTGGACTTTTTCCAGCTTCGTCTTGTGCTTGACAAGGTACGGGCTCCATGCTGGGGACCGCATACTACCAGGATTGGTCTCTCATATGTGGTGTACAAGATTCTGAATGATTCCTTACACAGGTTCCTGACGCTGTTCTGATGTTTAGCCAGCCTCGCATATGCCCGCAGGACGTTTATTCTTTTTATGTGGGCTTCAGGAGACAAGTTTGGTGTGATATCAACTCCTAGATCTTTCTCTCTGTCCGTTTCATTAAGTACTTCATCTCCTATTCTGTATCCTGGTCTGCCACCTGTTTCCACTGCCTAGTTCATTACTTTGCATTTACTCGGGGTTGAACTTCAACAGCCATTTGTTGGACCATTCACTCAGTCTGTCTAGGTCATCTGTAGCCTCCTACTATTATCTGTAAGTATGAGTCAGTGTTATGAGTGACACTCTAATATGTAACGTACTAATATGCATGTAATGCGAGTCTGTGGTGGTACGATTCTAATGCGTGAGCTAGTGTAATATATGAGTTTGTGAAATGTGGGTTACATTATGTCACTGGAGTGGGAGGTGATGCGAGTCACTACAATACAAGGCGTTGCAATATGAGTCACTACAATGAGAGGGAGTTGTAATGTGTCATACAGTACAATACACAGAGGGTATTGAGACACAAAATACACCATGACTCAAAATTTACGTTTAATGCGTAAATTTGGGTCATGGTGATAAGTCCGTACACTGTGTTGATGCAATATTTTGATCTGTTATACGATAATAAGTGTAACGAAGTTTGTCGCCAAGGCATCGGCCAGAGTAAGGCTGCTTAAATTAACAAGCCCAGCCAATGACGCGGCCGCCAGCGTCATTGTTTGTAACGTAACATTGCAGTGCATCTCAATTGTGCTTCATTATAATGTGTGAGGGTTGCCATAATGCGATAGTTATTATATAGTAAGCATGATTACATGTCCCAAGTGACAACACAAATACACCAGCTGGCCAAAGTAAAGCTATATTTCGTCCACTTTCTTTTATGGGAGTTTTAAAACAGGAAACTTCTCCCTATTTCTGCTCGGTGGCTTGGTATTGGGCGGTGGAGAACCGAGAGGCGAGAATGGTATGGTGTCTGGGAGTAATGGCGGCCGTAGGGTAGATGAGCTATTCCTTACCCCTCCCACGGGACTTACTGTGCAATCTAGTATGTGCAGGCAGAAGGGAGGAGGGGGCGTATAACTCCAGGAGGGTGGGGAGAGCTCCAGGAGGGTAGGGGGGGGGTGCAACGATCAGGGGGGGGGGGGTGGCAAGAATGGAGGCGGGACGTTGCCATGGAGTTACTGGTGAAGTGGAAAACTGCTAAGGGGCGTTGGTGAAGGGGGAAGGGGGGCAGCGGCTAGTAAGTAATGGGTCGGGGGGGGGTAACCAGGGGCCAATGAAGCGCTGACTAAAGGTGGGGCAAATAACGGAAAGGTAGGCTTACAGTAAAGGGGCGGGCAGCGGGCAAAGGGTGCACTGGTAAGGGGACAGGCAGTGGCCAAAGAGGCACTGGTAGGGGGGCAGGCAGTGTCCAAGGAGGGGGCGGACGGCGACCTGGATGTCTTAAGAGTTTGGGGAGGTGGTATTTGCGTAGTGACAATACTGATTAAACCGAGAGGCACGAATTAATATTAATAAAGCGAGCTTGGCTTTATTTCTGCGAAATTTGTAATGATGTACAGTATAGGGTTAGTGTAGTTCATTTATTGTGCATCCCATACCCATCCTGCGAGTGCTAGTGACAAAGTTACAAAGGTACATAATGGTCTAGGAGCTGAACCCTAAGCAAGTTACTACACTGATGAGCTAGTTACATAATATGTTTGGATATGCGTCCTATGTGCGGTGCTGTAGGTAAAGATGGGTGTTCGTATAGGCAGATTCTGCACTACAAGCATTTATATAAGTAGATAGTGAGTGGTGCGAGTCTTATCATGTTAACCTTTTAGTGCTTGGATAAGTTCAACAAGGATACGCTCTGAACTGGAACACATATTGCAGTACAAAATATATTCATCTTTAAAGATGGATAAATTCACTGTATTTAGACAACGATGGGCCAGCGAATGACGTGGCGTCCTATGTACAGAAAAATAGGTTTTCAAATATAATTATGCTGACACGATTAATCTACCTTCTGCTTGATCAACACCGATTGTTTTAAATGTCAGTCGATGTAGCTGAGCACGAGATTATTTGATTATTTAAAGACTGTAACATTGCTCTTTCCGTGAGAGAGATTAGAAAAGCTTAAGTTAAATTCTTTAAGCTTCGAGAGATTATACCTAGATTGGTCGATCACAATTACGGCTTGATATAGTATCTTGATGAGGTTATCTTTAAATGATTTTGGGGCTTTTTAGTTCCCGCTGCCGGTCCTCGACCAGGCCTCCCACCCCAGGAAGCAGCCCGTGACGCTGACTAACCCCAGTACCTATTTTACTGCTAGGTAACAGGGGCATAGGGTGAAAGAAACTCTGCCCATTGTTCTTCTCGGCCGGCGCCTGGGATCGAACGCCGGACCCACAGCTAAATCACAGTCCAGCGTGCTGTTCGCTAGGCCAACCGGCTAAGTGATCGATAAATTTGTGATAGATATCAGTAGATAATTTCCTTCTCATGCCAAATAGAATCTCTTAATCGTCCGGAGGTTCACTATTCACTTAACCGTACTTTGGCCTGCAGTACTTTTGTATTATTATTGAGCTTTTGAAGCTATGCGTGTGTGAGATTAATATGTGAATTTTAAGTCTGATTTCATTGACCATGCGGTTTTGAGACCATGTGTGCCAAGCATTGGCAGTGTTGATATTGTTTGTAGTTTTGGAAACCGTGCTGTAAAACTGGATTGTGAGACTGAGCTTTCTAAGACTTAAAGTGTGTTGAAAAAAAAAGTTCATATCACATACAACCCATTCCTTGGGATCATATCATATTTTAAGAAACTCACATGTTTACACTAATATACGAGTCTCATTGTTTCTGGCTTAATAATTCAGAAGAAATGTGCTTTAGGCATTGGTAAAGCATATTTTGGAAATGTGAGCAAACGTCCAGAGCTACTAAACAATGCTCTAGGTCAAGGGGAATTTAATGCCATTTGCCATAATACCATTTAATGCCATGGTAAGCCTGAAGGGCTTACCATGTTGTTACCTTGTGTTATCTTGTGTTAGGGCTCACATCATCGCTGCCTAGTTGCAGACCAGACTCATGGTTGGTGGTCTGGTCAATCACTAACCACCAGCAGAGCTTCTTTTGTCCCCTCTCTTATCCTTTCCTCCCTCTTCCACACCATACCCTCCCCCCTTCTCTCTTTTGCTTTCTTCCAGAAAATGTAATACTGTATTATTAACAGGTGGAAAACTGCTAAAATACTCAATAGGAAACAAATCCACAATTTCAGACTTCATGAATATTTCTTAGTGATGGTACTGAGGCAAACCCTGACTGACCTATGATACTCCCCTACCACCCATATATATTATCTTGAAAGTTGAGTGAGGCTAGTATAGTTATCTTAGGTATACACAGCAATGTGCTGCTACCCTATTCTGAATGAAAGATTACACAGTGCAGATAAAAAACTAGCTATAAGTTCATCTAATATTCTCATCTCACAGGTGGTTAGTGATACATGAAATGTAAGGCTGATCTATTAGCCTCCACTAGCAAAATCTGGGAACAGCACAAGGATATCTTCCAATATTCCTGAGTGTATGAAGTAATTACAGAACTCAGAGTACCTCATACAAACACAATTCTTCTCTTCACAGCTGCTGCCACGCTGGGATTGGACGCGTATTTACTATTCCGACTGCTTCATCACCAATCCATATTACGTTAGCCGCTCCTTGACTGAGGATGACTGTAATGTAAGCTAATGTTACGGGAGTTTGTGGATTTATTGTTATAATTTCTTCTGCTGTAGAGATATTTGTAATCTCTATATTTTGCAATCTTTGAAAATTTTTATGCTAGCCCCCCTCTGTATTATAGCACCCAGCTCATTGGAGCTTAGGCACTTGTTCCACAGACTGTTCCAATCATACCAGGTCCCTGAAAACTTATGTAGCCTACCAGAAACCAAGATCAGAATTTGGTTCTCTTAAAGCGGTAAGGAGAGCATAAGGATCAAAGATTGACCCAAAACCAAGGAGACCACCCCAGAAAGTCATTGTCAAGGCAAAACAAACCACTGCTCTTTAAAGAAATTAAATTAGTAAAATAAGGCAAACAATAGCTATGCGTGCAACTAGCAAAAAAACTGTGCCCATCTCTCCCAGCCACCACCAGGCTGCCAGCTTCCTTACTTGTAAGTCTTGATTGCACCTTAATGTAATAGTAACAATATTAATGTGAAAAGTATTTTATATGATTAAAATGGATGTATGTTAATTACAGTATATTCTGTAGTACTGCCTACAGTATTCTTATGAGCTTTTTGTGTAAAATTGTTGCAGATTTCTGCTGTTAAGAGATGTAAAAATGAATATCAATTCTTATTTGCTATATTGGTGAAACATTACAATATTGTATACAGTACATTAGTAAATATGAAGACTTTTAATCTTGTGATTAAAGATACAGTACTTATCTTTACTGTCCTTTACAGGTGTGTGAATCATTGGATAAGGTGACCGTCTGACAAATGTCTCTTCACAAGTGGTGTCTGAAGATTCCTTGACCAGTCCTTTTTGTTGCACATCCCCAGGAAGTCAGCCTGTAGCAGCTGTCTAACTACCAGGTACCTATTTACTGCTAGGTGAGCAGTGGCATCAGGGCGAGAGAATTGCCCATTTGTTTCCGCCTCTGCCAGGATCGAACCTGGAACCTCATGACTATGAATCCCGAGCGCTGACCTCTCACCGTCAGGCCCTGTTATTCTGCAACAATATTTCCACTCTAGTAAAGCACTAGTGTCCTGAGATATCATTGATATGGCATACCTTTGTTTGAAAGATTCATGTTATCCATCTTGTCATTTTTCTTGCAGTTTGTGACAGCTTTATGTAATGGTAAGGTCTTCCGGCATGATTACTGCTAGAGCCTTTACATTGCTTTTTCGTTCTATAGTGCAATTGGATTGCATTTTGTGTGTGGTTCTGTTTTTTATATTTTAATTTTTACCATAGCGCAGGCGCTGGAACTTGTCTTCGTTGAATATCATATTATCTATGACCCACTGAAAACCTAATTAACATCAAATTGGAGGTTTGCTGTGTCCTCTATAGTGTCGTCGTCCATGAAAATCCTAGTGTCATCTGCAAAGGATGATACAGTACAACAGCTTGTATCTTTCCAGTGATTTCTTGCACATTGTCAATTTTAGTCTCATTCTGTTCCTTCATTTCTTGAGCTTGGTAAGGCTTTTTTCAGTAACTGGTTTTTATTACCAGAGGAGCCTGCCGGGTCTCTTGATAAGGTGCATTATATGCCGTAGCCTTATAGCCTCCTTTGGTAATCTTAAAGCGCATTATTATATAAATTATACATTATATTGTAAAAAACTTTATATATGAATGTTTTTTGTCAATACTGTATATCTTGATACACCTACAGAAGGAATAAGGGGCAGTAATATATCTCTTTCAGTGTAATTTTAAATGGCATTACTTATAAAAATGTTTATTTATATTCCAGATTTGCTGAACAAGGGGAGCAGGGAATGTATATGCAACAAGATGCTTCTGAATGCTGGATACAATTAATGCGTCTCTTGATGCAAGAGGTACCTGCCAAAGACTCTTCAAAGACTTCTAAAAATTTCACGTATGTGTAAATTGATTTTAATACTGGCACATTTCCAGTACAATATTAAGTGAATTTTCACAATCACTGTTTGGTATGGAAATTTGTGTAATATTTTTTTTAGGTCGAATACTATACGTCTCTTTGCAGGTGGTATTACCAAGACCACAGTGAATTTTATCAGGCCTTAATTTGTTTTAAATAAAATGTTTTAAATAAATGTTTAAACAAAAAATGCTGTTTATAGGATTGTTGTAAACAATTTAATTATATTATTAAAAATGCCAAAAGGTCTGAAATTATTTGTTGTACTATGTACTTATCACCAAAAAATGGAAGGATAAAGCAAGGATTTCCATACTCTTCCATATTTCCATACTCATACGGTAATTAAATCACATTAAAGGTCATTGATTTTTGGTAACCTGAGGACTATGGATACTTGATACCCCGAACTAATTGGGACTAACTTGGTTTAGTCCCAATTAAACTTCTAAAAAGGTTTAGACTTTAGATAAAAATTAAAACTAAACTAAAAATATTATCTAGTCTTTAAAATGTGTAGGGTGCATATATGTTAGTGTATGCAGAAGCTGTTTTTAAATGTACAGTATTCATCTCTTTCAACCTGTCAATTTGTCAACCTCTGTTGACAAATTTTAGGCTTCATGTGAATCATTAGCATAAGATTTTAATTTAATATGGAATATTTTTGTTTAGAATTGGTCTAAGATTCGCTTATTGTTTCAGATCTTCTCTTATCGACCAGTTTTTTTGTGGAGAGCATTCCTGTGAGTGGAAGTGTATAGAGAGCGAAGAGGAGGAAGTTACTTACAAAACGGATAACTTTCAGCAGCTCATGTGCCATATTAATCAAGATGTTAAATACTTGCATACAGGACTTGTAGCCAGAATGCAGGTATGTATAACTATTGCACTTTTTGTGCACTATGGTATTAATGCTCTTCTCATTCATATGTAAAAAAAAATTATTTATCACTACTATTAGCTGCACAGTCTTGAAATATTGGAACTTTAAATTCTGTTGTACCTCACATTTGACTTTTTTTTTCTGATATGAGGTCTTTTCATTCCTGAACACGTTTATACCAAAATCACTTCTAAGTACACAGTTTCACAAACTGGAAATGATTATAAACCGTTTATATTCTGTGAACTGCTCGAATGGACTAACATTCATTTTCATTTTGTCCCAGCTTCAATGTCAGCACAGACTTTACTATTTCTAAAAACATGTGGTTTTTTTTAACATTCATAACAATAAAACCATACACGATGAAACCACAATAACTTGTTATCTATGAGAAAATGTTAAGAGCAAGCTGGTGTGATTGACAGTGCCTCCTGGATCACCTCAGCCTTGACCCAAGACCCACACTATGCTATAAAAGCTGCCCAACCTGTAGTCTGCCAGTCAACAAGAATGCTGGTTTGATCCCACCATAATGCTCCAAACATTTTTCTTATAAAAAGCCATGTTAAGCCTCTTGGTGGTGGTGGCTGATATGTTCTCTTTAATATACATCACCCTAATATTTCATTACTTTTCTTATTTAGAAAAGAATACTGGCTGACATATTTAACTGATTAAGTTTAAACCATTTAAAAATAAAGTTATTCATTATCTATTCTGTCTAAAGAAAAATTGATTTTTTTTTTTCAGTTTATTTAAGATTCGGCACCATTTATTGATAGCCTGGGAAATATTTCTTAACACTTTCGCTCGGGCAAGACGCAGCATTGTCATCCACTTTACTGGCGGTGCTGCCGGGCATGACGCAGCATTGCGTCATCCACTTTAAATAATCGCCAAAAATCAGATTTTTATCCGATTTTTTGGGACTCGTTTTAAAATGCGCGCCTATGTCTTCCCTACACGCCTATGTCATGTTCAACACACAATACTACTAAACATTTGTGGGCAGGAATTGGGAGTTTAGCTGGAAGTCGTCTGGGCGCTCACTCGCGGCTAACGTGGCCCGTCTTCAACTCGTCGGCGGTTGGAGCGTGACCAGGTTTTTTATTTTATATGCTATTGTTCCTCTAGAGAATTTTATTGCGAACCCATTGAGACCAAAATGAAAGACCTAGGACGAAAATTGAGGTGACCAGAGTGAAAATAGTGAAAACATTTTATCGCTTTCGCGTGCTCCTGGGTAACTCGTTCGCACTTTCTCTGTTTTCTGCGGGTAATTAGCCAGGCTTTTGGAGTTTATATGCATTTAGTGCTGTAGAGAATTCTATTGCGAACACAATGATACCAAATTTAATCTCGTAGAACGAGAATTGAGGTGACAAAGTTGAAGAGAGTATACACTTTACGGAATTAACGCGCGCTCCCGTGACACGCGGGGACCCACCACGCACAGTGGAAAGGTGGCGAGCGGGGTGAGCGAAAGTGTTAACCTGTCATGTTCTATATTGTCTGACTTGGGGCACCACTTGTTTCTCAGTCTTTGCTCTCCTTTTAAATTCAAGTATTACTTGCCTCACATTTAAATGACCATGCCAAATTGTGTAGACGTGAATTAACCCTGGTGCTTTTTAAATTTTGGTAGTACAAATAAACTATATAGAGTACATGCAAATTTGTGGTTTTGAATTTTTTTAAGCAGTCTAATTAGTTGCTTTCGTAAGGAAAGAATCTGATTTTGGTATACAGGGCTGTATTCAAGACATTCTGGCTGGTTCGTGAAAGGTGCTAGGGAGGCATTGGAGGAAAGCTCATTCTAGCCCAGAGTGAATACTTCTTAAATATTTTAAGCTCTCCCAAAACCAAACTTTGTATCACAAGTAACTGCAAATGAGGCTTCAAAATGGCTCATTGCATGCCTTGTGAAACCAGTTTCACACAGATACTTACCCAGTGTTCTCAACCTTCCCAGATCTCCAGTATCGGCTATTGATATAGATAATGGCTCCAAAGAGCCTCCACTTAAGGGCTCACCATAGCCCATGCTACATGGAAATTTTGTTCCAGTAGCTGAATCTAAACAACAATTTCTCAATCCCATCTTGTCTCATTCTCTTAGTTTCCATAAGTGGTTGGCAGGTGGGCTGTCTTT
>WNGS01165523.1:33301882-33380356 GCA_020271785.1 Procambarus virginalis | reverse complement strand
ATATATATATATATATATGCAATTGACGATCACAAAACCTGATCATTTTATGCGGAAAATCCACAGAGAAAATGAAAGGAGGTAACGTTTCGACTGGTTAAAGCCTTTGTAAACCAGAATGACCAAGTCTGGTTTGTCAGTCTGTTTGACAAAGGCTTTAACCAATCGAAACGTTACCCATTTCCATTTTTCTCTGTGGATATTTTACGCATATATATATATATATATATATATGTATGTATGTATGTATACCAGTTTCTGCCTCTGGATAAAGAGTATTTCATATGCATATAAGTACTTCACTGTACAACTTATTTTATTACTTATGTTTGGGGCTTACTATTTGCTATATGTTAAGTTCATTTCTCCTTTGCAGATAAAACGGTCAAACCCAATGCAACTGAATATGATTTTGTTGAAGAGACATTTTGTTCAGAATCCACAAAGGAATTACTGGAGAATGCTGCCAGTTTTGAAGACTCTCCCCTCAGTCCAGATGATGTGTGGACACAAGGTCCTTATCCTCACAACAGCAATTATAAGTAAGATAAATGATGTTAGCATTCTGTGTAATGAATTTTCTTTACAATTAAAACCATCCTGGCCATGGAGTGCTGTATGGGGCATAAATCATAGCAAGTCAATTTTATTAATTAATAAATATTTGCCTGAGCATGGCCTTCTCAATAGCTTCCTTAGCTAGGGCAATGGGTCCAACCAGATCACTGCTAACCCTTCTTGCACTGGATGACTTACAGCCCCTCCAGAAAAAGTAACTTTCAAATGGTCTTGTCTCATAGTTTAGGGGTGGGAAGACAATGGAGAGCATGCTGCACTACAGCCCACCACCAGGAAAGACCACTCCTTATCACAGCAAAGAACATATAAAACAACACAACACCCCTCCCCCCCTTCTCAACTGATGAATATGACTGCCAGGATAGCTAATTATCAAATTATATCTGTACAAAGTAGAAATGTTTGGCACCTTAGTGGCACCATGTCTAATGACAGTGCTTATCCAGTTTGCTTTGTGAAAAATTGTATGAACAAATCCACCAGGGCCGTGACGAGGATTCGAACCTGCATCCAAGAGCATCCCAGATGCTGCCTTAATCGATAGACACTGCCTTTTGTTCATTTGATGCATCACGTTATTGTGATTTCTGTGTGTAAAAATTGTATCTTTAGGAGCAGTCATTTCCAAACATTTTGATACCAAAATCCATGTTCTATGCCTATAAATAGCTTTGCAAGCAAAAAATGTGTGCAAGAGACAGTTAATGTATCACTGAGCATATGGTTGAAGGAGTTGGTAGTTCATTTTAGAGAAGGAATGCCAGAATATTAATAGGGATTAATTTGACTTGAGAGAATGCTCAGCATGTTTGGAGTTGACAAAATCTGTCAATGTAGGAAGCAGTGTATGTGTGTGAATTATGGTGTAATGAGTGACTGGCCTTGTATTAATGTAGGTGTATACCAGGGTTGTGTGATACCATCTTAGTTATTCAATATACAGTATATGGATTTGGTTATCAAAGAGTTAAGGATATTAGAGAAAGGTGTGAATGATATGAGTAGGTGGAGTATGCAAAACTTGATGTATTCAGATTCATTTATTTTAGCTAATAGTGATCGAGATTTATTTACACTAGCTTAAATATTTATTGGTATGTGCGAGAGAAGAGTATGAAAAGTAATTATGGACAAAAGTAAAGTTATAGAAGGTAGTAAGAGAGATTCTTTGGGTGAAACTAGTGTGAATTAAGAAATCTAAAAGTGGTCGATTGGTTTAAATACCTGAGAAAAAATTGGCTTGGGAAAGGAGAACATTTAGTGAAGTGAAAGCATTTGGTAGAAAATACAAGATTGGAAGAGATGTAGCCAGAGGGCTGCATAAAGGATCATTCTTACCCTTTAACAAAGATGAGAGGTAAAGGTGTGTTGTGTACATGAAAATAAATAATTAATGCAGTTGAAATGAATCTGAGAAGCATGTGTGGTGTTAGAACAGTAAATAGGTAGAGTTAGGAATGAAAATGTCATAAGATATGGAGTGCAAAAGTCAGTAAATCACAAAATTGAGGGAAGTGTACCAAGTTGGTTTGGGTTTAATGAATGAATGGTTGATGATTGAAGAGTGTATTTAGGACAGTTGAGTATTAAGGATAGGCAAAAAGAGAAGACTGGAAAGAAAATGGGTGAACATTGCTGAGTGGCAGTGGTTTCCAAGGCTGTGGGTTTTTGTTTTGTATATGACGACTCATAAGGAGCACTGTATACTGTACTAGTCTTTTAACTTTTAAGTGACAAGGTTCTATTGTGAATGAATTACTGAAGTATGGCGTTGGTTATTTCCCTTATAATTCTGTGCAGGGTGTCAAGCACCAAAGTCAAGCACCATATTGCCCTTACAATATCATCTAAAAAAGGCAAAATTATTATTCTCATCTTTAATCTATAGATACAGTAACAAAATAATAAATATTTTAAAAGTATTGTAACAAGTTGAAGCAAAGTGTATCATGTTACATGACATTTTAAGACAAAGACATAAATAAATAGTCACATGTATCAGTGAACAAATGCCCAGTATCAAATACTGTACATTACATTTTACTCTTAAGATATGGCAAACACTTGCCAAAGAGACCTGAGAACTAGCATATGGTAGACTCAAGGTAAATAATGCCTTTAATCTGTTGTAGATGAGGTAGCTTAAGTTTCTTTTTCTTTCCACCCTATTTATTTATTGTTAATGCCTTTTAAGTAACATAATTTAGTAAGTTTACATACCTCTTTTGACCATGCTATCTACAAATGTAATTATTCTAACTGAATTGGGATAAAAATAGTAGACATAATTCTAAGACTTATTACATATTACAATATATCCAAAACATTAATTAAAATAAATTAACATTTTGCATTACTGTACTCTATATTAAAAAAAAAAATTATGGTTTAAATTAATTTTCACAGGTTAAATCATTAAATAAATTTTATTTTATAACTTCATGCCTGTTTATTGTAGACAGAGTCAAGCTAAGCATTCTAATCGGCCCAAAGTTGACCCGCAAGAAACATCCATTGTATTATTCCCTGGACAAGGCACACAATATGTTGGTAAGTTTTATCAAGTTTCTGATATATGCTCTAGAATTAATAATTTAATCCAGTTATCAGCCTGCCTGGAAATGAGTCATATCTGCTTTTAAACCTATTGATAGTTTACCTCCACCACTTGCTCTAGATTTGCCTGCATGTTTATTGCATGCAGAGAAAAGAATACTTCCTTACAAAATGTAACATTTACCCAACGTTACTGTACCATGATGAGTTGCTGTAAAATTGAAAACTTTCTTGCCTTCATATTTAGTATTTTCGTGTGACGCCATGCTCGTTTACTCGTTTTCATTTAGGGAGTTCTGTCCACTCGTTTGTCTATTTTCGTCGTCTTAACCAGAATAGGGATTTGTTTTGTGGAGCTTAGCTTTCTGAGTGCCTGTCCTGGTCGATGGCAGATACAGAATGTTCCAAAATCACATGTGCATTTCTATAGGCCATTGCTCCTTGTGCCCCTCTCTTAGGGGGCCAGGTTCTGGCTCATGGTCCCTGGTAGGCCTAGAACTCCACCCGCATCGATTGATGCCAAAGTTAGGGATATTCATATCAGCCTGGATAGTTCCGGGGAGCCTCCAGAACTTGCCCAAAAAATTGTTTCATTACATTCAACGCTGGTTTTATCTTGCATAAGCTCCCAATTAAATTCAGTTATGTTATTGACACAGCTGTTTTCACATTGAATATCCTGCAGTGTTTTAATTATGCTTAGGATATCTTTTCTAAGATGGTAAATTAGTTTCAATAAAATTTAATTCTAAAAAAAATATACATTTCAGGAATGGGAAAAGAATTGTTAAAATATCCTAATGTTCAAGAAATGTACGAATGCGCATCTGAAATTCTCGGCTTTGATCTTTTGGACCTTAGTCTGAATGGCCCTCCTCAGAAATTGAACAAAACTGTACACCAACAGCCTGCTGTAGTTGTTGCATCATTAGCTGCGATAGAAAAGTGAGTATTTTAATAATTAATTTCTTTAGGTATTTAACACCTATACTCCTGGTACTGGTATTTCACTGGCAGGACCAGTTTTAGAACTGTTGGCTTTAATGGCTCAATGTGTGGAATTCACAAAATTTATGCTCATTTTCTGATGCTGCATCCATTATAAAATTAACAAAAATTAATTGATCATTACAGTATGTAATGACAAATGTATGTCCAATTGCATGCTAAACAGTTGGGAGATTAGCTCCACTTACTTGTACTCTACTTGTGGTGCAAGTCAGTAAAATGTAGTGCAGTAAAGACAAATTTTGCTTACCTTGGATGTCCTATCATAGCATAAATATACTTTCCATGTCATTATGGAAATATTTACATTATTATGCAATAATTTCCTGTGCAATGCCAATTGGTTACTCCTATAACATCCTGGCCCCAGGATAGGTCTGTGCTTAGTCAGAACAAGCTAAAAATTGTATTTGCACTACAGAGATCATTTCAAATTGTGTTTTGCTAGACCACACTTACAAATGGCAAATATTCATTTGAGCTCCTGCTCTTAAATACTGTATATAAGATAAAAGTTACAAGAGTTAAATTCAGCTGATTCTACTTAGGCTGACAATATTTCTCTTAAAGTAGCATAATTTTTGGTTATAGGTTGCTTCTGTAAAGGTGGCATTCAAATACTAATCACCATAATTTTCTTTAATCTTAGATTAAGAGATGAACGACCCAGTGTACTAGACTGTTGTGTGGGTGTGGCAGGATTCAGTGTTGGAGAAATTACCGCTCTAATTTTTGCTGGTGCTCTGTCTTTTGAAGATGGTAAGGAATCTTGAACTTTCTTAGTTAAATGTGTGTGTAATGGTTTCTGGTTGGTATCTTTACAATTCAGTACTGTATTTGAAATTCAGTACTTGAACCAAATTGCTACATAATTGGTGTTACTATGTTCTAGTAGATTACAATGTAAACTATTAGTCATCATTTATAAACCAGATGACTTCAACATCTTTCAAGGTGCTGTATGCTTAGGAATTATATTAACTGCTGACAGCCCATATAATTATATTTATAGTTTTGATTGTGGCACCAGTGTTTCTGATCTGTAACCTACTGCAGACACTTGATGAATTATAGTAGCACACATTTACACAGGTAGTATAGTGCTAAGTAGCATATTAGTTTGTAAGGATTGTTTGTTTCAGCTGAATCAAAGTCAGTTCATATTTCCATCCCATGAACATAACTTTACCCTTAGAGAAGGAAGGGGGTGAGTTTGACAAGCCTATTAAGGGCTTTCAGTCTTTTGATTTGTTAATTTACTCGTTCAGTTAATAGATACAGTTGAATTGAAGATTACACAACTTACACTGATATACACAGCATTTCAAAAACTTTCTCTAGCTCCTCTGAGGTGGGCTATCCAATTTTTTTTTAAATATCCAAGTATACATTGCATATATTACAGTGCTTTCACAATGTTTTGTATCTGTCATTTTCAGCAATAAGACTGGTAAAGGTGCGAGCTCAGTCCATGCAGCTTGCTTCAGAAATAACTCCAAGTGGAATGATGACAGTTATGTATGGGCCTGATTCTCGATTAAATTTTGCATGTTCTGTGGCAAAGGAGTTTTGTAAAAGACAAGAATTGCCTGAAGTTGACTGTCGCATTGCAAACTATCTCTTTCCTCACTGTAAAGTAATTGCAGGGAATGATGAGGTGAGAATTTATTTTATTAATGTTTTTGCATACTGGGGGATATGTATCTGAGTGATGGATAGAAAGTTAAATGGATGATTACATAAGGAATAAGTAATATAGAACAAATTAGATCATATATTGTTTGGGCTGTCTGAAGTATTTTTCTCATGACTAGTTGCATGAAGTTTGATGTTCCCTCTGAAGCACAGCATCAGAAATATGGGTATAAAATGAAATATATCAAAGCAGTTTGATTCCCTTTGATCCCCACATCAGTCCTGGCTGTTTTTCCATGCATTTTTTCATTTTTTTTTCATTTGTACTGCTGCATTTTTGTTCATTCTAAACTGAATCTAAGCCATCTATCTGGTAATCATTTGAAATGAACCCACAAACAATTTCATTTGAATATTATTTCTAAATTCTGTTTGGGTCCATTTAGTTAATTACTTGCCAGAATTACCCCAACAATATTCTCGATACATACTGATGCCAGGTGGTACTCCCAGTAGAGGTATGAAAATATTTTTGGGGGAGAGAAGCTACAAAGGAGGCATACGGGCAGGATAAAGTTGGAGGCATACTGGCAGCATAAAGCAAGATAAATAAATATTATACCATTGATGGGAAACCAGATGGAAAACTATTCACTAAAAATAATACAATTTTAGTTGGGTCGAATCAAGATTTAAGTGTTGATTCTCTGGTTCAAGTGGTTATTGTCATATGTTGATTTTCATGGTTACTGTCAGATTTGTTGCCACAGTGTTGTTCAGAGTTTAATACATCTTAAATGGATGGAACCTTGTACAGTAATTTTCTAAGGAAATATTACTATAAAGAAAAGTGCCAATTTCTCAGATTTTACCCAAATTGACCTCCAGTTTAAACAATGAGATGGATAATTACAATATTTTCCTTTTAGTGTTATTGATAAGAAAAATTTAAGTTGATTGATGTAGGAAATATAGTACAGTATAGGCTAATATGTCTACTGTAGTTTCATTTATTCTTGTGTCCAGCACATGTAAAGGATTGAATAATTGTTTTTTCAGGCCTTGAAGTTCATTGAGGAAAACAAATCTGATTTCCGTTTGAGACGTCTAAAAAGACTACCTGTCTCGGGAGCCTTCCACACTGACCTTATGAAACCAGCAGCTGAGCCAGTCAAAGAAGTAAGTCATATACATTTAGGTATATTGATATCATTGGTAATGTGTCAGAATTAGTGAGATTTATACAAAATTGCTGCATAAAACTTCCCAGTACAAAAAAAAAATAAAGTTGCATCACAGTAAAGGTTTATCTGGCCTTTTGTAACTTCACGCAGGTAGTCAAGAGTAGCGATGTTTACGGGATTTAAGCATTTTATTGTAATATTGTTAAATGTCTTGGTTGTTTTGGTATATATCTCCTATAAAAGCTCATTTCAACCAGTTTGTCTTTGTGCATGAATATATACATGTTGCTTGGCATGGTGGATATACTTGTTTCTCGGAGTAAGAAGTTTGAAATACTTTGTATTTAGCTAAGACAGCAGTTGGTTTTTATCTTTTGGCTTAAACATACCTTTCTTTCAAGACATTTAATATCTTTGAATACATTGGCACATAAGTGGGTCACAATTGTTTTTATAAACTATAGTAACAATAACTTCACTGCTTTACATATGCCTCAAAAACAATAATCAAGCATAGCTCAAGGAGATCCATTTCATCATATACAATGTCAGAAATTTTGTGAGCTTATCAGGGGGCTTCTGAAAATATACTTTGAAGACTAAACTACACACCAGAAGAGGAAGAGGAGATGATGTTTCGGTCCATCCAGGACCATTATCACAATCGACTTGATAATGGTCCAGGACGAACCAAAACGTCGTCATCTTCTGGTGTGTGGTTTAGTCTTCATATCTTCAGCCTCGTTATTGTGACTCATCGTCTGCATATCATACTGTGATTGTAATCAATAGTTTAATTTAAAATGTTTAGTTGTTTTTAAAGCCAGTGCAATAATAATATTGTATGTTCATGGATATTATATGTATATTTCACTCAGATGCTCTCCAAGTCAAAATTACTGAAGCTGTCATTGGACAGAATTGTGAGTCATGGCTGGGTGATATTCAGCACTAGGCTAACAGGGATCTTTTCAACCACCCATGATGAATCATACTGGTCCTAGGAAAATAAAGGAGACAAGTTCCATCTAATCAGAGTGACTAAAAAAAAAGTTTGCACACAAATGCTGACATTTTTCCAAGAACCGCTAAGTGGTGCCCACTTTGACAAATCCCTCGACCATTTGAACCTAGAGGGGGTTTAGATTTTATTTAAATGCACTTTAGTTAATCCAGACCAGAATGTAGATATTCTGTGGTGTCTCCCGGCATCAGTAGGACCCCGCAGGGACAATTCGACGCTGCACAGATCTGAGTGTACCAGATCTTGACCAAGAATCAATAGGATTTTGCCTTGGAAAGCTACTGAATGGAATAGGTCGGTAACATACATGAATATGAAAATTTTTATACAATTATATATTTCAGATGTTGGCAAAACTTAAAATCGAAAAACCCATAATTCCGGTCCACTCAAATATTGATGGAAAGTACTACAAGAGTGTGAATCAGATCGGTAAACAACTACCCAAACAGATCTACTCTCCTGTCAAATGGGAACAGACAATGCATGTGCTTTATGAAAGAAGTCAGGGGACACATTTTCCTAAAACTTTTGAATGTGGGCCTGGTAGATCACTGAAGGCAATATTGAAATTGTGTAATGCAAAAGCCTGGGATTCATGCATAAGTATTGAAGCATAACAAAAACACTGTAATTATCTCTGTGCCGATTTCAATGATGCTATTACAATGTAGTTTCAATAAAGTTATTTCAATTAAATTAAAACTGCTTTGATATTACCCTAAACATTTTGTTCAAGCAAAACTAGCCACTCGTACATAAAAAAAGATCAGCTCCTTGGTCAAATGTCACTTTTAGTAATGTGAAGATGTAAATGTGTCAGCTGCAGGGAAGAAAGATTATATTTGGGGTCTGGCATATTGATAATGTATGAAGTAGTTGGAATGATATTAAATACTATGAAGGGATTTTTGTAGGAAATGGCATGCATTAAAATTACATCACTAATGAGTAACCAGTTTTATATTAATGTAAGTGTGTAACATTCCCATTGCTATTCTGCATATTTATAGATGAGGTAATGATGGAATTAAATGAATACAGTATATAAAATAGGATGTATGTAAATCCTAGATATACTGGCACAAATAGATAGATATGCTGAACAAATAGAAGATATGAGTAGTTATGGGCATATATTTACATAAATTTGAAGGTAAGAGGTGAGAAAACATAAGGAAATGGAAATACATGGTAAATTAGAGAGAGAAAGCTGGGATTAAATATGATCAGTGGATGAGACATGGTGAACAATAAGGCTACATGAATCAATTCAAAAGTGAATGTTTAACAGTTTTCATATTGAAACTTGCAGGTAGCACTTTTATACCTCATTGTTTTAAGCGGTGGGATGCTGCTGTGGATATATTGCTGGAGTGTTCTATGTGGTGCAGCAGAAGTACAGAATTTATGGCTAGATGCCTAGATTTAAATATCTTTGTATTTGTTCTCCCATTTCTTCCAAGCTGAAGTCTCCTGACCCCATCAGTATGAGAAACAGGCTAGTGAAACTTATGATTATGTCTCCCTGAAAACAATGCAAGGACAAATTTATGAAAAACTGATTTACCATAAAAGTAATTTTGGATGCAGCAATGGACAATTTTGCTAAACATCAACAGTACTTGCTAGTTTTTGTTCATGTCGTATAACAAAGAGAGCTGCTACTCCAACTTCAGCAAGTAGATTGGGTTAAGAAGAACATCACTTGCTGACCAGAGCATCTGTTGTCAAAATACTGTACTTAACTTTGCTATTTTGTGTCAACTCCTGGTTCAACCTTGATGACGAGCAGACGTCTGGACACCACCTCCGCCTGGGGGGCCGTGGGGTCGCGTTCTGTTTTCGCGTTTTGGATTTGATACTGCCATTGGCATTCTTCAACAGTCCGGTTGTATGATGCCTGGTGTACATATCACCTTGGCTCATGGGATTGTTGATAGTTTTATATTTTGAGGGCGGGGGGGCATATCCTGGCTGGTTCTCCTGGCGAAGTGATGGTGTCTGGCGCTGGCTTGGTGGAGAGATCCTAGGAGTTGGTGGGTCTTGGTGGGCTCCTGGTGTGCCCTCAGACGTGGTGGGCGGCTGGCTTCTGCTCTGCCGGAGGGCTCTGGATGACTTTTGCGTTTTAGCTGAGGGCCGAGTTTTGGTTTTGCTACCCAGTGTTCTCTGTGTGGGGCGGGGCCGGTGCTTGTCACCCTGGGAGACTCCTTGGGCTCCCCAGTCATCTACCTGTTTATGTTTCTTTGCAGTGAGGCATATTAGTTTCCAGAGATTGGCGTCACTCGTTTCACGATTAGGTTTGGTGCTTCATCTTTCCGGGCTTCGCGATTAACCCATCATGGGTACGCCGGGGCACATCCGATCCCATGATCGTCGTTGCCGCTAAATCAACAACTATTTTGTCAATATTAACTGGTACCTTCGGTATATAGAAAATTTTAAATATAAATTTCATTGCCTTTCATTTTAAAATAAATATAATAATAATATTATATTATAATATCATGGGTAATATAATAATTACCCATGATAACTAAATCACACATCAGAAAATGAAGGAACGTCGCCATTTCCTCATGTTCTGATGTGTGGTTTAGTTAGTGTATCTTCAGCCATGTTATTGTGACTCATTGTCTGAATTTTTAAGTTATTATTTTTGTTTTACCATTATTACTTTTGTCATTATTAAAAAGTATTGGTAATAATAATGCTGTTTATGAAGGACTGTTCAAAAAATATGAAAACTTTAATTTAAAAAAATGTATTCTTTCATTCCATTTAAACATGAAAAATAAATTGTAAACTGGAGGTTTAACTAATAAGTTACAGCATATACAGTATATCAGAGTTACATCTATAGCTACTATACAAAAAGGAGAGCTTTATATTTGTGTGTTCTATTAGATGGGATATATAATATACTGTAGCGTGCACAGCCAACAATTTCCAAGTTACATTACCATTTTCAAATAACAGTTAAATAATGATAAATATATATTTTGAAAACCATAATTGTGTATACCACCATACTTACCATATTCAAGTACATCATTCAGGAAAATAGTAAACCCCTCCATTTGCAAGTTTAATTTCAAGTGTTCAGCACAGAAATTTCACATTTTTACAGTTGCAGTATCATACATCCTTAATTTTCTTGTTTCTATTTTTATACTGAACTCATTTCATGCTAACTACTTAATTAGAATTGTACATTTGACAGTTATACCTAAATCTTTTAAATATTCTATTTATAGGAGTGTACTTAACTTAACAGATTGGTGTCTTGTGCCGGACATGAAATTACACTTACAAATTGGGGTTGTCAAATGCACGGTCACTGAAATGCCACATTTCTCTGGTGGGGGCTACAGCATACTCTAACAACCCAGAAGGCAGTGGAGTTTGCAATAAATGAAGCCCCACTTCTGGCCATATGTTAAGAAAATGTGTGTTCCTCTAAAGGCAAGTCCTGTGATCATTTCAGGCCATAGAGCTGTATCCCACCTGACAGCATGGTGGTGTAATGGTTCTGACATCCCATTCACTTGCTTCAGAAGCAAAGTCTTGAGACTATAGTAATCCTTCATTGTTCCAGCATCTTCCATCTGGTTTAATTCCTTTTTTTTAGGGAGTCTGGTTGAAATGGTAACCATAATCCAAGGGTTAGAAGAATGTTATAACTATATGGCATAAATTAATAAACTTTCATAGTACCAGAGCAAATTATTTATGATCAAGTCAAACAAAATCTGATTCAGATTGATTCCATTTTTAATTTACCAGTATGCATACTGGGTATCCTTTAAAAATATTATATAGACTTTGAAAATGATTATCAATATGCTAGAGATAGTAAGAAGTGAATTAAATGAACTAAAGCATTTGTAATACAAATAGATTATTGCCATTTAAGAATTTTCAAGCTAGTGCTGAAAATCCCATTTATAGAAAAACTTTCATAAATTATGAAATTTGCAGCCTTTCAATTTAATTGTATTGAAATACGGTATAATTCCATTTCAATTGTACAGTATTTACAGTATTGAATCAGTACAGTTTTTTAATTTGTTTTAACACTCAATTATCAAGTTTCTAAATTTAAAAAAATATAATAATCAACCCTCTTGGAGACCAAATTTGGACATGCTACCCTAAAAGGTTTAACTTATCCTTGTGCATTTGAGTATAATATTTCCATAACTAGCAATATCCTCTGTGTACAATGTTTGGTTAACATTACAATAATGCATATCAAAATTAGTCAAGGTGCCACAAAGTAAACTATCTTTTGAAAATTTATGAATTCGGTAAATAAAATATAAATTTTAAAGAATATATACTGTACTATTCAAAGAGCAAATAATAAGTCATACAATGAAAAAATACACTGAATGTTTACTACAACTTGCACACATGATGGGGGGGGGGGAATTAAAAACAATAAATAATACCCTTATAAAATGTATGATCCACTCTTTCCTCTAGTCACTCGTCTCTCCTCTATTAGAGATTAAAATTTGTACAAAGCATGATTACCACCTGAAAAATTCAGTATTAAAATAAATGTGACACCATTAACATGGCTGTACTAGTACTGAAAAGACAATTCCCGTTTTAGATTTATAAATATATATCTCTAAGTCTGATTACAATATTCAAATTGAAAATTCAGAATGTTCGTTATACAATCTTTTCAGAATCTATGACTAAAATGTTATTGATTCATGCTCACATTTGTGACAATAATAAAATAATTAACTCTACACTTAAGTAGTATACTAGAGGTCATCAAACAGCTCCTCTTCACTAGAGCTGTCAGTGTCACTGTGGTGATACTCTGGCAGGTTGTCATTTTCAAACTTAACTTCTTCAAAATTTAGGTTTCCACTCCCCTTCAAACTCTCAACCTGTTGTGATGAAATAATAGAGCTATAAAGTCCATATTGTACATTTCTTGTTAAAATATATATCATACTTCCTATAATGAACATTCATAAAACACCTTATTTAGACAGGAAATAGTGGAAAAGATTTTTTTGGGGGGGAGGGGGGGGGGGGCTAAAAATTATGGTAGACAATTCAAATCGTGTACAAACTAGGATTTTCCTCATGTAAAACTACAAAAATGTATACTACCTAATTCTGTATTTCTTTTAGATCACATTTAGTCTTGTAAACTGCTCGATCTAACTAAGTCAAAATTTGAATACTGATAATTTTTGTCTTATTTTATTTGCCAGTAGAACTCACTCACTTGCCAATGATCTCTAACTCATTGGCAAGTGATTGCCAATGATTTTGTGTGTTATAAACAACACAAAAAATTACTTTCTAATTTTTCTTACTTCAGAAAGTGTTGACACCACTCTTCTTACTGCCTCTTCATTCTCAAGCCACTATCACTTTTCAACATAATTTTAACCTTCTTGTGATGTCAACAACTTTCTGGCAGTCTAGCAAAATGCAGTCCATACATCCTTCATTCTTTTTCCTTAAGGTATCATGACAGGACCATTAAAATAGGTTTGTTAAGCATGGTTTTCTATCAGAATCAGTGTTCTGCCTCCATTAACAAATTTAACTCTCCAAATATTCTACAATTAGTTTCCTGATGACTTCTTTTCCAGAGTTTTGCTTGAGATGCAAGCTAATGGCACTGGTCTGTAATTTAAAGCTTCAAGTCTGTAACTGTTCTTGAATATTAGAATTACATTTTCTTTTTCCAGATTTCTGGTAACTCTCCAATCTCTAGTTAATAGGTAACACACACACACTGCAGGCTTCCTTTAGTAACCAATGATATCTGATCGGGCTCCATTGCATTTGCTGAATCCAGTTCCTCCAAATGCTTTCTTCTTTTTGTGCAAAAACTTTTATTCTGGCAGTCTCTTGTCACCTCATCATGGACAACCATCTGGTTCCAGTTTTTTAGACCTCCTAGAACCTCCTGTTGAGTCCATCATTCTGCAAATGTGTTGCTTCCTTTCACCAGTATGATCATATGGTTTCGTGGTGTTTTCTTATATATTTGGCTATGCACCGATTAGGCTGGTCCTTTGCTTATGTCACAACATTTTCAACCTGCCTTCCTAATATTGATGTACTCATTTCTGGCCATCTTAAGTGCCTTGCTATATCCCTCTATCTGTATGGTAATTTTCTATGTATTTGTTGTCTTTTCCTCATTAAAATGTTGTACCATGGGTTTGTTGTTCCCTTTTCATCCTCTTTCTTCCATCATCCCATTCACTGGCTTTCCTTTCATTTCAGTCTCACTGAAAAACCTGTTTCTTAATATAAATCTGTTTCAATTCTACACTATAATCAAATACAAACAAATTTCTAGATAATACTATACAATGCAAAGCATAAGATATATGCATACATACTGTATACTGTACTCAGTACTTGCAAACTTGGACAAAAAAACAATTGGTTATCAAGAAAACAAGTATCATCTGTCGTATTGGTTACATAATTGAGAAGGTACTACAGGCAGCTATAACTCCTTCACTAAGGCAGGGTAGCTTATTTTCAAGTCATGGATTAAAGAATGCAATTACTTATTTCTAGACATTTCTACAATGTTTTGCTTCATATATCATTTCAACTGTGATACTGCCATGTAAAGTGTGTTCAAACTCCAAAACTACTGACAACAAGAATTATTATTTATTACCATACCTCAATTGGAGGCTGATAAACAAACAAAAAATCTTCTTCGTCACTTTCTGTCCAATCTGTCCACACATTTCGAACAGCTTCCACTCGATCAAGCGAAAGAAAACTACGAATATTTCTGGCTAGTTGTTCCTGGTCACTGGAAATTAATTAACAAAATAAGTTCATGCATATTAAATGTAGCTTTTCATCCATATACAACTACTCTGATTTTTATGCCCTAACAAGGATGATTATACTGTATTTAATGAGGTATTTTCCAAACCAAAAGTCCAAGCATCATCCACAACACTTAAAACTTGAAGTCTGATGACAATATTTGCCAGTGCTATATGTTGCCCTATCTGTTCATGATCGTGCTCAAATGCCACAGCGCATCTTAACCACTGCACTGCACCAAACAACAAATGTTGTTTTGAGAGTTGTGCATTTTTTGTTTGTTTACTTAGGCTATATTTTAATGTATTCATTACTCTGTGTTTTGAAATGAAAATAGTTGAGTTTGGAAACATTTTGATATTAACTTTACCTGACCATATATAAAAACAACAAAAATATGTCCTTAACAATTGTAATATGAAGTTTTTGCCAAAAACAGGTGTGCAGTGCAGGGGTTAAGGAGGCAACCATGTGTGATTGCTCAAAAAAAAAGAAAATGGCTCATTTTCATAATTGTGAAAACAATAAGGTGTCCATGCTCGGCAGACTAAGTAAATAGCTCCTTTGCTACAGGAGTAGCAAAGGAGCCCATAGCAAATGCAGTTGATCACTCACCTCTTTAGTCCTACACTTGTTTCAGAGACAGGAACTGTGCCCCCTGCTCTCAGTACCAATGCAACCTGATAGCCATCTCTGAATCTGTTAAAGGAAAACACTAAGTAATATATATTGTGTGCATTCTCAATGAATGGCAATAAATACGCTTGAATACTAACCATTGACTTCGTGCTTACATTCCTACCTTTCTACAAATATACTCCTCAATAACAGCACTGATCTTCAATAACTATTATTCATACCATTTCACTGTGCTCAAATATGAATGTAATTTATCATTAATTTAACAAATTCACCATACAGTCAGTGACCTGCAATTTGACTTCAGCTTATTCGAACTGACTGACTATTTAGGTATCACACAAGCAGCCTTCCCCTAGCCAGCCATCTAAGGAGTCAAACAATTGAAACAACTGCTTTATTTTGGTTGTTTTTCCCTTCACATTTCCTTGATATTTTACTTTAAAACACTGATCACAGCACTTTCTCAGCTTAAAATACAGAAATTGTGTCAAAGGAATTCACTCCATTTAATGCTCTTTAAAACCTCCCATAATGCTTCACAATAAATCAAGGTAATTCCCTCCAAAATCCACCTTGTTTTCCCTACAGACCAATCAGCCTAACATCTACAAGCTAATGGAAAATAGCATACCATTAAAGGATCATTAACCATCTCTCAGTGCACAATATTATGTTGTAAAATCATCATAGGAAACCAGACTGTCTAAAACCTGCTCACATTTCTGGAAATGGTAATCAGCTATACAAAGGACTTCCAGAAGAAGTAGTTTATGTGGTCTTTCTTCTCTACAGCTTTGATAATGTACCACACAAGAGATTGACAAAGATTACAAACACATGGAATCAACAATAAAATACTAAATAGATAAAGCAATTATTACAACAAAGAAAGCGAACAAATCGAACAAAGAAAGGGTTGTACTAAATGGAAGTGAATCTGACTGGAAAAATGTTGAGTGGAGTACTGCAAGCTTCCATTTTGGATCTAACCCTCTTGGTAATACTGTATATTGTACAATAACATAGATAACATCACAAACCACATCATCAAATTTGCAGATGACAAAGATCTATGATATAGTGGAAAGTGAAAACTACATTAAGGCCTTACAAAATGATCTACATCAACTTCACAAATGGTCAAAATACTGACATATGCTTTTCAACATTGGAAAATTGAAGGCTTTATATGTAGGGAATAACAATACACATAATAAATATAATTAACTAAGTGACCCAGTAGCAGATTGAAAAAAGGAATGGACCCTTAATTAATTAATTATTTACTAGTCACTGAAAGCTGTGGTAAAAAGAAAAAAAAGTCAACCAAACATTAGGAATGATCAAACATTTAATTTCAATGAAGAGAGAGTGGTTATTCAGCTGTAGAAACTGTTGGTGTGCCTCCATCTGAGCTACTGTATACAAGCATAGAGACCTCACCTTCAAAAGGATATAAATGCTTTGAAAAAGTTTAAAGTACTCGACAAATTGGAAGACATTAATCCAGCCACTTTCAGTCTTTTGAATCTGAACTAAATGCACAACCATCTGAACTGTGAAATATGAATTCATACACAGAGAAATCACATTACCATGATATATCAATGAGAAAATCCACAGGAGCAGTGATGAGGATTTGAACCTGTCATAAAATGTGGATTTTCTCACGTGAATTCATAATTCTTTTGATCATTATTTCACTCTACTCTTCATTCTCACTTTCTCAGAGGCTCGTCTCGAATACAGGTAACTCAATAAATTTTCTTTCTCTAAATAATTTCACAACTATCATCTTTTGCTTTTCAAATAAATACATATCCATTCAAGTTACATCATATATTTTGCTCTCAAGTATTCATTATACTTTACATTAATATGATTAAATTTACTAATTTTAACTCACCGTCCACTGCCATGTACGACTCTCACAGCCATTACAGAGCTATTTTCCAGGATCAGTGTGTTGTAGTTAGCACAGCGGCTTGTTAACCTTTCAAACCAGTTGCGGCGTATCATGGTTACTTGGCCTTTAGTCTTATCAAACACACAATCCTGTAAATAGATAATTATACAATTGGCAGAGGGTAAAACTTCTATCTCTACACTTAAAGTTGTGGGGCTGGATTCAGGTTCATTTGCAGGCTGAGCAGTTGCCTTGTCACAACACTTCTCACTCCTCCCTAGTCATTACAGATTGGACTTCACAGCATTACATATTTTAATCAATTGTGACAAATTTGTCTTGTATAATAAATGCATTTAAATGTTCCTTTAACATCTTATTTAAAAGTTTTAAAACAGTCTTGTGGAAACCTAGAATATGATGAATAGGATGATTCAAGTATGCTGATGGGTTCTAGTATAATGATATATATAGGAGGGGCCTAGTGTACTCATGCACAGAAGATGGTCTAGTATACTGTTATATAGGAGGAGAGGGAGGGGCCCAATATACTGATGTACAGTACTGTGTATGAGGATAGGGCATGGGCCTAGTACCGATGTATATGAGGAGAGAAAGGTCCTAGTAAACTGACATTTGAGGGAGGGAGGGGAAAGCAGGCCTCGTATACTGCCTAAAAGTGAGGAAAGGAAAAATTTCAACTTGTTCATGAAACTCTAATATCCAAATTCTGAAACATGTATCAAATATTTTCTATGACAAAGACATTTTACAAAAATCACAATGGTATTAATAAATTATTCTGATTTAGATTAACAATATTTCAAATATTAATTTATAATTGCCTACTATACACCATGGCTGAATGCCCTTACCTCCCAGTCATCTAGGAATGTGAGCCCAAGAATGAGGCATCCAGTTAAATAAGCAATCTTCATAAGTATATGTTCATCTGTAAGAAGAAATGTTACATAACAAACGTGATCAAATTAAAATATAAATAAAAATGTTAGCAAACATATACAGTATACTTTTATTCTTTGTGTAACAGACATCCAACATTTTCAAACAAAATTTGTACAGTACAGTATTCATAAAATTTAAAATTTAACAAAAATTATTAAATTACAGTAGTTTGTTTTACTGTCCTATAAACCTGTAGATCTGCTACACCATTTCCTTCATTCACATTCCAGCTTAATATTCCAGCTGAAAACAGTCTGCATTTTGCAGATTTCACAGTTCACATCGTGCTCATGTACTTCTCAGTATATTGCAGAAAAATGTAACAAACTACTGTATAGCAAATCATTAAATGTAAAAGGAGAAGCAAACTAAGTTTTAAAGAACATTCCTACCTGGGCTGTAATAAGATGCTCCCACACCAACTGACATGACACCTGCAAATTAAAAATAAAGTATACAGTATTAATTATATTGCATGTATTAGGACTTTCAATATATAATAACTGCTTTAGTAAATGTCTAAATATTGAATAATATAGATGTACAATACTTTATATTATTGGAATAAAATAGGTACTGTATTATACTGTACAAACACTTATGGATGTCGTCACTCAAAATGCAAAGATTTGTTTCAAGAAACAAATTTGTTTATTATTGCATGCACACAAAATTGGGTAGGAAGGTAGGTAAATATAATTATTTTTATTGTTGGTGTATTATTCTTGTACTAAAGCATTGTAATATGGAAATTTTTTCCCCATTACTGATAAGCATGTTAAGTTTATCGAAGTTCCCCAAGACTAATGACTGACCCAGGTATACATTCCACAACAGTTGACCAACTCCTAGATATCTATTTACTCCCAGTTGAACAGTGGCAAGAAGTATAAGGAAACATGCTCAAACATCTCACCCTGCTTGGAAATCAAATTTGGGTCCAATTGGTTGCTAGCTGACTGTACTAACCACTGCAGTTATAATTGTACAGTAGAGCACTGTTGAAATCCAAAGGTAATTTAAAAAATATATATAAAAGTTGACAGCTGAGTGAACAGTGCTAGGGATTCGTAGGCAAGGTCCGGGTTCGATCCCCGGTGGAGACAGAAACAAATGGGCAGAGTTTCTTTCACCCTGATGTCCCTATTCACCTAGCAGTAAATAGGTACCTGGGGTTATACAGCTGCTACAGGTTGCTTCCTGGGGGAATGTAAAAAAAAAGGCCGGTTGAGGACCGGGCCATGGGGGATGCTAAGCTCTGAAATCATCTAAGATAACCCAAGATAACAGCCCTGACAAGATCAAGTACCTCCAGGCAGCAGCACTAGCAGGATCCAGTACCTCCTGGTAGCCACTCTGGCAGGACCAAGAACCTCTTGACAGCAGCTCTGGCAGGACCAAGAACCTCCTGACAGCAGCTCTGGCAGGACCAAGAACCTCCTGACAGCAGCTCTGACAGGACCAAGAACCTCCTGACAGCAGCTCTGGCAGGATCAAGAACCTCCTGACAGCAGCTCTGACAGGACCAAGAACCTCCTGACAGCAGCTCTGACAGGACCAAGAACCTCTTAACAGCAGCTCTGGCTGGACCAAGAACTTCCTGACAACAGCTCTGGCAGGACCAAGAACCTCCTGACAGCAACTCTGGCAGGACCAAGAACCTCCTGACAGCAACTCTGGCAGGACCAAGAACCTCTTGACAGCAGCTCTGGCTGGACCAAGAACCTCCTGACAACAGCTCTGGCTGGACCAAGAACCTCCTGACAGCAACTCTGGCAGGATCAAGAACCTCTTGACAGCAGCTCTGGCAGGACCAAAAATCTCCTGACAGCAGTTCTGTCAGAACCATGAACCTCCTAACAACAGTTCTGTCAGGACCATTAACCTCCTGACAGCAGCTCTGACAGGACTAGTTCCTCCTGACAGCAACTCTGACAGGACAAAGTTCCTGTTGAAAGTCGGCTGGGTGCCGTATGCAAAACAGAGCCCATCGCCCTCTTCTCACCAAAAGTTGAATCATCAATCCTGTGACGACTTTTCCGTAGAAGATGTTTCCCCTGCCAGACTTCCAGGTGCCACAGACACTCACCGACAAAGATACTCCATGACCTGACCCCAGGAGCCACAGACAGGTGAAGAACCTCCCGGGTGTTGACAGAAACGTTCATCTTGCCTCCTGCATGTCCCCTCCAGCGGGCCGCGCCTCCTCCACTGTTACACTCCCCAGCTGATGCCGCTCTGGCCCACCTCTGACATTTAAATAGTAAATAGCACTTTTTTGGGGAGCTGTGATGAGCTTTTTTGGAGCTTTATTTCTCAATGGGAATAAAATAATTGTATTTGTGACACAAGCTCTCCACATGTCAGTTGCTTAATTTAGAAACTGTACTTGTGATAGGTCTCGAGCCCATTGTTGATGTGACGACGTTTAGGTTTGTTCATTTATTATGCACCCCATACCCATCTTGTGGGCGGTAGTAGAAAGGGTTACAGCGGCACAGAATGGGGTCAGGGACTGAACCCCACAATTCATTTAGCCAAGCAAGTTACTATCTTGATGAGCTAGTTACATTAGCAACTAGCATTTCTGATCAGGGGAAGGAAGACACCAACAGTATGGGGCGTAAATTTATTAGTACAGGATAAATAATTCTGCAGAGTAAAACAGGCTTCTAAGTAGGTCTTAACAAATGTATAACATAGCCGTGGCTAACTCAAAGTACACGAAACAGCGTAAATTGTACACCCGTAGTAAAATAGACGCTGTTTGCAAGGCAAACGGCGAAATTTCTGTGATGGAAGAAAATGTAATACCATACTCTGTGACTAACCGACCATGGTTGCGCGCGCATCAAGGGGGGGCTATTTAAGCGCGCCCGGGGACCCAGCAACTCATCATTTGGTCACCATTTGGTCCGGGAGACATCTCCCGTCACGCAGGGTGCAGTTGCGCCTCCACAGATCTCCAGTATCATCTCTTGATACTGGCAATGGCTCAAAAGGGCCACCACTTACGGGCTATTCATGCCCGTGCCATCTCTTGGGTGGCTTAATCTTCATCAATCAATCAATCCCAGCAACTAGATCATTTGGTCACCATTCGGTCCGGGAGTCATCTCCCGTCACGCAGGGTGCAGTTGCGCCTCCACAGATCTCCAGTATCATTTCTTGATACTGGTAATGGCTCAAAAGGGCCATCACTTACGGGCTATTCATGCCCGTGCCATCTCTTGGGTGGCTTAATCTTTATCAATCATTATCCCAGCAACTAGACATCTCCTGTCCACGAGGCTAACCATAGCCCGTGCTTCTTGCCCAGCTCCTGTGTCAGGTAAGTTACGGGCTCACCATAGCCCGTGCTATTTGGAACTTGTTCCGAGTAGCTGAATCTATAACAACAACAACATATAACCCAGCAACTCACCATTGGTCACCATTTGGTCCGGGAGTCATCTCCCGTCACGCAGGGTGCAGTTGCGCCTCCACAGATCTCCAGTATAATCTCTTGATACTGGTAATGGCTCAAAAGGGCCATCACTTACGGGCTATTCATGCCCGTGCCATCTCTTGGGTGGCTTAATCTTTATCAATCAATCAATCCCAGCAACTCACACGGGAGACATCTCCTGTCCACGAGGCTAACCATAGCCCGTGCTTCTTGCCCAGCTCCTGTGCCAGGTAAGTTACGGGCTCACCATAGCCCGTGCTACTTGGAACTTGTTCCGAGTAGCTGAATCTATAACAACAACACATATAACCCAGCAACTCACCATTTGGTCACCATTTGGTCACCATTTGGTCCGGGAGACATCTCCTGTCACGCAAGGTGCAGTTGCGCCTCCACAGATCTCCAGTATCATTTCTTGATACTGGTAATGGCTCAAAAGGGCCATCACTTACGGGCTATTCATGCCCGTGCCATCTCTTGGGTGGCTTAATCTTTATCAATCATTATCCCAGCAACTAGACATCTCCTGTCCACGAGGCTAACCATAGCCCGTGCTTCTTGCCCAGCTCCTGTGTCAGGTAAGTTACGGGCTCACCATAGCCCGTGCTATTTGGAACTTGTTCGAGTAGCTGAATCTATAACAACAACAACATATAACCCAGCAACTCACCATTTGGTCACCATTTGGTCCGGGAGTCATTTCCCGTCACGCAGGGTGCAGTTGCGCCTCCACAGATCTCCAGTATAATCTCTTGATACTGGTAATGGTTCAAAAGGGCCATCACTTACGGGCTATTCATGCCCGTGCCATCTCTTGGGTGGCTTAATCTTTATCAATCAATCAATCCCAGCAACTCACACGGGAGACATCTCCTGTCCACGAGGCTAACCATAGCCCGTGCTTCTTGCCCAGCTCCTGTGCCAGGTAACTACGGGCTCACCATAGCCCGTGCTACTTGGAACTTGTTCCGAGTAGCTGAATCTATAACAACAACAACATATAACCCAGCAACTCACCATTTGGTCACCATTTGGTCACCATTTGGTCCGGGAGACATCTCCCGTCACGCAAGGTGCAGTTGCGCCTCCACAGATCTCCAGTATCATCTCTTGATACTGGTAATGGCTCAAAAGGGCCACCACTTACGGGCTATTCATGCCCGTGCCACCTCTTGGGTGGCTTAATCTTCATCAATCAAATCCCAGCAACTTTGCAGTGGCCACACTGAAGCCAGCAACAGAGCCACTCTCCTGGTCAACAAAGGTGTCCAGCAGCTGGACACCCTCATAAAGACTGTGAAGCAGTATCCTCCCCCGCGATAACAGCTTGATGATTAAATGCAACCTCAGAATAATGAAAAGAATTACAGACAAAAAAATGTACCACTTACGGGCTATTCATGCCCGTGCCACCTCTTGGGTGGCTTAATCTTTATCAATCAATCAATAAATCATAGCCACCATTTGGTCACCATTTGGTCCGGGAGACATCTCCCGTCATGCAGGGTGCAGTTGCGCCTCCACAGATCTCCAGTATCATCTTTGATACTGGTAATGGCTTAAAAGGGCCACCACTTACGGGCTATTCATGCCCGTGCCACCTCTTGGGTGGTTTAATCTTCATCAATCAATCAATCTCAGCAACAGACGGGAGACATCTCCTGTCCACGAGGCTAACCATATAGCCCGTGCTTCTTGCCCAGCTCCTGTGCCAGGTAACTTACGGGCTCACCATAGCCCGTGCTACTTGGAACTTGTTCCGAGTAGCTGAATCTATAACAACAACAACAACCCAGCAACACACCATTTGGTCACCATTTGTTCCGGGAGACATCTCCCGTCACGCAGGGTGCAGTCGCACCTCCACAGATCTCCAGTATCAGCTCTCGATACTGGTAATGGCTCAAAAGGGCCACCACTTACGGGCTATTCATGCCCGTGCACCTTTTGGGTGGCTTAATCTTCATCAATCAATCAATCCCAGCAACACACGGGAGACATCTCCTGTCCACGAGGCTAACCATAGCCCGTGCTTCTTGCCCAGCTCCTGTGCAGGTAAGTTACGGGCTCACCATAGCCCGTGCTACTTGGAACTTGTTCCGAGTAGCTGAATCTATAACAACTCAGCAACAGACCATTTGGTCACCATTTGGTCCGGGAGACCTCCCGTCACGCAGGGTGCAGTTGCGCCTCCACAGATCTCCAGTATCATCTTTTGATACTGGTAATGACTCAAAAGGGCCACCACTTACGGGCTATTCATGCCCGTGCCACCTCTTGGGTGGTTTAATCTTCATCAATCATCAATCCCAGCAACCTCTTGCTTGCCGCCTCTTACTATGCCATTATAAATACCATATATTCATCATTCGAAATAATCTCTAAGTAAATAAAGATTATTAATGTCTTTATTTTTAATACCCATTTTTTATTTAGCTCATTATAATTATTATTACATGTCTTTCAACTCATTTTCCTTAGTAATATGTTGATAAAACACGATGATAAGTTTGATATTTGAGTTGGCTGTATCTCAGTAATATGGCTGTTAAAGCTTTATATTGAAAATTAGCAAAGAAAGACTTAACAGAAAAAATATAAATTATTGCGGTAAACACAATGGTAACATTTTCAAACGATTCTACGGCTGGATTTGATTTTGAGTTTTGAGAAAAATGAAGATTTCGCCCGGGCTGGGATTCTTCCCCGTCGACTGGGCTGTTTGGCAGAAAATGGAAGCGGCTGGCGAAAGTGACGTACTGTCCCGTTTTCTGTTTTACGTCCTCTGGTAGGTTAGGAGAGGGCACATTAACGTCACCGTTTTCTTGACGTTGGGATACGTTAAGAGTTTACCATACATATGACCTTATATGTACCTAACATATGACCTTATAAGTACCTTACATATGACCTTATAAGTACAATACATATAACCTTATAAGTACCATACATATGTCCTTATATGTACCATACATATGACCTTATTAGTACTATACATATGACCTTATAAGTACCATACATATGACCTTGTACGTACCATACATATGACCTTATACGTGCCATACATATGACCTTATAATTACTATACATATGACCTTATAAGTACCGTACATATGACCTTATAAGTAGCATACATATGACCTTATAAGTACCATACATATGACCTTATAAGTACCTTACGTATGACCTTACCATACCCTTATAAGTACCATACATATGAATATGACCTATAGTATCATACATATGACCTTATAAGTACCATACATATGATCATATATGTACCATATATAGACCTTATAAGTACCATACATATGACCTTATAAGTACTATACATATGACCTTATATGTACAATACAAATGTCCTTATAAGTACCATACATATGACCTTTAAAGTAACATACATATGACCTTATAAGTTCCATGCAAACGTCTTTATAAGTACCATACATATGGTCTCATAAGTACCATACAAATGTCCTTATAAGTACCATACATATGATCTTATATGTACCGTACAGATGTCCTTATAAGTACCATACTTATGATCTTATAAGTACCATACACATGCCCATATAAGTACCATACCCAAGCCCATATAAGTACCATACATATGCTCATGTAAGTACCACATATATTCACGTGTAAGTAATATACATATGCTTATGTAAGTTCAATAGATATGCCCATATAAGTATCATACCTATGCCGTTATAAGTACCATACATATGCCTTTATAAGCACCATACATGTGCCTTTATACGTACCATACCTATGTCATTATAAGAACCAAACATGTCATTATAAGTAACAAACATATGTCATTATAAGTACCATATGCCTATATAATTACCATACATATGTCATTATAAGTACCAAAAAATATACCATTATAAATACCATGCATATGCTAATATAACTAACATACATATGTCATTATAAATTCCATACATAGGCCATTATAAGTACCAAACATATGCCTTTATAAGTACCATACATATGCCATTATAAGTACCATACACATGCCATTATCAGTACCATACATATGTCATTATAAGTTCCATCATGTCTTTATAAGTACCATATATATGTCATTTTAAGTACCATACATATGACACTATAAGTACCATGCACATGCGTTTATAAGTACCAAACGTATGACATTATAAGTACCATATGTATACCCATATAATATCATTCGAATTAATCTCTAAGTAAATAAAGATTAATAAAAGACTTATTTTTAAAACCCATTTTTATTTAGCTCATTATAATTATTATTACATGTCTTTCAACTCATTTTCCTTAGTAATATGTTGAGAAAACACGATGATAAGTTTGATATTTGAGTTGGCTGTATCTCAGTAAATATGGCTGTTAAAGCCTTTATATTGAAAATTTGCAAAGAAAGACTTAACAGAAAGAAATATAAATTATTGCGGTAAACACAATGGTAACATTTTCAAAAAGATTCTATGGCTGGTTTTGATTTTGAGTTTTGAGAAAAATGAAGATTTCGCCCGGGCTGGGATTCTTCCCGTCGACTGGGCTGTTTGGCAGAAAATGGAAGCGGCTGGCGAAAGTGACGTACTGTCCCGTTTTCTGTTTCACGTCCTCTGGTAGGTTAGGAGAGGGCACATTAACGTCACCGTTTTCTTGACGTTGGAATACGTTAGGAGTTACCATACATATGACCTTATATGTACCTAACATATGACCTTATAAGTACCTTACATATGACCTTATAAGTACAATACATATAACCTTATAAGTACCATACATATGTCCTTATATGTACCTAACATATGACCTTATAAGTACCTTACATATGACCTTATAAGTACAATACATATAACCTTATAAGTACCATACATATGTCCTTATATGTACCATACATATGACCTTATTAGTACTATACATATGACCTTATAAGTACCATACATATGACCTTGTACGTACCATACATATGACCTTATACGTGCCATACATATGACCTTATAATTACTATACATATGACCTTATAAGTACTATACATATGACCTTATAAGTACCACACATATGACCTTATACGTACTTTACATATGACCTTATAAGTACCATACAAATGTCCTTATAAGTACCATACGTATGTCCTTATAAGTACCATACCTATGACCTTATAAGTACCATACATATGACCTTATATGCACCATACCTATGACCTTATAAGTATCATACATATGACCTTATAAGTACCATACATATGACCTTATAAGTACCATACATATAACCTTATATGTACCATACATATGACCTTATAAGTACCATACAAATGTGCTTATAAGTACCTTACATTTGGCCTTATATGTACCATACATATGACCTTATAAGTACCATACATATGACCTTATAAGTACCAAACGTACGTATGCCATTATAAGTACCATATGTATACCCATATAAATATCATTCGAAATAATCTCTAAGTAAATAAAGATTATTAAAAAACTTTATTTTTAATACCCATTTTTTATTTAGCTCATTATAATTATTATTACATGTCTTTCAACTCATTTTCCTTAGTAATATGTTGATAAAACACGATGATAAATTTGATATTTGAGTTGGCTGTATCTCAGTAAATATGGCTGTTAAAGCCTTTATATTGAAAATTAGCAAAGAAAGACTTAACAGAAAGAAATATAAATTATTGCGGTAAACACAATGGTAACATTTTCAAAAAGATTCTATGGCTGGTTTTGATTTTGAGTTTTGAGAAAAATGAAGATTTCGCCCGGGCTGGGATTCTTCCCCGTCGACTGGGCTGTTTGGCATAAAATGGAAGCGGCTGGCGAAAGTGACGTACTGTCCCGTTTTCTGTTTCACGTCCTCTGGTAGGTTAGGAGAGGGCACATTAACGTCACCGTTTTCTTGACGTTGGAATACGTTAGGAAGTTACCATACATATGACCTTATATGTACCTAACATATGACCTTATAAGTACCTTACATATGACCTTATAAGTACAATACATATAACCTTATAAGTACCATACATATGTCCTTATATGTACCTACATATGACCTTATAAGTACCTTACATATGACCTTATAAGTACATACATATAACCTTATAAGTACCATACATATGTCCTTATATGTACCATACATATGACCTTATTAGTACTATACATATGACCTTATAAGTACCATACATATGACCTTGTACGTACCATACATATGACCTTATACGTGCCATACATATGACCTTATAATTACTATACATATGACCTTATAAGTACTATACATATGACCTTATAAGTACCACACATATGACCTTATACGTACTTTACATATGACCTTATAAGTACCATACAAATGTCCTTATAAGTACCATACGTATGTCCTTATAAGTACCATACCTATGACCTTATACGTACCATACATATGACCTTATATGCACCATACCTATGACCTTATAAGTATCATACATATGACCTTATAAGTACCATACATATGACCTTATAAGTACCATACATATAACCTTATATGTACCATACATATGACCTTATAAGTACCATACAAATGTGCTTATAAGTACCATACATTTGGCCTTATATGTACCATACATATGACCTTATAAGTACCATACATATGACCTTATAAGTACCAAACGTACGTATGCCATTATAAGTACCATATGTATACCCATATAAATATCATTCGAAATAATCTCTAAGTAAATAAAGATTATTAAAAAACTTTATTTTTAATACCCATTTTTTATTTAGCTCATTATAATTATTATTACATGTCTTTCAACTCATTTTCCTTAGTAATATGTTGATAAAACACGATGATAAATTTGATATTTGAGTTGGCTGTATCTCAGTAAATATGGCTGTTAAAGCCTTTATATTGAAAATTAGCAAAGAAAGACTTAACAGAAAGAAATATAAATTATTGCGGTAAACACAATGGTAACATTTTCAAAACGATTCTATGGCTGGTTTTGATTTTGAGTTTTGAGAAAAATGAAGATTTCGCCCGGGCTGGGATTCTTCCCCGTCGACTGGGCTGTTTGGCAGAAAATGGAAGCGGCTGGCGAAAGTGACGTACTGTCCCGTTTTCTGTTTTACGTCCTCTGGTAGGTTAGGAGAGGGCACATTAACGTCACCGTTTTCTTGACGTTAGGAAACGTTAAGAGGTTACCATACATATGACAATATAAGTAATATACAAATGACCTTATATGTACCATACACATGCCCATATAAGTACCATACATATGATCTAATATGTACCATATGTATTGATTATAAGTACCATACATGTGCCTTTATAAGTACCATACGTATGACATTATAAGTACTATATATACACCTTTATAATTACCATACATATGCCTTTATAAGTATCATTCATATTCAATTATAAGTATTATACATATGCCATTATAAGTGTCATAGGTATGCCGTTATATGTACCATACACACGCCATTACCAGTACCATAAACATGCAATTATAAGTATCATACATATGCCTTATAATACATACCTTTGCCCTTACCATACCGACAACCATAGCGAACTTTCTATATATGTACTACTATACATATGCCTTTATATTTACCATACGTATGCCTTTATAAGTACCATACATATGCCTTTATATTTACCATATGTATACCTTTATAAGTACCACTCATATGCAATTATAAGTACCTTACATATGTCATTATAACTGCTATAGGTATGTCATTTTAAGTACCCCATACCTATCCTTTTGTGTGGTAGTGGACCCTGTAAACATCGTATGACTTTTTTCAGACTCTGAACCTATCCTGTTTACAGTAGTTTACCCTAAAGACATTCCAACGTCACATCGTTTTCTGTGAACATTCCTACAATTCATTTTCTTTACATTTCGCTTAAGATTTTCAAACCCTCCACTATTGTCAATAATAGAGTTCAGCAAAAGCATTATTATTATTTTCTGATCAGGGGGGAAAAAGACACCGACAGATTTGGGGGTTTATTTATTAGTAAATTAAATTCTGCAGAACATGTAAATATATATAAGTAGGAATTAGCAAAGGTAACATGTCCATGTCTGAGTACTAATATTTAACTTAAAATGTACCCCCGTAGTAAGTAAGAGTAAGCTTAGCCTAGTGACATGGCAAACACGTTCTGCAGAAACCTAATGGCAGATGAAATGTAATTAGAACTAGGTATAACAGTCAGGACACAATGGGGAAATAAAGTGAATAGATCACATAACACTTAACGGAGCCCGACCAAGACATAATGGTAAATCCTAGAATTAACAGGCGGGCAGAAAATACCTAGTGACTGGGAAAAAACTGATATGACAAAGGGAGAAGTTTTTCCCAGGGCGTGAGGCCGTGCCGCCAAGGAATAAGGAGAAGGGTTTCCTAAAAGGTAGGGCTTACTAGCACCTAGACTGGGCAAAGTATTAGCTGCGGACAGCGGGACACTTGGGGACCGGCGCTGCACCCCCACCGCAGGCCAGCTGGCCGGACCCACCCACCCTCCCCCGAAGGGCGAGGCCCGCTGGCCGCAAGGAGGCCTCAGAGTGGCAGAGCAACAACGTCCCGCCTGACGTAGGAAGTAAAAGCGCTCCTCGTCCACCTGCCGACTGCCATTATCTCCGATTGGCGAGCCCGTTTAGAGACAGCTGGGTGGCCCTGCCGATACGAAAGGAATGCGGGCGTAGTCAGTTGGGGGTTCCAGCTGGTTGCTGGACCCGCCATTATCTCCGTTGGCGAGCCCGTCGAGAGAGCTGAGTGGCCCTGCCAATTCTAAAGGAATGAGGGCGTAGTCGGCTGGAGGCGAACCTAGCTCTGGGAGGGCGGCGCGAAGCGCCCTGGAGAAGTCTTGCCTGGCCCGGGATGAGAGCCGCGTGGTGTGGGCGTGAGCTCCGTGCCTCGCACGTGAGGGTCTGGGCGTGGTCCCGGGGGCCACTGCTCCGCCCGTGGCCCTCGGGGGCGCCGGGCCACGTGGCGTGCACGTGCGGGCTCCTTAACGCCCAGGGCTGTGGGCTCCTTAATGCCGGGGCACGGAGGTGAGCGGCGTTTTCGGCGTGGACTGCGTCCGTGCCCGGGGTCCGACGTGGGCAACTCTGTTCGGCTCGCACTCCTCTGGAGGCTTCCCTCGAGCCTTGCTTTGCCTCTCGCACGGGCCAGGGGCCATGGGGTGGGGGCGTGCCGGGCTCTCGCCCCTGTGGGCCACCTGCGGGCGGCGACTGGGTCTGGGGGCTGCGCAGGGTTCCCCCTAGGTCCTGTCCTGGCCGCTGAGGACAGAACCACATCGGCGGGTGTGGTTCTCGACGATGATCCAGCAGCCGATGCCTCTGCCGGCGGCGTCCCAGCTGTGCATGCCCCTTCCCGCTTTCAGTGCCGTGCCGGGCGTGCGTGTCGTGCCATGCATGAGTGGTCCCCCCCCCTTGCACGAGGGCGGGCGGCGCCACACCGGGTGGTGTTGCCGTGTGGCCAGGCTCAGCTTATTTATTTCGTTATTTTCATTTATTTATTTATACTTATACAGATCGTCCTTAGAGATTGTGAGGCTACGTGCATGCATGATCCTGCATGCACGCGCGTTCATGCAGGATCAGTGGATCAGCCCCAGGCGTGGTCTGGGAGGCTCGGCTTCACCCCTTGCCCTGTGGGCACACAGGGGCGGGCGGCGCCGCTCTGGTGGTGTCGACCATCTGGCCGCCGTTGCAGTCACTACGATTATTTACTTCCATGCTTATATTATCTTTTAAGAGCTTGAATTACTTCGGTTCTGACGAGACGTCCGGTCGTGGCCTGTCAAGTATTCCTCATTTGTTGTTATTCTTCCTCGTTTTCGTTATTCGCTGGGCCTCGCAGCTGAGTGGACAGTGCTTGGGGGTCGTACTCATAAGGGCCCGGGTTCGACTCCCGGCGGGGTCGGAACATTTGGCGAGGCGTCAGTTAATAAGCCCTTACTTACGAAGCGAGTAAGTTTTTTCTATGCTTATATTATCTTTTAAGAGCTTGAAGAGCTGGCCGCGAGGGAAAACCTCAGGGTGACAGAGCAACTATACGCTACCGAACTGGGAAGGAAGGAGGACGGACTGGAGGAGCTCGCACGTCGCCTCGACTTATGCCCCCTGGCCCTGGCCCGTGGGCGACGGTCGGTGAAAGGGGGTAGGGCGGCTGTAGCAGCCGTGGCAGGGTCGGCTTCGGTGGTCCCCATGCCCAGAAGGCTTGTGTCATGAGAGGGCCTCCGAGCCTGCGCGATGGGCGCCTGCAGCGTCGTCCAATCGTCGGCTGAAAGGGGGTGGAGGCTGCGACGCTGTGCCACCCGCCGCTTTGCCGGCAGGGGGCCTCTGGGAAGTGTGGTCGCCGTCCACATCAGAGCCGCCCGAGGAGGCCCCCGAGGAGGGGAAGGCGAAACGGGCGGGTTTCGTCCTTGCCCAGGCCGGCTGCGTCCTCACACCACTGCGCTGTTGTCCTCGCACGACGCCGCCCGAGCCCTCTTCCGTGTTGCAGTTGCTGCGTGATCCGGCTTCTCGCCACTGCGGAAAATGAAAAAGTAAGCATCGGTAGGACTAACGGGGAAAAAGCAGGCAGGGAGACCTAGCTGCCGCACCAGCAACAGTCACATACACAAGTAGACAAAAGCAAAGGTAAAGTTAAGTGACCATAGTGAGTGAGAATACCGGACAGATAGCTAATGCTCAAGAAGGGGCTGTAGAGAAACTGACGAAGGAGGAGAACAACAGCAGCAAGGAGCACGGGACCTAGGCACCTTGCGGAGTAAATACAAGACGTAACTGAAGCTAAACACTTAAATAGTTAGGCAGAGTAAAACTTGGAAAAAAAGCTGCACACTCAAATAGGTTAAGATAATAATAATCATGGAAAGGTTAAACAGTTACATTCATGTTATAGTTTGGATATAATAAGACCGTAAATATTCAGGGAATAGTTTGCTTTTAATAAGACAGTATTATTCATGGTATAGTTTAGAAGAATAAAACAAAAATAATCTCAAAGTGAGAAACAAAATTATTTGAATATCCCACTAGAAAAGGACACTGCTTTGACACTGCAACCGTATTATTAAGAAATAACGGACATAACTGAGCTGGACTAAGTAACAAATAATTAGAAAACTTAAATAAATAATATAAATAACATAGCAAGGCCAAAACAGCAAGGAAGGCATGACGCGTAAGCAAAGCTAGAAAACAGAGAATGAATAGGGAGTAAATACAAGTCAAACTGAAACCGAACAAGTAAATAGAATAAGACCGATTAGAATATAATTGTAAGTAAGCTGAACAAATAAAGGAGTAAACAGTGATAATCAAGGAAGGTTTGGGTAGGATAAAGCAGGAATGCTCAAGGGAAAGTATATGGTTAGGGCAAAACAGTAAATGCATGGTATAGTTTGTATAGAATAAGCCTGTAATGTTCATGGGATAGAATGGATAATTAAACAGTACTATTCAGAGAATAGTTTGGCTAGAATAAAACAATAATATTCTCAAAAGTGAAAACAAAATCATTAGTATCCCACAGCAATGAACACTGCTTTAACGCTGCAATATGAATAGTAAGTAAGTACTAGAGAACTGAAAGCAGAACATTGAAATAATTAAATTAGAAAACTTAAATAAATGAGAGAACAAGCATAGCCCACCCAAGCAGCAGACAGGCCGGGCAACGCCGGTCAAAGCACACCGCTGGTCGACCATAACGTGCGACACCGGGCAAGAAAACGTCTGGGGACGAACAAACCGGAATACACCGGCCAGCCCTAACGGCCGGGATGAACAAGCCGGTTTACACTGGCCAGCATAAACGTCTGGGGACGAACAAACCGGGCTCCACCGGTCAGACATGACGTCTGTGACGAACAAAATGGGCTACACCAGCCAGACAAACATCTGTGACGAACAAGCTGGTCTACGCCAGCCAGACAAACGACTGGGGCGAACAAAGCTGGGCTACACCAGCCAGACAAACGACTGGGGCGAACAAAGCTGGGCTACACCAGCCAGACAAACGTTTGGCACGAACGAGCTGGGCTACACCAGCCAGACCAACGTCTGGGACGAACAAGCTGGGCTACACCAGCCAGACCAACGTCTGGGACGAACAAGCTGGGCTACACCAGCCAGACAAACGTTTGGGACTAACAAGCTGGGCTACACCAGTCAGACAACGTCTGGGACGAACAAGCTGGGCTACACCAGCCAGACAAACGTCTGGGGCGAACAAACTGAGCTACACCAGCCAGACAAACGTCTGGGACGAACAAGCTGGGCTACACCAGCCAGACAAACGTCTGGGACAAACAAGCTGGGCTACACCAGCCAGACAACGTCTGGGACGAACAAGCTGTGCTACACCAGCCAGACAAGCGTCTGGGACGAACAAGCTGGGCTACACCAGCCAGACAAACGTCTGGGACGGACAAGCTGGGCTACCCCAGCCAGACAAATGTCTGGGACAAACAAGCTGGGCTACACCAGCCAGACAAACAACTGGGACGAACAGGCTGGGCGCACCAGCCAGACAAACGTCTGGGTACGAACAAACCGGGCTACACCAGCCAGACAAACAACTGGGACGAACAGGCTGGGCGCACCAGCCAGACAAACGTCTGGGTACGAACAAACCGGGCTACACCGGTCGGACAAAACAGCAAACAAGCCGGGCCACACCGGCCAGACGAACGTCTGTGAACGAACATGCCGGACGACACCGGCTGACACAAAGGCAGCCTTTAACAAGAAAGCATGGGCCTACCCACCAGGGCACCGCACACACAAGGGCATCGCGGGGCCGAGTCGAGAGGGAGAGGGACAGGAAGGAAGCAGAACACAACCCAAGGCAAGCGCTCCACGGAGCGCCATGTCACGTGGGTGATGCCGACCATAGCATGGGCCCCTAGCGTCAGGCCCTAGGGACAAAGACAACTAACTAACCCGGCCAGGTGGCGTCGCCACCAAGGGTGACGCCAGGCCGGCCACCGGGAGCCCGGCCGGGCACGCACGACTTCCGCGTGACGAACCCTGTGCCCTAGGACAGACCTAGGGGACGCAACGGGCCCGGTTCCAGGAAAACGCCTGGGAGGGGAGGAAAGAAGCAAAGGGCACACCTGGGGCAAGTGCTCCACCGAGCTCCAAGCCACGTGGGCGCCGCCTACCGGGCTTGGGCCCCTAGGGGACAGGACCACTGAAACGGGCCTCGTGGCGTCGCTGCAGAGGGCGACGCCAGGCCGCGGTGGGGAGCCTGGCCGTGCACGCACGACCAGGCACGGCACGAAACATGGCCCCTAGGGGCAGGCCTAGAGACACAGCAAACCAGGCTCCAGGAAAGACGCCTGGGTATCCCACAGCAAAGAACACCGGGGGCAGAAAGAAAGCAAAGGGCACACCTGGGACGAGTGCTCCACCGAGCTCCAAGCCATGAGGGCGCCGCCTACCGGGTTTGGGCCCCTAGGGCCGGGCCCCAGGGGCACAGGACCACCGAGCCTGGCCACGTGGCGTCGCCGCAAAGGGCGACGCCAAGCCACTTGCAGGGAGCCTTGCCAAACACGCGTGCCCGGGCGTGGCACGCACCAGGGCCCCTAGTGGCACGCCTAGGGAACACGACAGATCGGTGCCTCAAGTGCACGCCTGGGAGGAAGCGCGACCTGGCGCGTCCCGCGCAGGCACGGCGCAAAACACACGCCGGCCTGTGCATTGTGGCAACAGCAACCAGCACACAAGACCTGACCTTGAGGGCGCACCTGCAACCCCAGGCAGGCAAACAAGCAGAAGGCCCGAGGTAACTAGCTAAGGCGGCACTAAACGGACTGCGAGGGATGGCGCAAACACATGCCAGCACTGGGGACGGTCCTGGCTAACTTGAACAGTAAAACTCTTACCTTAGGATTTGCTGATTAGGCAGGGGTCCCCAGCCGTACCAGCCTGGGATGTCGTAGGGGCCAGAGGATCAGGGACCGTCAGATCTGGGACCATAGTAGCGGGCATGGGGTCCATTTCTTGAGAAAATGCAGTAGTAAGCAGTAAACACAGAAACAATAAAGCAGACTGGAGATCGATGCAGTATAGAGTACTGGCCCACGTGTCGATGAGGAGCGGGTGTCGATGAGGAGCTTGTGCGTCGCGAACCGTGTCATGAGTGGAGTGAGGGCGAGACCTCGCCTCCCATGGTATTTATGCCACCCAGACTGGCCGCACCGCGCCTTGTGGAACGCGGTGCGCAATTGTTTCTTCCTTCCTTCCTGGTCAGAAACTCCACCGCCTTTCGTTCTAAGGCAGTGTCCATTTAGAAAACTTAAATAAAAGAGAATAACATAGCATAGCCCACCCAAGCGGACAGATCGCTCGACGGCATGAGCCTGCGCTGGAATAGGACAGGACAGGGAAACAGGAGGGAATGTGTACGTGCGGGAACAACAGGCGGCTACACCGTGTGGACGAGACGTCATGGATCAAACAGGCTGGGCTACGCCGGTCAGGCCAAATGGCGGGGCGATCATAACGTGGGACACCGGGCAAGCAAACATCTGGGGACGAATGAACCGGGATACAAAGGCCAGCCCAAACGTCTGGGACGAACAAGCTGGGCTACACCGGCCGCACAAACGTCTGGGACGAACGAGCTGGGCTACACCCGCCAGACCAACGACTGGGACGAACGAGCTGGGCTACACCAGCCAGACAAACGTCTGGGACGAACAAGCTGGGCTACACCGGCCAGACAAACGTCTGGGACGAACGAGCTGGGCTACACCAGCCAGACAAACGTCTGGGACAAACGAGCTGGGCTACACCAGCCAGACAAACGCCTGGGACGAACGAGTTGGGCTACACCAGCCAGACAAACGTCTGGGACTAACGCGCTGGGCTACACCAGCCAGACAAACGTCTGGGACGAACGAGCTGGGCTACACCAGCCAGACAAACGTCTGGGACGAACGAGCTGGGCTACACCAGCCAGACAAACGTCTGGGACGAACAAGCTGGGCTACACCAGCCAGACAAACGTCTGGGGCGAACAAGCTGGGCTACACCAGCCAGACCAACGTCTGGGACGAACTAGCTGGGTTACACCAGCCAGACAAACAACTGGGACGAACAGGCTGGGCTACGCCAATCAGCCAAACGTCTAGGACGAACAGGCTGGGCTACACCAGCCAGACGAACGTCTAGGTACGAACAGGCTGGGCTACACCAGCCAGACAAACGTCTAGGACGAACAGGCTGGGCTACACCAGCCAGACAAACGCTAGGTACGAACAGGCTGGGCTACACCAGCCAGACAAACAACTAGGTACGAACAGGCTGGGCTACACCAGCCAGATAAACGTCTAGGACGAACAGGCTGAGCTACACCAGCCAGACAAACGTCTAGGGACGAACAGGCAGGGCTACACCAGCCCAACAAACGTCTAGGACGAACAGGCTGGGCTACACCAGCCAGACAAACGTCTAGGTACGAACAGGCTGGGCTACACCAGCCAGACAAACGTCTACAGACAAATAGGCTGGGTTACACCAGCCAGACAAACGTCTAGGGAAGAACAGGCTGGGCTACACCAGCCAGACAAACGCCTAGTTACTGACAAACCGAGCAACACCGGACGGACAAACAACTGTGACGAACAAGCTGGGCTACACCGTCCAGACAAACGTCTGAGGAAGAACATGCCGGGCGACACCGGCTGACGCAAAGGCAGTCTTTAGCAAGAAAGCTTTGGGCCTACCCACCGGGGCACCGCCGCCACAAGGGCGCCTCCTGCCCGTGGGCAAGAGGGAGAGGGACAGATAGGAAGCGGACACAAACCAAGGCAAGCGCTCCACGGAGCGCCATGCCACGTGGGTGATGCCGACCTAGGCATGGGCCCCTAGGGTCGGGCCCTAGGGACAAAGACAACTAAATGACCCGGCCAGGAGGCGTCGCCACCAAGGGTGACGCCAGGACGCTCGCAGGGAGCCTGACATGGCCGGACACGCACGACCGAATGTGTCACGAACCCTGGCCCCTAGGGACAAGCCTAGGAGACGCAACATACCGGGTTTCAGGGAAAACGCCTGGGAGGGGGGGGGGAGGAAACGAAGGGCATCCCTGGGGCGAGTGCTCCACCGAGCTCCAAGCCACGTGGGCGCCGCCTACCGGGCTTGGTCCCCAGGGCTCAGGTCCACAGAAACCAGCCACGTGTCGTCGCCACAGAGGGCGATGCCAGACCACAGTAGGGAGCCTGGTCGTGCACGCACGACCAGGCGCGGGCGAAACATGGCCCCTAGGGGCAAGCCTAGGGGCACATGAAATCGGGCTCCCGATAAACGCCTGGGAGGGCACACCTGGGACGAATGCTCCACCGAGCATGCATTAGGGCCGGGCCCCAGGGGCACAGGACCACCGAAACCTGGCCACATGGAGCCGCCGCAATCAAGCAGCACACCAGTCCCGACCTGGAGGCGCACCTGCAACCCCAGGCAGGCAAACAGGCGGGAGGCCCTAGGGAACTAGCTGAGGCGGTACGAACGGACCGCGAGGGACGGAGCAACCACACGCCAGCACTGGGGATAGTCCTGACTAACTTGAACAGGAAACTCTCTTAACCTTAAGGTTTGCTGAGTAGGGCAGGGAGCCCCTACCGTACCGGCCTGGGATGGGTCTATTTGCTTGAGAAATCTCGTGTACACAGTAAAGCAGACTTGAGATGCAGTATAGAGTACTGGCCCACGTGTGGATGAGGCGCGGCGCTGAGCGTGGAGCCGCTTCTTGAATCGCGGACCGTGTCGAGACTGGAGTGAGGGCGAGATCTCTCTTCCTGCGCTATTTATGCCGCCCAGACTGTCCGCACCGCGCCTTGCGGAACGCGGTGCGCAATTGTCTCTTCCTTCCCCATCAGAAACTCCACCGCCTTTCGTCCTAAAGGCAGTGGTCATTTCAATACATAACATCATCACATCGACAATGGGCTCGAGACCGACCAAAAGAACGCAACAATTGACATGTACTCACCTAGTTGTACTCACCTAGTTGTGTCTGCAGGATCGAGCATTGACTCTTGGATCTCGCCTTTCGAGCATCAGTTGTTTACAGCAATGACTCCTGTCCCATTTCCCTATCATACCTGGTTTTAAAATTATGAATAGTATTTGCTTCCACAACCTGTTCCTTAAGTGCATTCCATTTTCCCACTACTCTCACGCTAAAAGAAAACTTCCTAACATCACTGTGACTCATCTGAGTTTCCAACTTCCATCCATGTCCCCTCGTTCTGTTACTATTCCGTGTGAACATTTCGTCTATGTCCACTCTGTCAATCCCTCTGAGTATTTTATACGTTCCTATCATGTCCCCCCTCTCCCTTCTTCTTTCTAGTGTCGTAAGGCACAGTTCCCTCAGGCGCTCCTCATACCCCATCCCTCGTAGCTCTGGGACGAGTCTCGTTGCAAACCTCTGAACCTTTTCCAGTTTCATTATATGCTTCTTCAGATGGGGACTCCATGATGAGGCGGCATACTCTAGGACTGGCCTCACGTAGGCAGTGTAAAGCGCCCTAAATGCCTCCTTACTTAGGTTTCTGAATGATGTTCTAACTTTTGCCAGTGTAGAGTACGCTGCTGTCGTTATCCTATTTATATGTGCCTCAGGAGATAGATTAGGTGTTACGTCCACACCCAGGTCTCTTTCGCGCGTCGTCACAGGTAGGCTGTTCCCCTTCATTGTGTACTGTCCCTTTGGTCTCCTATCTCCTAGTCCCATTTCCATAACTTTACATTTGCTCGTGTTGAATTCCAGTAGCCATTTCTCTGACCATCTCTGCAACCTGTTCAGGTCCTCTTGGAGGATCCTGCAATCCTCATCTGTCACAACTCTTCTCATCAACTTTGCGTCATCCGCAAACATCGACATGTAGGACTCTACACCCATAAACATATCGTTAACATATACAAGAAATAGAATTGGTCCCAGCACCGATCCTTGTGGTACTCCACTTGTTACTGTTCGCCAGTCCGACTTCTCGCCCCCTTACCGTAACTCTTTGGCTCCTTCCTGTTAGGTAACTATCGGTGCTGGGCCAAACTCGAGCCTGCCTCTCGAGTTTGAACAGCAGTCTCATGTGCGGTACTGTATCAAAGGCTTTTTGGCAGTCCAGAAATATGCAGTCTGCCCAAGCATCTCTGTCCTGTCTTATCCTCGTTATTTTATCATAGAATTCCAGAAGGTTTGTTAGGCACGATTTCCCTGTCCAGAACCCATGTTGATGTTTGTTCACAAATCTAATGTTCTCCAGGTGTGCAACCAGTCGTAGCCTAATTATTCTTTCCAGTATTTTACAGGGGATGCTTGTCAGTGATACAGGTCTATAGTTAAGTGCCTCCTCCCTATCGCCTTTCTTGAAGATCGGCACGACTTCTTCCAGCAACTGGGCAATTCTCCCGACATAAGTGACTCATTAAAGATCATTGCCAGAAGCACACTGAGGGCCTGCGCTGCTTCTTTTAGTATCCACGGTGACACTTTGTCTGGTCCAACTGCTTTAGTTGCATCTAGAGTTGTCAACTATTTCATTAACTCCTCTGCTGTCACCTCTATATCTGATAGTCTTTCATCTAGGGTAACCCCTTCCAACAATGGGAGCTGCTCAGGCTCGGTAGTGAACACTCCATGGAAACTGGCATTCAGTGCCTCACAGATTTCCTTGTCACTTTCAGTATATGCCCCCTCTGCCTTCCTTAGTCTTGTCACTTGGTCGTTCACCGACATTTTTCTTCTTATATGACTGTGTATTAGCTTAGGTTGTTTTTTCGCTTTGATTGCAATATCGTTCTCATAGTCCCTTTCCGATGTTCGTCTTATGTTAATGTAATCGTTCCTAGCTCTGTTGCATCTGATCCTGTTGTCCTCTGTCCTTTGTCTTCTGTACTTCCTCCACTCCTGCCTGCTGGCCATTTTTGCTTCCTGACACTGAATATAATAACCATGGGTTATTATATTCCTTCTTATTTTTTCCCTTTACTGTTGGTATAAATCTCTCTTCGGCCTCTTGGCATTTCTGTATGACTAGGTCCATCATATCTTGGACTGTTTTTCCTCTAATTTCTTCCTCCCACTGCACTTCTCCCAGATAGTCCCTTATCCTCTTATAGTCCCCTTTCCTGTAGTCAACTCTCCTGTCCCAGATCTCTTGTCCCATGGTCATAAGTTTGAATTCCATCATGTAGTCAAAGACTAGGACACAATGGTCACTGGCCCCTAGAGGTATTTCATGCTCTAAATTCTCGATATCTTCTACGTTCTGGGTGAAAATCAGGTCTAATAGGCTCGGTGCATCTCCTCCTCTTTCCCTTGTGTCTTCCTTCACATGTTGTGTTAGGAAATTCCTGTCTATAACATCTACTAATTTTGCTCCCCACGATTCGTCCCCTCCATGAGGATTCCTTGATTCCCAATGTATCTCTCCATGATTTAGGTCCCCCATGATCAGCAGCTTCGCTCTCATTCTGTGGGCTAGTGTACTGCTGCCTTCTGCAGTTCATCTATGTATGCCTTGTTGTTGTCATCATACTCCTGCCTGGGTCTTCTACTGTTTGGTGGGGGATTGTAGATTACCAAGATCACAATCTTCCTCCCATCTACTGTCAGAGTTCCATGTATGAAGCTTGTGCACTCATTGGTAACCCGATTTCCCAGGTCTTCAAACTTCCATTTCCGCTTTATTAGGAGTGCCACTCCCCCTCCCTGTCTCTGTGTCCTCTCTCTTTTCGTATCACCTGTGGAGAGCTTGCGATGTTCATCCTGCAATGCTATTATGTTTATCCTGCACACCGTCCCCCATCCAGTGGGCAGCGGTGGATAGGTTATAATCACTCAGTTACTACCTATAGTTAGCAATCTGGGGATATTTGGCCAAGACTTTTGACAGCAGAGAATTTTGAAGGAAATATTTACACATCTCTTGAAATGTAATGTTTACCCGAGTTTAGCTGGCAGCCACTAACACTAGTGGCCTCGATGAGGACAGGAAGCCGGCGGCTTGTCGAAGGTCTGGAGAAAGATCATCATTTGCCTTTATGATCTTTTCCAGCTGTACTTTAAATGTTAACATAGTTTTGGCTTTTGGCATTCGGCGGGTAGGCGGTTCCATGGGTTTATAACCCTGTGGAGTGAAAAAGCATCTCCTATTCTCAGTCAAATTCAAATGTTTATTCGGGTAAAGTACATACATACAAGGGGTGATACAAATATTGATGAATTTAAAATAGAGCTAGTACATACAATGCCTAAAGCCACTATTACGCAAAGCGTTTCGGGCAGGAAAAATGGAACAGAAGACTTACATTGTAGTTTGTTGAGCGTGAAACCGTAGCTCTTCGTTTGTTACATCTGACCTTTTTGAAGAAATTGTCCAGATCAACATCCTCCAAATTGTTCAGTATTTTAAAAGTTTCAGTGAGATCCGCCCTGTCATGTTTGATTAACACCGGATTCATAATGTAGAAAAGTGCAGCTGACTTTTATTTTGAGTCACAATCGGGGATCCTGGGTTCAATTCCCGGCCGAATATGATTATGTTTGTGATGTGTGTCTAAGTATGTATTAACACGATGTACTGAACGGGGTGAGAATAGCTTGAGCTACCTCATCCCTTTGTGTGTATTTTACATCAATAAACGTATTTCAATTTCAATTTCAATTCCCGGCCGGGACCAAAATGGTTGGGCACGCTTCCTTTGACCTAATGCACCTGTTCATATATATATATATATATATATATATATATTATATATATATTATATATATAACTAAACTCAGTCCTGGGGACCATCAGGCTTGTTGCATATATATATATATATATATATATATATATTATATATATCTAGATATATATATATATATATTATATATTAATATTACATCATATATTATATTCATATATAATATATTTAATTGATAATATATATATAATCAGTATATATATGAAAAATTACTTTATATACAGAATTAAAAAATGAGTGGTAAGGTGGTGGAGAAGTCGAGGGTTAACCAGTGTTGTGGTCGAGGCTGGCGAGTCACCACCTCCAGCACCTTGTGTTACTCTCAACACTAGCCTCACACCACACCCTCACTCCTCACACCTCCTCCTCGAGGTGCTCCTATAGTAGTGATGCCGGCTTTCCAGGGTGAGTGTGAGGAGGACCTCCCTGACAAGGTGCAGGCCTGCTGCCCTCTCCAGCCTATAGGGGCACACACCCGCCCTGTTGGGCTGACCTTTAGACTAGAGTGGTAGTTTAGTGGTAGAATTGTTCAGTTCTAACATAATAAAGCCGCATGGCATCAATCTGTTTTAATACTGCTGGGAAGAGATAGGGAATGGCACTGTGGTGGGGTGTTTTGACAGACGTGAGCCTCGTGGTTTTTATTGGTCAATACATGTTTCCATTCATATTTGTTAGGTTGCTTTAAAACAAAGTTTGTGGAAACTAACGAAACTTAGCATGAATTTGAGAAAAGTAGAATTAACGTTCTTTAATCAGTCAGTCTTTAATCATCTGTTAGTTTCGATAAAATAATTTGATTGCTTGTCTCTTCATAAAGCAGTCTTCTCTTGAGCAGTCTCCGTGGTGTAGTGGTAAGACACTCGCCTGGCGTTCCGCGAGCGCTATGTCATGGGTTCGTATCCTGGCCGGGGAGGATTTACTGGGCGCAATTCCTTAATTGTAGCCTCTGTTTAACGCAACAGTAAAATGTGTACTTGGATGAAAAAACGATTCTTCGCGGCGGGGATCGTATTCCAGGGACCTGCCCGAAACGCTACGTGTACTAGTGGCTGTACAAGAATGTAACAACTCTTGTATATATCTCAAAAAAAAAAAAAATAAAAAAATAAACCCAGCAAGCAATATCTTAAGTGAAAAATACATGCTAGTCTTAATCATCTGTTAGTTTCAATAAATAATTTGATTGCTTGTCTCTTCATAAACCCAGCAAGGCAATATCTTAAGTGAAAAATACATGCTATATATTTATGCCACTTAATTGAATGATGGAAACATGTATACTTTTAACATAATTGAATGATGGTAAGATGGTAAATGCTCAAGCTCAAGATGCTCAAGATGGTAAAACATGCACTTTTAGATCAGCGGTCTTATTTGCCAAACGATACGTTCAGCATACCAATGTATGTACACTGTACGTAATACACTATGTACGTAAGAGTACATACATAGTTATGATTAACATAACGTTTGGCAAATAGAACCATTCATCGGTGCATTTAGAAATGTTAAAAGTACTTTTTTTACCATTCAATTAAATGTTAAAAGTACACACTATCATTCACTTAAGTGGTATAAATACATGTATTTTTTACATTGTCTTCCGTTTTGGAGGGTGTTTGGGGTGCAAATGTAGTGTTGGTCAGGTTTTACGGTATTTGGTTAGCTTGATCAGATACAGATACATGTCTTGGGGGCCAAGTACTGCATACAGTATGATACAAGTCGCATCGTACACAATGACGATTTGCCAATGGATTTTGAAACTTACCTCAACCCAACCTAACAATCCAAGCCAGCCTAACTTAAAACCCAAGTCAGCCTAACCTAACCCAACCAAGCCCAATGCAGTCTAACCCAAACTTAAGACATCCTAGCATAAAAATATACAGCATACAGTTTTAACAAACAGAAAATTAGCGTTATTGAATCATTGCATGTCCAAAACGACCATACTCATCGTGAGGATATGTTACAATCATGGCACATAGTGCAATGTCCCATGATCTTGTATCCATACACAGTTCATGCAACTTGTGATGGGTTTGCAGTACTTAATTATATTTGTTGTTAGACAAATTTCTTTAAAGCATTTTGTAGAGAAAATGTGAGAATTGTCAATAGTCCTTAATCTAATTAAAATAACACTGAATTATTAGGCCTATAATGCTCTTGTAGTGCGATAGACTTTACAATCGGAATTAGTGTTGAAGTTTACGAACAGGATGAGGGAGTAAGATTTTATTTGGGCCCCAAGATTAGTTGTGTAATATCAGTGTTCTTTAAACAAACCTAACCTAAAGAAAATAAAGATTTTCCTCTTCTATCTATTATGTATAACATTCAAGGTTCCTTCCCCGAGCTTTTCTTCTACGTTACTCACGTTGGCGAGTCCACCTTTCTCGGTAAATCATGGGATATTCCTCCACAGTATCGTCAGATTCAAAACACCCCTTCTACTCTCTAGCAACATGCTGGCTGGTTTCCCCTAAAGACTTTAACTATAACAAGCCTGATCATAGAGGACAGAGGAGTGTTGATTCCACCTCGTAGCTCGACAAATTTCATCCTGGGTTACGTTGGTCCAATGACCAATACTTCACTGGTTATCAGACAAATCAGACTCCACCGACTCGGCTCACTTATTCCCTCTGCAGCAAGTCCTGAGTTTAGGACTGCCCTGGGTGAACTGATTCTTGTCAACCAAGGCACCCTCCACATCACTTCTGTGGAGTAAAAATTATGTACAGTAGTAAGAAGGAAACTACACGGGTGTCAGTAAGATCACAGCCTTTCATCGGGAAACAGAAAATGGGGTCGGGTGCACTCAACAGATGCCATTGGCGTTGTCACAGTAGGATTTAACCATAATCAGTTTCTTTGCCATTCAAATGAATGACTGTTTTCAGTAGAAATACAGTACATGTAACTGAAACCAATGAGCATATGTGTAGTGACATTTAAAGAACTGACTTTAGGTGTGAAAATTTATAATATCCATATGAAATGCGTTTGTAATTTATGAATCCTTTTTCTGTTCCCTTACAGTAAAAGTAAAATGGGGAAAGGAGTTGTATCCAGATATTGAATTGGATACAGGTGAACCCCCTATGGTTTTCAGGGCTCAATTGTTTGCCTTAACTGGTGTTCAGCCACAGCGCCAAAAGATTATGCTCAAGGGTGCCACCATCAAAGAAGATACTTGGGATGGACTCAAGATTAAGAATGTAAGTACAGTATTCAGTAATATAATTCACGTTGATGTATTGTAGACTTCATTCGGTATCGCTGTGGCATTTAGATGCGTGCTTCAAAATCCAATTTTGCTGCTTGAATTTCTTACTTCAATTTTCATATGGACAAACCTACTTTTGCAGCCTTAAGAAATATATATATAAATTAATTTTTAAAATTGTGTTTGTTGATTTTTTTAAGAATGATTTTTTATTGTTCATATGTTGAACATAGGTATGTTGAATGTACGTACATAGGTATGTTGTACACTACAGGTTTACATTATTTAACTTCAATTTTGTTATACAGTATTAAGATGTCCCTCAATATAGTTAGTCTTCTGTACATCCAAGTAAACTTCTCTATATCTTTAGGGAGTGACCATTTTAATGATGGGAAGCAAAGAGGAGGATGTTCCTGTTGAACCAACGGAGAAAACTGCTTTTATTGAAGATATGTCAGAAGCCGAACGTAATACTATGGTAAGTACTTTATAGTGCTGCTCATTATAGAAGCCTCATGACTTGTTTAATGCAGTGTCATATCGGAGAACAATAACACTACTGTGTTCTTAAATTCATAGATATTTTTTGTGTTGAATATATTTCCATTTCTGAAGATAATTTTTAAACATTATGTGTGTTCTCACAGTTTAATAGAAAAACAAAGGGTAAGTCCTGTATAAAGGCCTAATGCCTAGAGGATTCGATAAAATTAAAATTAAATCCCATAAATATTACAGTATATTGAAATAAAAGTGTTATATTTAATTAGTTTTATTTTGTTTTAAAGTAGATGAAAGATTTGAATAATGCACTTGTACATTATAGAGAAACCAAAAACAAGCCAGTTCTTGGGCAATAAAACAGTGTTCCCAAATCTGCCAAAATTAACACCAAAACATAGGCTGGCCATGCATATTAAAACAGTATTATAATTTTAATATACAGTGGCTCCCAAGAAATGGTCATTAACCATGGGGACGACCGATTCCAGTTCTTGGCCATGGTTGGGGCCGTCCAAATCAGTCTGTCAGTTGGAAATGTCGCAAACAGTGCCACCTTGTCCAATAATATTAAAAATGTAAAGCTAATATATTCAACTTTTATGATTATTATTTCATCATTATTAACACAGTTGCTTTATTATTTCAGTTGCAACTACCAGTGGGTATTAAAATCTAGGCAACACCTGTTACCTTAATGCTGTTGTACAGTGCCTCAAACAGTTCCTGAACTTCATACGTCAATTAAAGAATTCAAACCAAAACGTAAGTATAATTTCAGCTGATGGTTTTTGATCTGGCATTTGGATATTTTAATTTTCATCCAGAGAGAAAGAGTTGTATATACCAACAAATTTGCTAAACTTCTATGTTATTCTTTAATCCTTATTTTTAACATGCTGTATTTATTTGTATTTATGGTGCAAGATGGATGGAGTTTGTAATGTCATCAGCATAGTACAATGCTTATTAATCAGATCTATCTGGTTAATTTCTTTATGCATTACAGTATTGTATACAGAAATGCATAAATTAAACACTCACATCTTCCCAATTTTTATTTTTTATGTTTATTCTCGAAAGTAATAAATATTCTCCAATATTTCATGTCCAACACACTCCCTCACTTGTTAATATGATTCAAATTTGTTCGTTATTTATTGTTCCTGGCATTGCAAAACTGTGTAATATTTCTTAAATCAACAGTCTACACTTAAAATAAATTAATGTGTAAATAACCAAGGGAGGGAGGTGCCATATTCGTGCTGTTACTGGGCCACTCGACACACACACTTCTCACTTGGGAAGGGAACCATCAGGAGAAAGCATGAAGCCTTTGACTATATAGCCCCTGGAAGGGATCAGGACAAGGATTCTCACTTGGGGAAAAAATGGCCAAAAATCTAAATATTTGGCAAATTTGTTAATATTCTTTCATTAATAAGCAATCTAGTTCCCCCTATTTTGCAAATTAAATAATTAAGATAGCTTTGATGGGCAAACTTTGTTTTACTGAAACATGTGCAAATTTCAATTGTTTAACTGACCTGAGTGGCGCTCTTGATATTCCAAAAGATCTTCAGAGTTGAACCAGGACAGATACCAGATATAAGGAGAGGACACTAATCATAAAGAGAGGTAACCAAAGCATCTGAAATGGATACTTCAAAGGTAGTGAAACATTTCTTCATGGATATTAAATGCAGCTGAGAGAGAGATCCAATACAATCTTTTAGTAAAGGTTTATGATTCCATTCTTGAATCAAGAGAGCTACCACAACTGGAAGTTGGCGACTGTTGTAATGCCATTATTCAAGAAAGGAGGCAGGGTGGTGGTGGTAAAATACTGGCCAATATAAATGGCAAGGTGGTAGAAAATGTTCAGCATAGATTTGGGAAAACCTGTTTAATCTAATAGTCATCCTATTTTAGAATTCTAAGACAAGAAAAGGGGAAAGTATGGGTTAACTGCATACATTTAGAGTTCCAAAAAGCCTTTAATACTTTTCTACTCAAAACACAATTAAGATGCTCAAATAAGCTGGGGCATCTGGCAGAGTACCAAACTCGCTATGAGAATATTGAATATACAATGCGGTTGTGTTGAGGAATTGGAATGAGGAGGTTACTATTTGGGTTCAACAAGGATCAGTCTAAGCTGATAATTCAGAACCAGTAAAGGGGAATAAGGACAGGATTGAAAATACTGAGAATATGAACACGCTAATAGTTTGTTCATTTGTTATACTTATTTAAAAAATATTAACATTTTTGATTTCCAGGGTCTAGTGGAGATGCAGATTCCTCTGCTTCATCTTCTCTCTTATCATTAGTGGAGGTAGAGTCTGGGTCTTTACTCACCCTAGCTATACAAGATTGTTACCGCACCATGGATGCTGGCAAGACTGCCGTTCCTCTTGTTCTTGTTAATCTTTTCCGCTCGACCTTTCCCAGGTAAGTAAATACAGTACAGTACCACAATTTTCCTTTTCATATCATTAAAAGTTTTAATGTGTGATGATATTACTGTGTGCAGATTTGGAACCAGTCCCTTTAATATTTTCCAGGTGTATATTATTCCGTATCTCTCTCACCTATGCTTTAGGGAATACAGATTTAAAAATGTTAGTCTCAATAATTTAGGCGTTTTATAGAGTAGATTCTAACGGTAAAGTTCCTTTGCATGTGGTCTAGGTCAGCAATTTCTCCCGCTTTGAATGGGGCTTATCTTGAGGTTATCTTGATGATTTCGAGGCTTGGCATCCCCGTGGCCCGGTCCTTGACCAGTCCTCCTTTTTGTTGCACATCCCCAGGAAGCAGCCTGTAGCAGCTGTCTAACTACCAGGTACCTATTTACTGCTAGGTGAGCAGTGGCATCAGGGCGAGAGAAATTGCCCATTTGTTTCCGCCTCTGCCAGGATCGAACCTGGAACCTCATGACTATGAATCCCGAGCGCTGACCTCTCAGCCGTCAGGCCCTGTTATTCTGCAACAATATTCCACTCTAGTAAAGCACTAGTGTCCTGAGAAATATCATTGATATGGCATCCCTTGTTTGAAAGATTCATGTTATCCATCTTGTCATTTTTCTTGCAGTTGTGACAGCTTTATGTAATGGTAAGGTCTTCCGGCATGATTACTGCTAGAGCCTTTACATTGCTTTTTCGTTCTATAGTGCAATTGGATTGCATTTTGTGTGTGGTTCCGTTTTTATATTTTAATTTTTACCATAGCGCAGGCGCTGGAACTTGTCTTCGTTGAATATCATATTATCTATGACCCACTGAAAACCTAATTAACATCAAATTGGAGGTTTGCTGTGTCCTCTATAGTGTCGTCGTCCATGAAAATCCTAGTGTCATCTGCAAAGGATGATACAGTACAACAGCTTGTATCTTTCCAGTGATTTCTTGCACATTGTCAATTTTAGTCTCATTCTGTTCCTTCATTTCTTGAGCTTGGTAAGGCTTTTTTCAGTAACTGGTTTTTTATTACCAGAGGAGCCTGCCGGGTCTCTTGATAAGGTGCATTATATGCCGTAGCCTTATAGCCTCCTTTGGTAATCTTAAAGCGCATTATTATATAAATTATACATTATATTGTAAAAAACTTTATATATGAATGTTTTTTGTCAATACTGTATATCTTGATACACCTACAGAAGGAATAAGGGGCAGTAATATATCTCTTTCAGTGTAATTTTAAATGGCATTACTTATAAAAATGTTTATTTATATTCCAGATTTGCTGAACAAGGGGAGCAGGGAATGTATATGCAACAAGATGCTTCTGAATGCTGGATACAATTAATGCGTCTCTTGATGCAAGAGGTACCTGCCAAAGACTCTTCAAAGACTTCTAAAAATTTCACGTATGTGTAAATTGATTTTAATACTGGCACATTTCCAGTACAATATTAAGTGAATTTTCACAATCACTGTTTGGTATGGAAATTTGTGTAATATTTTTTTTAGGTCGAATACTATACGTCTCTTTGCAGGTGGTATTACCAAGACCACAGTGAATTTTATCAGGCCTTAATTTGTTTTAAATAAAATGTTTTAAATAAATGTTTAAACAAAAATGCTGTTTATAGGATTGTTGTAAACAATTTAATTATATTATTAAAAATGCCAAAAGGTCTGAAATTATTTGTTGTACTATGTACTTATCACCAAAAAATGGAAGGATAAAGCAAGGATTTCCATACTCTTCCATATTTCCATACTCATACGGTAATTAAATCACATTAAAGGTCATTGATTTTTGGTAACCTGAGGACTATGGATACTTGATACCCCGAACTAATTGGGACTAACTTGGTTTAGTCCCAATTAAACTTCTAAAAAGGTTTAGACTTTAGATAAAAATTAAAACTAAACTAAAAATATTATCTAGTCTTTAAAATGTGTAGGGTGCATATATGTTAGTGTATGCAGAAGCTGTTTTTAAATGTACAGTATTCATCTCTTTCAACCTGTCAATTTGTCAACCTCTGTTGACAAATTTTAGGCTTCATGTGAATCATTAGCATAAGATTTTAATTTAATATGGAATATTTTTTGTTTAGAATTGGTCTAAGATTCGCTTATTGTTTCAGATCTTCTCTTATCGACCAGTTTTTTTGTGGAGAGCATTCCTGTGAGTGGAAGTGTATAGAGAGCGAAGAGGAGGAAGTTACTTACAAAACGGATAACTTTCAGCAGCTCATGTGCCATATTAATCAAGATGTTAAATACTTGCATACAGGACTTGTAGCCAGAATGCAGGTATGTATAACTATTGCACTTTTTGTGCACTATGGTATTAATGCTCTTCTCATTCATATGTAAAAAAAAATTATTTATCACTACTATTAGCTGCACAGTCTTGAAATATTGGAACTTTAAATTCTGTTGTACCTCACATTTGACTTTTTTTTCTGATATATGAGGTCTTTTCATTCCTGAACACGTTTATACCAAAATCACTTCTAAGTACACAGTTTCACAAACTGGAAATGATTATAAACCGTTTATATTCTGTGAACTGCTCGAATGGACTAACATTCATTTTCATTTTGTCCCAGCTTCAATGTCAGCACAGACTTTACTATTTCTAAAAACATGTGGTTTTTTTTAACATTCATAACAATAAAACCATACACGATGAAACCACAATAACTTATTATCTATGAGAAAATGTTAAGAGCAAACTGGTGTGATTGACAGCGCCTCCTGGATCACCTCAGCCTTGACCCAAGACCCACACTATGCTAAAAAGCTGCCCAACTTGTAGTCTGCCAGTCAACAAGAATGCTGGTTTGATCCCACCATAATGCTCCAAACATTTTTCTTATAAAAAGCCATGTTAAGCCTCTTGGTGGTGGTGGCTGATATGTTCTCTTTAATATACATCACCCTAATATTTCATTACTTTCCTTATTTAGAAAAAGAATACTGGCTGACATATTTAACTGATAAAGTTTAAACCATTTAAAATAAAAGTTATTCATTATCTATTCTGTCTAAAGAAAATTGATTTTTTTCAGTTTATTTAAGATTCAGCACCATTTATTGATGGCCTGGGAAATATTTCTTAACCTGTCATGTTCTATATTGTCTGACTCGGGGCACCACTTGTTTCTCAGTCTTTGCTCTCCTTTTAAATTCAAGTATTACTTGCCTCACATTTAAATGACCATGCCAAATTGTGTAGACGTGAATTAACCCTGGTGCTTTTTAAATTTTGTAGTACAAATAAACTATATAGAGTACATGCAAATTTGTGGTTTTGAAATTTTTTAAGCAGTCTAATTAGTTGCTTTTGTAAGGAAAGAATCTGATTTTGGTATACAGGGCTGTATTCAAGACATTCTGGCTGGTTCGTGAAAGGTGCTAGGGAGGCATTGGAGGAAAGCTCATTCTAGCCCAGAGTGAATACTTCTTAAATATTTTAAACTCTCCCAAAACCAAACTTTGTATCACAAGTAACTGCCAAATGAGGCTTCAAAATGGCTCATTGCATGCCTTGTGAAACCAGTTTCACACAGATACTTACCCAGTGTTCTCAACCTTCCCAGATCTCCAGTATCGGCTATTGATATAGATAATGGCTCCAAAGAGCCTCCACTTAGGCTCACCATAGCCCATGCTACATGGAAATTTTGTTCCAGTAGCTGAATCTAAAACAACAATTTCTCAATCCCATCTTGTCTCATTCTCTTAGTTTCCATAAGTGGTTGGCAGGTGGGGCTGTCTTTTAAGTAAAGTGATTATTTTCATGCATTGAAATACTTAGTTTTCCTATATGATCTTTAAGTACTAGCTTTTAGGCTTTGCAAGTCTAGCTTTAGCTATTGGTTCCCCTTTGAGTTTGTCCACTTTATTCATGGTTTGTAGACTTACTCTTGGGATGATTTTTACCCACCTGGCATTTGTTGAAAGATTAAGTGAACCCCCCTAGGTCTTGCTTTGGCAGCGTGAGGTGATTTTAGTGATTGCTGGCATCTCTAGCTCTTCCTTTCCAGCAAGGTGAACAGAATTAGGTTTTTGCCATCCTAGCAATTGCATCTTGACTTAGGGTTGGAATTCCTGGGCTTGTCATATCATTTTTAACTTATTTTGGCTGGGTCATTGTGGCTCTCTAGGAATTCGGTTGGCCTTGAACAAACCATAGGCAATATTCTTCGTACCTTTCATTCTCTTCAGGTGCAGTCCAGTCTTCCCTTTAGTGATAAAAGCTTGGTCACTTGTGATACTGTACCAAATACAGTTGGGCATTGTCCTAGAAATAGGTCTGATGGATGTTCTGGGCTTGATTTAGCATTTATTACAGTGCATCCCTAGCATCTTATTTACACACATTCATAATTATCTCTTCAGTGTGAGTACTTAAATGATGATTTGACTTTATGAATCCTGTTTTATGACAGATTCTTATCTTGGGAGCAACTGAATGTCTCCTTGAAAAGCTTTTCATAAAAACTTACAGCCTCATTTCTTTTTCATCAGGAACAAATCACCAAAAGGTCAGAACTTTTAGATCGTGATGCAATGTACACTAAAAAATCTAAAATATCCAGATTGCCAGCCTACTTAGTTGTACAAATGGTCAGGTATGGNTTGAAGAAAAAATTCCCATAAGGAATAATGTAAATTGGATTAATCCATTCCAGACCACAAAAATAAATATATTTGTACAATAATAAATTAAATAAATGTTAACACACTACAAACTTTACCTGCACTTAGGAGAGTTGATGGCATATGTAGATGGTGTTGAGGCAGAAGAAGAGAGAGATGTTATTCTCTGGCAGGGGAGTCTGCTACCATTATCACAGCTTGTTTACATCTAAATGCCCAGCAAACGGACGAATGCTGAACATGAACACAGCATCTGAATGCCAAAAAGTGCGAATATCAAGGTTCCTCTGTATTAGAATCCATCAGTAAATGTTATTGTTGGATTGTTCCTGTACATTTAAACCCACCAGCAACTTTATAGTGTTAAGCTACTCTATTTTAAAATTCACAAGTAAACAATGATTCCCATTTTCCCATTTTTAATTTGAAATAAAATGGGTGCTTCTGGTCCTATATGAAATTAAATCCATTGACCTTTTCTTAAGTTTGGTAAAAAGATGGAATAATTAAGTAATATTGAGGCTTTGTTTTTGTAATGAAATTATTTGCTTATAATGTTTTATTTGTTAATGAAAAATACAGTACTTTTCTTTAATTTTCTACTGCCATTCTCTTTGATGCCAAGTTGCAATTCTGAATAAATTTAATACCGATTTGATTCACCATTTTTTAAATTGCCTCCAACCTTTAACCTTATCATTGTAATTCTTCTTTGCTAACCCTTTATACAAATCTTGTACACTCGATGTATTAATCTGTTGCTGTATACTTTTGTCAAAGCATCTTTCTCAGGACTTAAACAGTTTTTAACACCTTAATTGTCTTTTTATAATTGTTTTATATTTATTGGAGACAATATTATGCCATTTCATTTATGTGAATTTAAATTGTACTGTACATACCTCGGATGTTATGGCATGTCCTCACACATGCTGATAAACTTATTTCTTCATTCGTTGAAGAAATGAATGAAGAAATATTTCTTCATTGAAAATAATTGTTTTCCCAATTAGTAAGACTTCCAGAGCTTGGATGCAATTAAAGTGATTTACAAACCCATTTAGGGTTTCCTCTTGCATTTATATTTTACAATTAAAAAATTGATGGAAGGTGGATAAGATTAAAATGTGAGTATGATCTTCATAGGATTTAAAATAACAGATATTTCCATGACAGAAACAAGATTAGTAATACCCTTGAGAGCAGCCATATCAATAGGTTTGGATGGTATGATGAACTATATGGTTTAGAATGTAAATAAATTAATAGTTGCAGATATGGAGGCTCTGTGTGGGGGACATGTTAAGGTGGATGAGTGCAGGGTATCTGTTGCACCCTAGCAATAACCCTGTTCATTATTTGCAAGAAAAAATCATAGTACAGTTGGAGAATTTAAAGGCTAAGTTTTTGAACATACAAAATATAACATTTAATTGCTTACTTGTAGAGGAAATTGGTAATTTATGGCAGAAATGATCAGGAAGGTGTGGAAAAATGGTGAAAGCTGATAGTATAGCAAAGGATGTAGTGCATGGTTCAACAAATATTAATAGAAGTAAGGTGCTTGAAATGAATGTGAGAGCTATATTGGTTAAGGAATGCCATCATGGCTATTGACCATGGTTAATTTCCTAATTAGTTTAGAAAAGTCATATTTTGGGTAAAGTATATAAGAGTTATATTGTGAATATGAATGCTGCAGTTAATTGATGCTATGAAAAGGGGCATTTTCACTTAAATTATAATTGGAATGGTAAAGAATGGGATATAGTTGTGCAAGTTAAATAATTGGCTTAGCATTAGTATATAAAATGCTCAATAAATTGTTTGATATATTACATTGTTTGATATAGTACAGTTATGTTATTTATACAAATTTTTATAGCAATGACAGATATTTTACGAAAAAAAAGATTACAGAAATATTAAATTTTATATACTGTACAGTAGTATAATGATAAGTTCTTAAGTTTTTCTTTTAATTATGTAATTTGAATCCATGTATGTATTTACTGTAATTATTTTGCATTTGAAATTGACCTTACTTGAAAAAGGTGCTGTTTCCCAATCCAGAACAAAATTATTTTAATTAGCACGATGTGGTGTGCACTCAAAGTTGTGTTCTCTCTAATGCCAGAGCGAGTACCCAACTTCATTGATATTAAATTGTTCATGAGCTGCTGGCTTACTTTTTAATACTTGCTAATAAAAGAAAATATGTGTGCTGTTTTCTTTAATTTACATTATGTATTAATGCCCCAAGTTTAGATGAAAAAAGTTAATGCATGTGTAAACTGTAACAGACTTTTTAGTTATGATTAACTTGAATTATTTGACTGTATCTGTACTGGTTTTTAATATACAGTATATTTTTCCCTAATATTATTTAAATACTGTATTCTAGTACAGTATTTTTCTTTGCATATCTTATCAATTTTTTTTTTTTTTTTTTTTTGCAGGGATATTCCTGCACGGGCCCAAAGCCTCTGGCTGGCCCACTAAGTGTTGACTGTTTCTGTTTTACTTGGGTGGAGTATGAGTATTTATTACTCGTATGGTCACTTCAGTAAGATTTTGCCATATGTGTTTAACAACTTCTTCTGCTCTGTTGAATCTAAGTTGAAATCTTAATGGGTTTGTAACTGTGTTAGATAATGTTCCAGTGGTCTGTCGGGCATTTCTCCACAGTGTTGACATTCCTCTCATCTTCCGGAACCTGTAAGCCTATTTCCCATGCACATGGGTATCCAAGCCTGATGCGATGTAAGTGCACTTCTGTTGCTCTACTGCTCCCTTTCATCAAACTAAGTGGTTCGTAGTTGGTTGAATTCTTGTACCAACCCGCAGATCCTGATGTTGCAATTGCTGTGTTGTGGTCACTGTACATCTTTTGCATTGCTCTGTTTCTAATTACTTTCTTAATCTGTGATAGACTCTGTGGTATGTAAATGTCTACATTTCTTCTCTTAGTTGCAAGTTTTGCAGCTTCGTCTGCAATGTTATTTCCTATTATTCCCACATGACTTGGCACCCAGTTGATAAATACCCGTCGGCCTTGTCGTTTGAGTGTTTGCATTAATGATATGACATTTGTGATCAGATGTATGTTATCACATATGTGTTCTTGTTGCAAGGTTTCAATGGCGGTTCTCGAATCTGTATGTATGATAACATGTTGTCGGTGTTGAGCAAGAGCATGTTCCAAAGCCTTTTGAATGGCTAGCATCTCTGTTTGTAAAGTTCAAACCTTCAAGAGTAACACTACTTATTTTTCCTCTCATTGACAATGCCTTAACGTGGCATAAGACTTTTGAATTCTTCAGTGATGTGAATGACATTTGACAGTGACTTACGAAGCTCCTCCTATTCAAATTTTAAGTTGAGATGAAAACATAGGCTGTTTCAGCCAATTTGTATGTCGTGCATTGTTCTGGTTTCTCTTCAGTCCATATAATCCTGGTTTTGTTTCATCTAGGAATTGAGTTTCAATGAATGTATGACTTTATGGGCAACACGCTACTTTAGTGGGTGGATAGGGATAAAACTAAAGGTTAACTGTAGCCTGGTTGAATCAATCAATTGGCACTGCTGAGTGTATTAGAATCAAATGAGCACCCCTATTGGTATCTGGTGTGCTGCCCAGTTCGAGATGCGGCCTTCCATTGGCTTTGCGGGGTGTTTGGTTGTGCCAAGGTGGTCCTCTTTGCAATGGATTGAAACCAGCAGCATCCACTTTACATGGCTTCATTTCCCAATCATGAGGTGCTCTCAGTGGATGACTTTGCTAGACTTGGGTTGGTGGGAGTTTCTTGATCTCTTCCTGTGGTTCAGATGTTGCTCCTGGGTCTGTCCAGACGAGACATATTCCAGCAGGGTACTGTCATTGGCTCCAATGTGTAATGTGTAAAATATGGTATTTTCATACATAGCAACTAGAGTGCAAATCATTACAATTAAATACTGTCTATGGTATGAAAAAACTAACAGCACATGTCAAACAATATCTACTGATGTCTGATTAAGACCTTTTGTGCTACCTTCATACAGAACAAATATGTGTTGCACAATAAACTAGTGGCAACACTCAATCTGTATGACCTCAAGAAATTGCACTCCTGTTTGTAATGCTAGATTCACCCAGTCTTTCATTTCTTGGATAAAATTCTGTATGTTTGAGAGCTTGTGCTCCAGATGCTGCCTTTATGGTTCACCTTGTAATTTCCAGCAGTTGGGGACAGGAAACCTGTTAGGCAAACTGAAAATCTCCTAAGTCAAATACTGATGACTTTTCCCATAATGCAATCCAAAACAGTTGCGTATCTCCTAAGCACTTATTTTCTCTTAGGTGAACAGATATTAATAGCTGTTTTTGGTTGTGGTTGTAGCTTACTTTGTAGCAGGAAGGAACAGAGTACCAAACGCCATCGGCTTTCCTTCGTTGTATTATAAAATAGATAATATTCTATACCGGGCTACATACTTGCTATAGAGTGAGTGAGCAAGTGTGCATACGTGCTGAGCACAGTGTAGTGGATACGAGTGTGTACCTGCCATCTTGATATCCAGGGTTCAAGTCCCCAGAGGAGCGGATGAGGGCCACAGGGACCAGACAAGACCTAGTGTGCCCTAAGAAGATGCTTAGGTGCAATTCAATAACGTCCACTTAGGAAGAAATTTGTTGGTTCACCTGCGTGCCGATAGAGGTCACTACTGTGTTTCGTTTGGCCAATGAGACAGCAGCAACATTCTTCATATTAAAGATTTAGCGCTGGTTTATCAGAGCTCTACTGCCTCCTACTTACGTCGAATTTTCTTATAAAATTAGTATATTTCGAAGTAAAACAATGTTCTTTCAACTTCTACAGCCAGCACCGACATGTAGTAAACAAAAATGTTACATTTGTTGTTTACCTACGTAATTCTAAGAGATACTGTGTAGCTGTCCTTGATGCTCGGAAGATGCGCTGACAATTATTGTATATATTTATTGAATTTACCCAAGGGCCACTAACTATCTAGTGGCCTCGAAGAGGACAAAGCGGCGGCTTGTTAAAGGGCCGCCAATTGTCTTAATGATATTTTTTAGCTGGAATTTAGCATTTACGGCTTCAGCGGGTAGGTGGTTCCATGGGTTTATAGCCCTCTTGGTGGAAAAAAAACATCTGTTTTCAGTCCTACTTGAGAGAACATACTCTCCAACACTATATCTGTGATTGCCCTGTTATCAGTGACTTCATACCAAATGGTATGAGGTATTTTAAGCACTGTAATTACTTCATACACTCAGGAATATTGGAAGATTCTTGTGCTGCACCCAGATTTTGCCAGTGGAGGCTAATAGATCAGCATTAAGTATTTTGTTCTCTCTAATTCCATGTATGACTGGCCATCCTGTGAGGTGAGGATGTTGGATGAGCTTGTAGCTGGTTTTTGATCTACACTGTGTGGTCCTTCAACAGAATAGGGAAGTAGCACATTGCTGTGTATACCTAATCTTCTTAATAAAAAACAGTAATAAAGATTTTAAATTATAGTTTGTATTATTACAAATACAGTACTGTATTATCCTTATTAAATCATGTTGACCATGGATCATCAAGATCTCATGTTGATATGTAATAGTCATATTTCTTTTGAACTGCTAATCCAGGCTAATCATTCATTAAATTGTGCATTATGTCTCAATTTTCACTTCCTTGGATATACTGTACAGTACAAAAAGATAGGATAAAAATAAACCAGTAATATTTCTTTCATTATATTTTTCATTTAAATAACTGCATCAATATTTTTACAGCTGACAGGATTTGTTTTACCATACAGGTGCATTATTTGTTAAAAAAATTTGGTTTATTGTTACACACAATGGTGCTACATAGCCTTCCCAGCTTGGTGCCTTCTTTTAATACTTACTGATTAAAAAATAAATAATAAATAATTTTATTCAGGAAAAGTACATACAGTTGATTTACAAACATAATGTTGGATTTATAGACAGAGCTAGTACATACAATACCTAAAGCCACTAATACTCATAGCATTTCGGGCAAGGTGTGGGGGAAAAAACACAGACTAAAACTTAATAGTAATCGGGATTAGGTATAAATTGTGTTGAAAGAAGGAATAAAAAATACAAAAAGGGGGGTTAACATAGCATAAATCAGCAATTGCACATGTTGGTGAACAGCGTTGTTTAAAAATAGCAAGACATTAGGAGGTAAGTTAGGTTACATGGAGTTAATTAGGCAGTACTTGGTTTAACTCTTAAACTGGTTGAGAGAGGTACAGCCTTTGACATGATTCGGGAGGTCATTCCACATTCTGGGTCCTTGATTTGTAGAGCACTTCTAGTTTGGTTACACACAGCCAAATTGTGTAACAGGAAGAGGTCTTGGACACAAATTTGTTCCATGCTAAATGTAGAGGAATCAGCTGAGTATTCCTCAAATAAAATAAGTTGCCTCAGCTTATAAGGTAAATAAAATAGCATTTCTCAAATAAGTAGCTGCCTCACCTCACTGCCTTACTGCTACATAGCCTTCCCGGCATGGTGCCTTCTTTTGATAATTACTTGTTCCACACCCAAATTGTATAACAGGAAGAGGTCTTGGACCCCTACTTCCCTCTCTCTTTTTTAATAGTCTATATAGTCATAATTATAGCTTTAAGTATTCAATGAATAAAGTTTTTGACATTTTAACCCTTTTCCTTACCTAACATCATTTGTGCAGCATATTTTTATTTTATTCTCACCCAGATTTAATTTCAAAATAAAACCAAACTAAATAAATTAGAAATGGGTATGTATAGCTAAAGTACACCCTTACTACTAGGTGAACAGGAGCATTTGGTGATAGTAAATGATCCCATCAGGCAGGGCTCATCACCTTCTCTCATATTTCATGTTCACCAGTGTTTATTTACTTAATAACTACGGGTATAATATCTTGCTATTATAAAACTAATTCTACTATCATAAAAGACATATTTACTCAAAGTTTCAAGCAGAGAATGCATATATAACTAACACGAAGGACTCCTCTTCACTAGATTCAATTTTTATAATCTTTTGTTTGTTCCAAAATCTTAAAATCTATCCCAGTGTTATGTAGTAGAGAAAAATTGAGTTATATCCAGTTTACATAAAGCTACGAGTGGTCGAAACCACACTTAAATCCCGGAATGAACTTACGAAGGTTTTCCACTTAGTGTAGCTACTTGAATACCGACGTAGCCGCCACGAAGGCGCTAAGAAGGAAAACATTCTTAGCTAAGAGGAAAAACCTTCGTAAGTACCTTCCTGAATCCGGCCCCTGTATACATAAGGGTTCCTAAATACAAACCTGTTTGTGAACGAATTATTATATAATATTACCATGTGCCATCTGATTACCTGCATTAACTTATTAGCAAATTCTATCGTCTCATTTTGGTTATTTTATTGTCTTGGAAGACGAGAAAAGCAAGGAACACAAGCCAGCCCTTAATGTGTTTACAAGAGGGTTCCTGTATGTAAGTTGACCAGACCACACACTAGAAGGTGAGGGGACGGCGACGTTTCGGTCCGTCCCGGACCATTCTCAAGTAATAATAATAATAATAATAATAATGTTTATTCAGGTAAGGTATATACATACAAGTGATGTTACGTTAATGGATCGAATTATAGATAGAGCTAGTACATACAATGCCTAAAGCCACTATTACGCAATGCGTTCGATTGAGAATGATCCAGGACGGACCAAATACTGTATTTGAATTTTGTTGTGTAGGTTAAGAGCTAGCGCAGATGCTTATACACGCGAGAGGACCTACAGTATGTTCAAATCTTGGGCAGGGTCTTTACCCTGATTTACAGTGATTGGGAACATGGGAACAAAGTTGTTTTTAATGAATTTTTAAAACCTTAAGTATTATTAATCTACACAATAATTTAATATCAGTATATGGAGGTCTGTGTATCCAGGGAAAATGGGAAGGATAAACACAGTTGTGAAATATAATAAAGAAATACTGTACTAAGTTTGCATGTCCCCTACCCCAGCCATAGGACAACAAAGTCCTGGAGGTTAGTCATATCGTACACAAGATGATTTGACAAAGATTCTTTCCTGCTTGTTAAAAGCATACATATTGTTAAATTAGGATGTATTAGCTTAGGTTATTTTGGATAAGACAATGTTAGGATGGGGTAAGGTTAGGTAGGTTTTAAAATCCATTGGCGATCTCTTGTGTACGATGTGACTTGCGCCCAAAGTACCAAGGTATGCGATTGAGGAGGCAGGTTGGCTGGACTCCTAGATATGAACTGCAACCTGATTTTGACACCTCTTTTTTTTAATTTAATTACATTATAGATATAAATAAGTTAAAGAGTCCTGATCACTAGATGTAAATAATCTTGTGTGTGTATATTGGATAGTGAAGTACATACATGCAATCCCAAGTTTGATCAATTGATTTAATAATCCATGCAACCTGTCCAAAATGAAAGATTATAATGTAACTCGAACATCCATTACTACTTGTGTGGAATTGAGGCTTTGCATGCAACAAGGGTCAAAAGCTGAAACCAGAATGAACAGACCATGATGCTGTATCACACTCTTGTTGTGATCATATGGCACATAAATATGTAGCTAATCTTATTTTTAAATTGTAAGGAATATGTTTGTATGTAATTAACAATATGTATGCAAACCTATAGAACCCCCTACCTAGCCTAAAGCTGTTTACCTAGCAGTAAATAAGTGCTCAGGAGCTTTTCAACTGTTGTGGGTAGAATCCTGGGGACTGCCAGTATTTGATGTAGGAGGACAATTAATAAGCCTAACAGGCTTCTTGTCACTGACAATGAAAAACCTTTACTCTCTTAACAATAATTTAATTGCTCTTCACAGTGCACTGCATAATCCATGGTGATGCTACGTCAGTGGCCTCGGTATGCAAAACAATTTCCTTTAATTTACATTCAAGATCATGTCCGAAAAGGAATGCGGCAAACATTGTCTACTTCTGTTCCCTGCCTGGCAAGAGGCTCCCGAAGAAAAGTATCAGACAGCATAGCAGTAAATCAGCAGGATAAGAATGGTATGATGCAAATTTAATATTTATTTTTCAGTAAATTGCTTTGATCTGGAACCATTTATTATTTTCTATTTTCTTGAATTTTTAGCTTTAAAAATACAGAACTATTAAAAACATAATTTTCTAAATTAGGCATTTTGGATCAGGGTAAAACCTTTTTTTTTTTGTATTGTTGTTCTCTTGGCCCTTAAATCCCTCATTCTTTGAATATAATGATAAAAAAATTAAATATAATAATGTATCTTATGAATTTATGGCTGTTATGGGGGGTCTTGAGTATTATGGAGAAGGTCAGCAGTTAGAATCAGGATGTATCCCAATTAGGGGATATCAGATAGGCCCGGCCCCCAATAAGAACATAAACAAAATTAAGTAAGTGGCTAAAGGTCAATATGTCAGCCTAGAGGTTTGATCACTACTCCCCTACACAGGAAGAATGGATACTCCTTTAAAACTAACTTATTTATTAAACCCACTTAATAACCCCCCATATACATTAACAACAATAACAATAATTACTTTATCACACTATCTTACATTAAAAGCCTTGGTCCACATAGACAGGATGCAAGGTTTTACAATTAGGACAAGCTAGGGTAAAGTCCACTAGGCAAGGGACACTAGCAAGGACTCTAGGTAGCTTAATGGTACCACTTGAGCACATGTGGTTCCACTGAGACCCCTTAGAGTAACTTAGCAATATAAACACTAGCGTAACCTATACACTTATGCCAGAAAACGAACATGCAGTACGGTACTTAGCTTGGTAAACTAGACACAGGATAAGGTAAGGGAAGAGGAGGAGGAAGCGGAGAGGGATACAGAGCAACACAGGAGCGGTGCTGACTTAACCACAGCAGTTCAGAGAAGACCCCTTCAGCCTCCAGTCTGAGCACTCTCCAGCTGTCGCCGGGGAGACAACAGCTGATCGTGCCACTTGTAAACATTACAAATCTTCACCGACGTAAAAACTGGTGACTTTAATAGTTCTAAGAATAGTTGATAATTAGTTCGATTAGTTAGATTAGTTGATAACAAAAACAAGCTCAAGAGTCTGAATGCTCTGTAAGAAACAAGATTCGTCTTACGTCTGGCAAGGAAGATAGGGACAAAGGCGCGTCAACAAGTGCACCAAATAATGTAAGGTAAATTATTTATAGCTCAGTTTGACCTCTGGTTTCCACTGAGGAACCCAGGGTCGTAACACTGTACTATAATACCTGAAGAAAATTTGTGTTAAGTCTTTAGAAAATTGACTATACAGGTGGAAAAATTCTTAAGATCTATATACATTTTAACATTAATTTTGTATTTTAAGTGATAATGACTGCTCACTGTATTATCTAAGCATTTTTAGCATTTTAACTATTTATGCTCTGTGTTATTCAGTAGTAAATATGATTAGGATCTTCCAAGAAAGAATTAAATACTGTATATAAGAATCTTACCCAAGCCAAAGAATGGAGCTAGATGGTGACTGAGCTGCAGGTAAGAGAACTGACCACAGGAACCACATCAAGGGCAGATGAAGGCAGCCACCCCCGGATAAGCAAATAGCCTAAGGTCATACCCACAGTAACAGAGAATTCGGTTACATTGATAATAAAACTACTCTGGCAAAGCCTATCTAGCAGGGCCAGAACTGTATGGAACACAATTGAAAGAGGGAAGTATTACCACAAAGAAAGGTAGCCACATCATGCCAAAGCAGGACAAGCACAAACCACCATGGAGATTAAGTTACAGCAGGCAAGCAAACGTATTTTGCAATGTCTTGAACATGACACAAGCTGAGGTCAATTGGAAGGAGAACTGGATAAAGTGTTGGTTCATGCCCTACAACACAAGTAAGATTTGCCACTGTCTTCCTTCCCTAAATACAGAACAAGATCACCAGAAAATTATCTTGTCATGGTGGAGAAGATCAATTAAGGTCTGATTAATATGAGTCCTGGATGGACCATATATACTCTGGCTCAAGTAGTATCTGAGGGACTGGCTCAGAAGGCAGTATATATATATATATATATATATATATATATATATATATATATATATAATATATATATATTATATATATATATATATATATAATATATATATATATATATGTATATATAAATATATGTATATATATATATAATATATATATATATATGTATATATAATATATATATATATATATATATATATATATATATATATATATATATATATATATATATATATATATGTATATATATATATATATATATATATATATATATATATATACATATATATATATATATATATATATATATATATATATATTTATATAATATATATATATATATATATATATATATATATATATATATATATATATATATATATATATGTATGTATGTATGTATACCAGTTTCTGCCTCTGGATAAAGAGTATTTCATATGCATATAAGTACTTCACTGTACAACTTATTTTATTACTTATGTTTGGGGCTTACTATTTGCTATATGTTAAGTTCATTTCTCCTTTGCAGATAAAACGGTCAAACCCAATGCAACTGAATATGATTTTGTTGAAGAGACATTTTGTTCAGAATCCACAAAGGAATTACTGGAGAATGCTGCCAGTTTTGAAGACTCTCCCCTCAGTCCAGATGATGTGTGGACACAAGGTCCTATCCTCACAACAGCAATTATAAGTAAGATAAATGATGTTAGCATTCTGTGTAATGAATTTTCTTTACAATTAAAACCATCCTGGCCATGGAGTGCTGTATGGGGCATAAATCATAGCAAGTCAATTTTATTAATTAATAAATATTTGCCTGAGCATGGCCTTCTCAATAGCTTCCTTAGCTAGGGCAATGGGTCCAACCAGATCACTGCTAACCCTTCTTGCACTGGATGACTTACAGCCCCTCCAGAAAAAGTAACTTTCAAATGGTCTTGTCTCATAGTTTAGGGGTGGGAAGACAATGGAGAGCATGCTGCACTACAGCCCACCACCAGGAAAGACCACTCCTTATCACAGCAAAGAACATATAAAACAACACAACACCCCTCCCCCCTTCTCAACTGATGAATATGACTGCCAGGATAGCTAATTATCAAATTATATCTGTACAAAGTAGAAATGTTTGACACCTTAGTGGCACCATGTCTAATGACAGTGCTTATCCAGTTTGCTTTGTGAAAAATTGTATGAACAAATCCACCAGGGCCGTGACGAGGATTCGAACCTGCATCCAAGAGCATCCCAGATGCTGCCTTAATCGATAGACACTGCCTTTTGTTCATTTGATGCATCACGTTATTGTGATTTCTGTGTGTAAAAATTGTATCTTTAGGAGCAGTCATTTCCAAACATTTTGATACCAAAATCCATGTTCTATGCCTATAAATAGCTTTGCAAGCAAAAAATGTGTGCAAGAGACAGTTAATGTATCACTGAGCATATGGTTGAAGGAGTTGGTAGTTCATTTTAGAGAAGGAATGCCAGAATATTAATAGGGATTAATTTGACTTGAGAGAATGCTCAGCATGTTTGGAGTTGACAAAATCTGTCAATGTAGGAAGCAGTGTATGTGTGTGAATTATGGTGTAATGAGTGACTGGCCTTGTATTAATGTAGGTGTATACCAGGGTTGTGTGATACCATCTTAGTTATTCAATATACAGTATATGGATTTGGTTATCAAAGAGTTAAGGATATTAGAGAAAGGTGTGAATGATATGAGTAGGTGGAGTATGCAAAACTTGATGTATTCAGATTCATTTATTTTAGCTAATAGTGATCGAGATTTATTTACACTAGCTTAAATATTTATTGGTATGTGCGAGAGAAGAGTATGAAAAGTAATTATGGACAAAAGTAAAGTTATAGAAGGTAGTAAGAGAGATTCTTTGGGTGAAACTAGTGTGAATTAAGAAATCTAAAAGTGGTCGATTGGTTTAAATACCTGAGAAAAAATTGGCTTGGGAAAGGAGAACATTTAGTGAAGTGAAAGCANATGAGATTATTATTAGTTTTCATTATATTTGAGTCAGTCAGCATGACTTAATTCATTACTTTCCATTTCTATTCTCTTTCTTTCATTTCTTTTTCAGGCCACTAAAAGTGTTGCTTTCATCCTACAAGCTATTTAGGTAATTTTACACACAAACTCTCACTCGCATATGTTAACAAATACGCTTGCACAGTTTCATATACACACCAGTACCTTAAATTATGATGACCAAACTACACATCAGAAGATGGGGAAAGACAACATTTCGGTCCGTCCTGGACCGGATCACACAAGACTTGTTTTGGTCTGTTTTGGACCATTATCGTTGTCGTTTCTCCATCTTCTGATTTGTTTGGTCATCATATCTTCAGCCTAGTTATTGTGACTCATTATCCTCCTTAAATTATGTTTTAATTTCTTGTTTAAATACAGTACAGTATTATATTTTTGTGAACAAGCCCTAGTACTGGAAAGCAACTCTACAAATATCCTAAATTACCCTGATCTAGCAAAAATATACAGTATCTCAAGATGGGATTTTCACTAAATTACCTGAGCATTGAGGTCGGTGAGACTAAAGTCAATGTGTAAAGTCATGAACTTTTGCCTCACCATTGTAGTATGCTAACAAACCATAATAGAAAAAACTTTGTATCAATAATTAGTTTGTGTTGAAAATGTGTTGTGTACCTAATCTTTCATTGATTCTGTAAGGTATATGAGAAGTATACCATAATTTTATTATTGTAACTGATATTGATGTACAAGTACTAAATGTGTTTCATGATAGGTAGAAAGTGAAGTTGGAGTGACCGAGGAGGTGTTGCTGGCTTGGCTGCTCAAGGAACCTCAGACTTTGGTGTGGTGGACAACCTTGTACAGAATTACTGCTGCTGAACTAGGTTGGTAATTGGGAAATTGGTAAATGTGATTAGTAATGTTTTTTTTAGTCACCTATATTGTAATTTATGGCCCATGTACGAGTTAAGGGAGCCTGTGAGTTACACTGCCTTAAGTCTTGTTGCGTATCATCAGTGTTGTAAGTTTTGGCAGCGCTGTACGCAACTTACAAAGTAGATCATTATCACAATGATATCTTATTATAATAGAAAAGGAATTAAGTACGCTGGGGATTCATTCTTAATTAACTTCAATAACATGGCATCCTAGAGATTTTTTTTCACATCCAGCCCTTGTCAGTTGGGAGCCTCTGGAAGGATAAAGGCCCTTACTATAGCTTTAGCTAGAAGTGTAGAAAATAGAGCAGATAGCTTAAATATTAAATATCTAAAGTTAAGTTGTATTGCATTCATAAACAATTATTTTTATATGTTGATTAGTTTACCCTAAAGAGATAGCAATTATTCTACAAGTGACCTCCATATGTGCAAAATCTATAAACATTATAAAAATATCATTGTTTTGCATTCCTTATACTGTATTTGAAAGTTTAACATGAATATATGGAAAAAAATATTGTTAAAAACTTCCATTTATTTCCTTGGAAATACAGAATTAAACTCAATTTTAATTTTGTCATATGAAGTTCTGAAATGTTTTCTTTCGAAATATTCCCCATAATTAATATTTTTATCTTTTTGATTAAAAAATAATAATAAATATTTCATGGTAAACTTTTAAAAACTTAAACAAAATTAAATTCTCATATGCATAATTATTAACATTAATGTTTTTGTGAACAATGATTCAAATTGCTAAAAAAATCTAATGAAATTTATAATAAAAAGGTTCAACTTTTTATTAGGTAATACAATGCTGTGTTAGCCAGAGAAATGTCAAATCTTGATAATTATAGGCATTCAGGATCAAAACTCATTTTCCAAATGTTTCTGTAGTGATGAACATCAATTTACACTTGCTGTATTGACCTCAGAATACCCCTTATACAACAAAATTGATACAAGACATCATTAAGAGTTATTGTGTGTGTGTGTATATATGTATATATATATATATATATATATATATATATATGTATATATATATATATATATGTATATATATATATATATATATATATATATATATATATATATATATATATATATATATATATATATATATATATATATATATATATATATATATATATATATATATATATATATATATATATATATATATATATATATATTTTTTTTGATTTTTCAGTGTGTCATGACGTTAAGTGTGGAGTGTGCAAGCAGCGACCAGTCATTGGGCTTAGATACCAGTGTTTGCGGTGTTTGGGATACAATCTCTGCCAAGACTGTTTTCTTCATGCTCGAACTTCTCGTAGTCACAAGTTATCACACCCCATTCAAGAATATTGTCATGAGGTGGGAACAAATGCCAGAACTGGTTAGAAATACAAAAAATCAGCCAAGGCAAATTCTCTTGAAAGCTTCTAGATTTTATAATTCTTGGACACAGTACATGGCTACTGCTTTGCCATTGAGCATTTAAATAAATATGCTATATTTGTTAAATAGTTATCTTTGTTAGACAATACAGTACAGCAGACCCTTGTTATTCAGTTTTAATTATTCACTGTTGGTAGCACTACAATAGTATTAATCTCGTAGTTTTCATTCTGATGATTTTCACCAAACATATTATTTAATGGTTAAACAATTAGCCAGTGAATGGCATTAAAACAAAAATATACCAATTTGTCGAGACACTAAAAAGACAGGTGGGTGGAGCTAACACCATGGACCTCTGGGACTTACATTAGATAGATGGAATTAGTGAACTGTTTGGTGTGTGCCTACACCATTGGACGCTTCAAAACTTTATAATGTTTAACAAAGATTATCAAGATGAGTGACCACATGCTCAACTCTCATCCTATAACTACTTTGATAATAACAAACTTTGCCACCACACAACCATATCTCGTTGTTTTTTTTCCCCCCAATTTGGTTATATTTGTGTCGGCAAACATTCTCTTTATTTTCCACGAGCCTGTTATCCTCATTCAAGGTTTTACTGGTGTTTCACGAATGTATCTTCCACGAATAGCGAGGGCCTGCTGTATAGATAATTGTTAGAAGTCATTGGTGCATCCTATTTATTAAATCATTCTAATGTTCTTGTAGACAAATAGTAAAGAATGGCGTAGAGCTCTGATGAAGATCCTGAAGCACCGCCTGAGAGGTCATACAAGGTGCAACAAGCAGCGATACTTAGCAATAGCCTCCAGTCCTGATGCTGGGTGTAATATGTGAGTATACAATGGGTCATGCATTCAAAGAATTAATATGGGATTCAGCAAAAAATATTTACTGTAATTATTTTTACTGAAGTATTCCATTTGAGCTTGTTTGCTGAAATATCTGTGCTTGTGGAGTTGATTATCGCTTTTATGGTGGTTTTTTAGAATTGTCAACCCCAAGATATTTTTCCCATCTGGTTTCAATTTGCAAGTTTAGAGCTCTGGATTGGAACTCTTGAATAAATTATTTCTGAAGTCTTCATGGCTCATTTGAGTACTTTTTCACCTGTGTTCCCTTGTATTTCTGCTTAAATGTTGAAAGAATGGATGTAGTGTTTCTCATGATCCTCCCATCCACAACTGGAATAGAATATTATCTTTATTTTGTAATCCTGTAAAATTCTTTGTTTTCCTGGTTTAAAATACAGTACTCGGTAAATCCTATATATTTAGTTATTACTAGATCATTTTGTATTCCTCCCAGTATGTAGGAAGAATTCAAAATGTATTATTCCGTACTATTATGTAATAAGGTGCTCGTCACTTGACCTTCACTACCTAATCAGTAAATACTGAAAGTATTCCATGCTTTAATAACCTCTTGAATTGTAATTACCTAAGTGTAGTTACAGGATGAGAGCTACGCTCGTGGTGTCCCGTCTTCCCAGCACTCTTTGTCATATAACGCTTTGAAACTACTGACGGTCTTGGCCTCCACCACCTTCTCCCCTAACTTGTTCCAACCGTCTACCACTCTGTTTGCGAAAGTGAATTTTCTTATATTTCTTCGGCATCTGTGTTTAGCTAGTTTATATCTATGACCTCTTGTTCTTAAAGTTCCAGGTCTCAGGAAATCTTCCCTATCGATTTTATCAATTCCTGTTACTATTTTGTATGTAGTGATCATATCACCTCTTTTTCTTCTGTCTTCTAGTTTTGGCATATTTAATGCCTCTAACCTCTCCTCGTAGCTCTTGCCCTTCAGTTCTGGGAGCCACTTAGTAGCATGTCTTTGCACCTTTTCCAGTTTGTTGATGTGCTTCTTAAGATATGGGCACCACACAACCGCTGCATATTCTAGCTTTGGCCTAACAAAGTCGTGAACAATTTCTTTAGTATATCGCCATCCATGTATTTAAAAGCAATTCTGAAGTTAGAAAGCGTGGCATAGGCTCCTCGCACAATATTCTTTATGTGGTCCTCAGGTGATAGTTTTCTATCTAGAACCACCCCTAGATCTCTTTCTTTATCAGAATTCTTTAAAGATTTCTCACATAATATATAGGTTGTGTGGGGTCTATGTTCTCCTATTCCACATTCCATAACATGGCATTTATTAACATTAAATTCCATTTGCCAAGTGGTGCTCCATGTACTTATTTTGTCCAGGTCATCTTGAAGGGCATGACAATCATCTAAGTTTCTTATCCTTCCTATTATCTTAGCATCATCAGCAAACATGTTCATATAATTCTGTATACCAACTGGTAGATCATTTATGTAGACAATAAACATCACTGGTGCAAGAACTGAACCCTGTGGTACTCCACTTGTGACATTTCTCCAGTCCGATACATTGCCTCTGATCACTGCCCTCATTTTTCTATCAGTCAGAAAATTTTTCATCCATGTTAGAAGCTTACCTGTCACCCCTCCAATATTTTCCAGTTTCCAGAACAACCTCTTATGTGGAACTCTGTCGAAAGCCTTTTTTAGGTCCAGATAGATGCAGTCAACCCAACCATCTCTTTCCTGTAATATCTCTGTTGCTCGATCATAGAAACTGAGTAAATTCGATACACAGGATCTTCCAGATCGAAAACCATACTGTCTGTCTGATATTATATCATTTCTCTCCAGGTGTTCTACCCATTTAGTTTTAATTATTTTTCCAATATTTTGACTATTACACTTGTCAATGATACCGGTCTATAATTAAGGGGGTCTTCCCTGCTTCCACTTTTGTAGATTGGAACTATGTTAGCCTTTTTCCACATCAGCTACAACTCCTGTAAACAGGGATGCCTGAAAAATCAGTTGAAGAGGAATGCTGAGCTCAGGTGCACATTCTCTCAGAACCCATGGTGAAACTCCATCTGGACCAACTGCTTTGTTCTTATTTAGCTCCTTGAGCATTTTTTCCACTTCGTCTCTAGACACCTCTATGTGCTCTATGTTGTTCTCTGGAATTCTTATTGTATCTGGTTCCCTGAAGATTTCATTTTGTACAAACACACTTTGGAACTTTTCGTTTAATGTTTCACACATTTCCTTTTCATTTTCCGTGAATCTATTTCCCATTTTCAACCTCTGAATATTATCCTTTACCTGCAATTTGTTGTTTATGAATTTATAGAATAGACCTGGTTCTGTTTTACATTTGTCTGCAATCCCTTTTTCAAAATTTCTTTCTGCCTCTCTCCTCACTGCCGTGTAGTTGTTTCTCGCATCTTTGTATCGCTGGTATGTTTGGGGGTTTGGCCTCTTCCTGTATTGATTCCATTTTTGTGTCTTTTGGTCTCTGGCCCTCTCGCACTTTCTGTTGAACCAATCCTGTTTCCTAGTTCTGCTTCTCTGTTTTGGTATAAATTTTTTGTGCCTTTATCATATATTTCACAAAACTTGACATACATCTCATTCACTTCCTTGCCTAGCAACAAGTCTGTCCAATTATACTCCCTAAAAATTTTCTAAGGTTGCCATAATGTCCTCTCCTAAAGTCAGGTTTTTCAATTGCATCGACCATCATATTTTCTTCCAGATTATAACGCATTGCATACTTTATCCCCAAAAAGACATGGTCACTTTTACCCAAGGGAGGAAGGTACTGAATGTCAAATATTTCTTCCTCCTTCCTGGTAAATATCAAATCTAGCATGGAGGGAACGTCTCCTTCCCTCATCCTCGTAGCTTGTTTAACATGTTGATACAAGAATGTTTCCAGGATGAGGTCTACAAATTTACAGGTCCATTTGTTTACAAATTTACAGGTCCATTATAATTGTGCATTATAATAAGTGTTGTTTGACACAAGGCATTTAATATCATTAGATATTTAATTCTTATTGGTGTCTGCAGGACTAGTGTATTGTGTGAAGGAGAAGCAAGAGGGTCATCGAGTGAGAGCAGTGAGGAAGAAGAGGAGGAACTTTTCTCGCGTACCATTCTCCATGCCTCCCATGACAATGATTCTTTAAGTTCTGAGGAAGGACGTATTAATGATGTGGGACAGCAGAGTTGTGGCTTTAGAAATACAGCAGAGCCAACTATATTACCCACATCTCCCCGAAATCAGATACATTCCATCATTATGCATCTTGAAGAGGGACACAGGTAAACTTGTATATTCTGATAATTTTTATATCATTAAGTTTCTTGTACAATATGTGTTTTCTTTTGTCCATTGTATTTTTTGACTAAATCATGGTTGTGGATCTTCCTCATACTCATTGGATTACCAATCACTGTACATACATACAAGTTTAAAAGATCAAAAGTAAATTGTATTGTTTCCATATTAGCAAAACATCCCAGTTGGGAAAATATGATTAAATATAAATGAAGGAAGAGAGGTGGAGAATAAAAAAAATTAAGTAGAATAGAAATAATAATACAAGTTACTATAACAACATTTAACTGTGCCAAAGTGGAAGATATGTACCATGCAAAATATTAATCCATTGCAAATGTTGAAAATAAATTGAATTGTCAAGAAGAACTAGGATTTGTGCTGTATTATCTCATGAACAAGGTCTATATTTAAAGTAGATTCTTCCATACTGTATTTTTTTGTTGTGTATTTTTTTAGTTTTACAGTATGGTTATAGGAAATTAGTTCCCAGTGCTGTGACTAATTTACCTCTATGAAAAATAATTGATTCTTCATTGTTGGGTTTTCCTAGACAACTAGAGGAAGGTGGCTCAAAGGATATGGATGCTGGCATTGTGGAACAACACACTCAGAAGCTTCAGACGCAGATAAACAGATTAAAAGCTATTTTGCAGGTATGTTTATATTTTGCTTGAGTATGATTTTTTTTTATAAGTTGGGCATTCTTGCATTATGCTTGGCTGTGTTGTAATAAATATTTTCTAATGGCATCACATTTGGCTTATGTAAGATTCTGTATTTTTCAAAAGGACTATTCTATCAGGCATAATAACATACTGGCACCACAGGGAGCTTTTCAGTCTCTTCCAGGGTTATTCTAAGCTTTATGGAGTTGCTTGAGGATTCTCAATCCATCTCCAAATGAACTGGCTGAGGCTAATTAAAATATTCAAGTCATTCTAAAAACCTCTCACTACATCATAGATGGATATATAATATATAATATTATTTTTTACATCTGTTTTAAAAGAATGGTGAACAAATATATATGTACAGTATATCACTTCATTTAAAACTTTTTTTTTCACCAGACTTTTAATTCAGGGTCAGCAGCTGCTGGCAAAAGTGAGGTTAAAGATGGCACTACCTGTACTAAGCATAATAAAGGAAGAGGACTTCAACTTCTGGAAAGCACCCCAATAGTTGATCGTGGGTTGTTACTCAATCTCTCCCCTATAGTTACTCGGCCCTCAGCTGATGATACGGCAGTGCTAGACAATAAAGAAAACCACTTGGTGAGTTGTGTAATGCTTTATTATTGTGCATGTATCTAATTTTATTCTCATTATGAGAAATGTTCATGTCTGAAGTGGGTTTGCCATTTAGATAGAGAAATAGTACAAATAATTGAAAATCTGGTCAGTAATTAACAGGGTGTATTTCATTGGAGAAGAAGGTGGTTGTGTGGATCAGGTACAATATTTACAATGAGAGAAAAGGAAAAGTGCAAGATTTATACGTTTTTAGATTTAAGGAAAGTGTGTGTCGAAGTGAACTGGGAATGAGTAATGTATTGAATGTGTATGTAGTTGAGGAATATTAGTAGTGGAGAATTTCTAAGATAACCAATAGCCCATCTACCTAGGACATGGTACATGTGCTAGGCTCCATAGACTTTACATGCCACTGTGACAATAAACTGCTCCTGTCGCAGACAGTTACCATTCCAGTGGTTATTACTGTTTCTTTGGAATAAGTTTGTGAAGCCTGGAATTCATATTAGTATGAAGGGTAACAATCAAGATGTCAAACAGTTCCTTCCATTCACACATTAGTTAATGTCCCCATAATAAATTGCAGAGATAATGTAATATTATCTTAAGTTGAATCTTGCAGGTAGAGAACCCAAAAGAAACTCCAGTGAGAATCAGTTTGGATGCTCATCACAAGAGAAGACCCTTCACACCTTCTCAAAACAATTTCCCATCCTCCCCCATGCCTGATAGTCATACAGATGCTGCTCAAGGTGAGCTAAATGAAGTCATTGTATCAAATGTTTTTTTTTTCTTCAGCAAAATGCACCATATCCTGACATACTGTGTTTGCTCTTATCATTAGCTAATAGTTACAGAAAAAGAGTAATTCTACTGTTTCCTACTATTTACATGATTAGTCAGTGCCATGATGTATAATGAATAGTACAGTACATGGCACTAAAATTATTATTTTGTAGTCAATGTAAATTGAATTTTGTTTATACTAGGGAAGGGTTGTTAAAATTATGTCTAATTATGGACATGTGGCTTCCCATTGCTTGGGGGCAGGATACCCGTTAGGCTTGCAGAGATCCCTCAAGAGCTAGGTCGTTGACTGATCTATCCCAGGAATCGCGTACATCTCTTGATTACCTCGAAGCACTACATGTTCCCAATACATATTTCTTAATATGTTCTTTGACTATATGCTCATTTTATCAACTTCACTGACATCATATTCCTTGTCTGACATCTTCAACACAGAATTACTTGCTCGCATCTTTCCTTGTCACCACATGCCTTGCTCTATATCAGTTGATCAGTAATTTAAACAGTGAACATTCTTTTTCCTATAGTAACCTGTTAATTTCTTAAGGTTTATCCTTTGTAGTTTTGAATTCTCTTACTTGTATCTTTAACATTAACATTGCCACAATGTTTAGCATAAATTTCTTGATTATTCTTGAATTCTATTTATTTCACATTTACCATTTTGTAATGGACCAGTCAGTGCTTTCACCCATTCCATGTGTATTTTTACTTAATTCTAAGTCTTCAGTTATCACAGAAATACTAATGAGCTACCATACCTTCTTTACAGACTTCTAATAATTTTATCACAACTTACTACCTGTCCATATTTCATTATTTCTCCAAATCATATCTTCCACCAACATATATATTACAATGATCTTATCTATCTCCTTCCATATCCAAGTGTCTCGATAAAATTCTCAATCCGATTCTTTCAATGTAAACCAACTCGTGTTTTTCCTGCTCCAGCAATGGCATCCCGAGTGATATCTAGAAATCTGGAACTTCTGTATCTCACACAGTGCTGTATAGCCATACTGACTTAGCTCATTATTTTGTAGTTATGTACTTTTTAATGTTTCATAAGCTTAAACTTAACTTCACCATTAGTGATAAATAGCCAAAAACTCAATTCCTACAGTTCATATTAATCCGTAACTAATTCGCCTGAATTTTGGAGGTTACAATGCAGTGCAGGTGGAAGCAAGTGGAATGCTCTTGCAGAAGATGTCACTTCCATCCACTGCTCAAGAGCAAGTATGTCAGAATACTTGAACTCTGAATACTGTATACTGCACAGTGCCTGTAAATGCAAACAATACAACAGCTGTGGTGGGGAGAAAGAGTTCAATCTTGCTTACCTTGAGCAGTTTGGTAAGCTATTTTTACTTAAGTTAATATTTCAGATTGACAGTAGTTGTTTTATAATTTGTTTATCTTGAATACAGATATTGGTGGCTTAAAAGTTGTTCCACAACCATCGAGACTACCCAGCTTCACAGAGGTCAATTTCAGTGATCTGTCATCTTTGACCTCTGCTACAACTTCATCAGAAACTTCTCCAATAATGTCACCGGATAGAAATGGAGCAAACGGTGATACTGTTGATGGCACGATGGATGTCAGGGAGGAATTGGAGAATATCATGCGGCAGTTAGACCAGATATTTCCATTTACAGAATCAGATGGCGAGTACCAGTAGTTGAATAATGTTGATATTTTATTGAATTTTCTCTTCATAATTAACATTAAACTGAAATATTATTTATTTTTTGTTTATACAGTATATAATGACAAAATTTTCCCGCAGATTTCAAGGTGGTGCTGCCAAATAGCGTTGGTGTTGTCGAAGCTGCATGTGAGCTTGGAGATATTTTAGCAGAATATGTTAATGTTGTTCCCAACCAACAAGACAAATTGTAGTGTAATTTACTGACAATAATCAGTGTGCTTTTTTGCCTGCCGTCCTACGTGGATTTGGTAGTTGTGTGAAGTGCCAACCATTTATAATGTTTTCCAGTAATTATTTTTGTCAGAGGGACAGGCAGCCAGTGTATATATATACACATTAGGCTTATGTTGAGGTCCTCCCCAATTTCATTCTACTGACCCTCCCAAGGGTGCAGCCCCACAACAAGCTAACTCCTGGGTGCCTATTTACTGCTAGGTGAACAAGGGCAATAGTTGATGGGAAATGCATCCAACCATTTCTGTCTTGTCCAGAATTTGAATCCGGAATTCCCGATCGTGAGTCAAGAACGAACCCTTCTGTACTACTTGGGATTAAGGTTTTAAACATGAAAATACAGTATGTTGTATTAATTTTTAATGATTTCTGGGTCCTGTAGCACAGTAGTCAACTCAGTCCATTCACAACCAAAAGATACCTGGTTCAATTCCTTTAGCAGGACTGAGAGAGATGTTTGGGCTCGTTTCTGTTCACCTGGCAGTAAATTAGGCACTCGGAAATTAGACAACTGTTGTGAGCTGCATCCTGAGGAAGGTCGGTAGTTGGCCTGGGGGGGGGGGGGGATCTTATTTGGTCTAACTTGCTTCTTGTCATTGACAGTGCAAAACCAAAACAACAGTGTTTAAAAATATTCCTGTTTTGGTTTTTTAAATGCTGATTATATTGTGTTTCAAGCTTGAACCATAGTGATGTATGGAATTGGCAGTGTTATGTCAGTCTGTGGTACTTTCATTCACAGACCAAAGATATGATTTTTTTTTAACAAAGCCGTGATTATATATTCTTGTGCTAAGCACTGAAGTTGTTTGATTACATGTTATATTTTACAAATGTTAGTTTTCATCATTTTGAATCCATGGCATTCTTGTATACAGTATATCTATATGTTTGTGGGTTAATCATGGTTAATTAGCAGTTTCATTCTTTACACACCTGCTTTTCAATGCGAGCAGTGGGTAGCTATTTAATTTGTGATAGCTATGCTAATGGTGAAATTATTTGATTGAAGTTTCAGAAATGTGCAAAGTTTGAATACTTGACATGAGAGTTTTCAGAGGGAAGACAAAATAAATAAATATTGTTATTTGTAAACATTTTAAATAGTGCCCATTCTTGCACAGTTTGGTGTGGTGTGAATGTAAAACTTCTGCATACAGTAGAACCTTGGTATTTGGATTTAATTGGTTCCTGAAGGCGGATGAGTGCCAAAAAGCTTAAAATAATTATAATACTGTAATTAAGCCAGCATGCCTATACTGTATATATAGGTATATAACATTGTCTCTGAGAATATTATATTATCAATCCGGCCATGGCAAGGATTTTACCCCTATGGAAGACTTTGGGGTAATTTAGCCTAAGAG
>WNGS01165523.1:33249436-33291094 GCA_020271785.1 Procambarus virginalis | reverse complement strand
TTCTATGGCCACTACCCAACTAGCACCATTGTGTCATCAAAGGATTTGCGAAAGTTGCTGGCCATGGGATCAGCTTATTTGTGTGGACATCTTCACACAGGCTTTGGGTTTATTGACCCATGTGGACAAGGCATCCTAATGGTCTTATGGAAGTGGAATTAGCTGACTGGTTCCACAATCATAGGTAACTACACATTACATCATTTTTGCATTTAATATGTATTCTTGCACATAAGTACTGAATCTGGAGTGGATGCACATGACTGGTGGTGTGTATAATATGCATATATCATATGCACATATCAAATGGACTGTCATTACCCCCCTCCCCCCAAAAAAAATATTCACAAGGGGCAATTTACTTCTAATTGGGAACCCCGGTTTGCATTATTCTATCACAATGAATATGTGTCTGTTGCTGTATCTGTTAATGATTTTAAGGATCAAGGTCCCTGCAGCCCTGTCTCTGACCAGGCCTGTACTATACATGTCATAGGCCCATATTACATCAGTTACATGTATTCATTACTGTGTACAAAGAGGGAGCTACAAGAGGAGCGAGAGGCCCACCCTTGCTTGGAGGCCCACAGTGAATGCACTTGTATTACATGAACAATAAAATGAGCTTTTATGTACATTGTTCATAAAACTGTGAATAGTGGAATGGTAAAAAATCTGGAAAATTCTGTATAGTACATTCTAAAGGGCAGTGGTTTTATTTGATAATATTGACAATATAAACGATGGTTGGTTTTTTAAATTTAACTTTAAAATAAGTTGCAATGATTGACAATACTGTATGCATCTTTAGAACTTGCCAATAGAAATAGTATTTTCAGGTATCGCATAATGACTGTTGATAATGGACAAGTAACATGGTTAGATATCACCCATCCTTCTTGGCCAGTGGTGATTGTATCAAGTGTTGGACGCTACCCAAAGGACAGGCCTCTATTAGATACATTGTCAGGTGGGTTATAATTCTAATTATCTCAAGTTGCTCATTTGCCGTTCTCTGAGGTACGTGATCCACTGTGTGTTATGGAAAGGATCATGTACAATATAACAGAATGACACATAGCACTAGTGCCATAGGATTCTTTTAAAGAGTTTCTGCAGTCATATTAGATACTGTGGAGTACCTGAAGGAATTATACATTCTACTCACAATGTTACACTAGATCTGCTCATAAAATCACTCCTGGCAGAACCCTCCTTCTTTTCCCCATTATCCCACACGGATCCCCTTACTTTAGTGTGACTGGCCATAGCAAGCCTTGCTTAGCAATGAATCACCACATTATTCAGTGTTCCTTTTCCATTATAGACTACTTGTGTTTACCAACGAGGAGATTTCTGCAGTGTCAGTGAGGGTTGATGATAATCTTGGACACTGGATTGCTTGCAAGCATAAATATGGCCCACTATACACTGCCACTGTTGATGTGCAGACAGATTCATGGGAACCTCATGCAAAGGAAGATGATTTTGTTAAAAACCTACAGGTATGTTCATATCTGTTTACCCTTGTCTGCTACTTGGTAGTCTACAGGTTGACTGATATCTTTTCTATACAAAAAATGACAGCCATTTCTTCTGAGTCCGTCCTTGCCCTTTTATGGTAAGAGGCTGTGCCTTCCGGCTGACTCTCTGGGGTGCCACACTAGGACCCAGGAAACAGATGTGAGCCACATGTACTCATGGGACTTTTAAATCTTACGTGGTACTCTAAAATGTCCCTCAGTGACTGATGCATTTGGAATAAAAAATGGCAAAAACTTCCTTGATTAACACTTACATTTAAAGGGTTAATATTAAACAAAAATTACCAAGAGAATATATAATTTAAAAATATTTTTTTGAGAAAGTCGACATTACCGTTTGTAAAGTCTGATGATTTGTGTATTGTGTGTACTATATATATACTCTCCAGTGGCTTATATATAATTAGTAATCTGATTATTTTATAAACATCAGCATGCCACATAAAAATATCTGTTTAAATACTTAGAATTGATCAGTGTCTTTCAAATAAAGCTCAAAATGTAGCTAACAATCTATGCTTTTTAATGGCACTATATATTAAAACAGTTATTCAGGAATAACTCTTGACTCTTTTTAATCTTTGATATCCATGATCTCAATACACTTTGCCTCCCTAATCTGACTGTCAGCTTAATGTTTCTCTCCATCATTCAATATTAGATGCCCTTCCCCAGTTTCAGTGTCTATAAAATCAGGCTGATTTATTCCGTAAAACCTTTAACAAGATGATCAAGAGTTTAATATTTCATGAGGGCTATGTAAATGTGAGCTGGAAAATGTTAATGTTTTAGTGCAATGTTTTTATCATTTCTCTAATTACAGTAACCCATACAGTAATAAAATAATTATTGAAATTAAATTAATTGTTGCAGGTGTTGGTTGGAAATTCTTCTGGTAGCAAAACTCTTTTACGGATTGGGATGGAAGGAGCTGGGTTCCTGCGACCTCAGCCTTCTTACTTTGGCTCACTTATCCTCTCCATCAAGCCAGGACAATGTTACCCTTTGTACGTGCCTCTGGTTAGAACAAAAGTACAGTATTACATTAATAAAACAGCATGCAATGTACAGATCATTATAATATATATTGACTACAGTATATTAGACCAGTTATTTAACAAGGGGCTCAAAATCTTCTAATAGACCAAGTGGCCTACACCATCCGATGTGTCACCCACTTCAATATAGTGTATTCAAAGCACCACTTGCATAAATTAGCACAACAATGAAAAGTTAAAATTCTGGTAGTCTAATCAAAAGCTTGACAATGAACATCTTCAATCTGTGAGTACATGCACAAATTGGGAAATAGTCCATGCAGTTCCACAGTGACCAAAACTGCCTTGAAAATTTCTGTGCTACAGGCTACCATGGAAAATCTTAACTGTCGATAATATGAACCTAAACAAGAACTCTGAAAACATTCCTCCCACAATTTTTTATAAGTCTCAAACACATGGCACATTTGATATATAAGCACACATTAAGTCATTTTATTTACCAACAGAATGAATTGAATGAATTGATGCAAGAATATATGCATGAATTATATATTTTTAACAGAAAAATGAGACATAACACTTAAAAAAAAAATTCAGAGCACATGCAAACAGCTTCACACTGACCCTTTAATTAAAGCAGTGCTTCCTTTGTTGGAAGAAAGACATGAGATTAAGTTTAATTCAACAATCATACAGTTTACCTTGGGCTGCATTGAGTAAATCCTTAAATTCTTCATCAGGAAGGTACCCTAAAAAATTATAGGCCCTAATTCCTGGCTTCAGTGATGCATCCAAGGGTAGTAATGTAATATTCTGACCATGAATGCTTCGAATAAATGTAGCTTTTGCTGTCCGGCTTTTGCCAAAATCTACTTGCACAGCATGTGCTTTGAAATGGGCCTGCTTTACCTCATCAAAGTTATCTGTAAAAAATAAAAATTACTAGAATTATACAGTGATTAATTTGAGTGAATACACACACACACACACACACACACACACACACACACATAATAATAATTATAAAAATAATTACAATAATACTGTAATATAGTAATCAAAATAATAAAATTACAGTAATAATGTGTGGGATAACTGAGAGCTACCAACTCCGGATTTATGCAAGATTTCACTACCTTCAAGACATGACATATATATATCACACTGCACTAGTCACACCGTAACACTCATGAACATTAGCATCAGTAGCATATGAAATACTGGCCAATGATTGGATAAACTTTAGTGGACAAAGGAACCTTCTGAATGCTATATGCTACGTATGTAAAACAGACTCAAGTATGCTGCACTGGTGAGGAACCCACACCTCAAAACACACAAAAAAGAAAAGAAGAAACGGTTACAAGTTATGCAACAAGACTTAGTTATGAAGACAGAGACTTGGATCTTACCACACTGGAGGAAAGAAGGAACATGACAAGGATAATTTTAGCATAAGAGTCATGGTTAAATTAAATTAAGAAATAAAATTATTGAAGGGAATACAATACATTTTTTTAAATGCAAATTCTGTCATTGTATGATAGAAAAAATGAGAGAAGTTTATGCTGCAGATGTTTCAGTATGGTGTAATGGTGCTGATTTTATGTGAGGCTGCAGTATGCTGCATAAACAAAATATGGAAAATTGATGGAGCAGTTTAAAGAGCATCTTTAAATTCACATTTCTTATAGGCTATTGAAGATTCTTCCACACCATGAAAGTAGAAGAGTAATGATTACTCCTTAGTATTGTTCCAACAGAGCCATCATCCCTACACCCAACCCACCCTACCCTTATCATGCTCCAACAGTAAACATTCCATACTCAGGTCTTAAATCCTCACTTCTACATTTCAGAACTCTTATTTAATGCAGGTCACTCATTACTACTTGACCCTCACCATGGTTTCCGGCAATATCTAGCCAGAGTGTTGAATTGTTGAGGGCAAGTCTGTCCTTTACTGACCGCTGGTATATGGACCATTCTTGAGGAAGTTGTGCCAACTGCACACCATAAGTCTTGCTGTTAGTCAGATCACCTGAATGAAGATAAATGCAAGCCTTGTAATATTAAGAAAAACATTTATTAATGTTGTGCTCTCTACTGAACACAAGAAATAAAGTTGTTATACTGTACTTAGTGTTTAGAGTAATATCTAAAATAACTTTTATAAGGATTATGACAGCTGCACTATCATATGCCAATAGTCAGCTATGGCACACATGGCTTTTGTGAACATATATATATATATATATATATATATATATATATATATATATATATATATATATATATATATATATATATATAACTGAAAACTCACACCCCAGAAGTGACAGAAGTGTGAGTTTTCAGTTGTATCTAGTCCTGGGGACCATTCAGGCTTGCTTGCATATATATATATATATATATATATATATATATATATATATATATATATATATATATATATATATATATATATATATATATATATATTTTTTTTTGGGGGGGGGGTTGTCTATTAGTCAAGTGTTTTTATTCAGTATTTCTCGTGTTAGGGTGATGTATGTCATGGGCTTGTATCATGTGATTCCTAGGGGCACCGGATTGAAGATGACAGGTCAAACGCCTCGCCAGCTTGGTCGACGTCATACCTATGTACTTAGATTGAAGGTTACATCCTTCGTGGGGGCAAGTGTACATGTATACAATGCTTGGCTGCTGTAACGGATTCTCCGTCCGCTTCGGGCTGTTTTTAATAAGGAGGTCGGTAATCTTCTTTATTTTATAGAATATGACCAGGTCTATGTTTTGGTTAAGAATAGTGCTTTTTACTCCTTTATGAATTATTTCCTTCATTATTCTTTCTTCTTTTTATGTTCACTGTGCATATTTGATTTGTAATATAATTTTATTGGAGGTGTTGTGGTTTGTTTTCTAGGTTCAGGATTGTACCATTGGTATAGGTGTCTTCTTATAGCGGTGTTTATTTCCGTGTTGCTATATCCATTGTTCACCAATACCTGAGTTACTCTTTCAAACACTCTACTCACATTGCTCCATTCGGAGCAGTGTGTAAGCGCTCGGCGAATATAAGCATTGAGAACACTGGTTTTGTATCTTTGGGGCACTCACTCTTACCGTTCAGGCATAATCCTATGTTGGTAGGTTTTGTATATACGCTGGTGCTTAAAGAGGTTCCTGTTTTTGTTATTAGTACATCCAAGAATGGCAGACCGTTATTTTCACTATTTTCATGTGTAAATCGGAGTACTGACTCTCTTTCTAGATGGTTTTTTAGATCAATTAGTTCATCTGAGTCTTTTACTATGACGAATATGTCATTTACATAACGGCAGTATGTAAACGGCAGTTGGTTTTTGTCTACTACTAAAGACTCTATCTTCGATAGTTCCCATGTAAAAATTAGGGAGCAACACTCCTAAGGGGGAGCCCATTGCTACTCCGTCTATTAGTAGATACATATCCCCTTGCGGACTGATGAAAGGAGCTTCCTTTGTACATGCCTCGAGAAGGCTCTTCAAATGTGGCTCGGGTATATCTAATTTGGGGGTGTTCTCGTCTCTGTATACACTGTCCAGTATCATTTCTATGGTGGTGTCGACTGGGATGTTAGTAAATAGGGATTCGACATCCAGGGAGGCAATGATTCCATCGGGCTGTGTAGTTTTGATTAATTTTAGGAAATCTGCTGATGATTGTAGACTATAGTTGCTTGGAGTGTATGAAGTTAGGAGTTCATTAAGTCTTTTTGCCAGGTGATAGGTTGGAGTTGGTATTTGGCTGATTATTGGACGTAGTGGGTTACCTGGTTTGTGTGTCTTAACATTGCCATAAGCATATCCTAAGCCATAGTTACCCTGGAGTTTAGTGAAATGAACACTACCTTTCTTTGCGTTGATTGTATCGTTGGACGTTATTGCGTTGATTCAAGATGTATCATTCTCAGAAACATTAATGCATCAGCATTCATTCATTCCTTATTGACTTACATTTGGAACACGCTCTCTTTACCCTATAACATTACACATGTAACTTATTATAAAAAGTATACTTTTAAAAACTAAAAAAAAACTAAATGTTTCTTCAACCAGGCAACATAATGTATTTATGCAAACTAATAACTATTAGCTTTCAGTATTCACATAGGAACATCAATGCTAACCGGAGCTAGCCAAGACTTTTGCTCGTAAAGAGGGAATTGATTACCAACTTGGACTGCCTTTCAGCAGCCTGAGGGCAGTAATATCCCAGGAACATCAACTAAATTTCGGAGGCTTGAGGCAAAGTGAAATTCACACCAGTTACTCCATCTATCATCATTCTATTATGCATGAAGAACCGCACGTCTATGGGGCATCCAATAATGTTAGCAGACTTCTAGATGTTACCACTGCTAGGCTTAGGCTCGGCTACAAGTACCTCTGGGAGTTTGTAACATCTGCTGATGTAGATTTGACTAAATGTAAACTCTGTCAGCAGAACTATTCGCATACTTTGCGTCATTATATAATGGAATGTGAAAAAATTGCGGAATTTAGAGATAACACCATCAATAGTGTCCAAGAAATGTGTAAGTACTTCATTCACAATGATGTGCTGCCCGAAATTTTAGCGAAGTATCCAAAATTTGCTTACTGTCGGTAATGCATGCACATGACTGTAAAGCTGCCGCCCAGTTGGGTGGGTGTGCAGCAAGACTAGTAACTGTGTGACTCACTATAGATGTAAAGTGCCTTGTATAGTGACTTGTGAGCCTCTTGTAGTGTCACTTGTGACACCTCTTTGTGTCACTTGTGACACAAAGATTCTTGATGTGTGTATTTGTGTGGGTGATTAGATATGTATGTGTATGTATATGTGTATACGTATATATATATGTACATGTATGTATGAGGGTGTGTACATGTGTATACAACATTGATAATTTTGTAACTAGCGTCAAACATTGTCATTTGCTTAGCTAAACGAACTAGAGGGTTCAGTTCCTGAACCGATTATGTGCCTCTGTATCCTTTACACCACCGCCCACGGGATGGGTATGGGGTGCATAATAAAGAAATTGAATTGAATTGTTAAAAACAAGGAAGATGGGAACACATGCAAATAACTTTACTATTAAGTATAGTACATGAACAGCTACAGACATACAAAGGTGTGAGTAGGTATACCTGTAACAAGAACAGCAGCAGGCTTAATGATTGTTATTGCATCATCCACAAACTCCTGGAAGTGCTGCACCTCCTCCACAGCTCCCATGTGCAGGTGAATATCCGATATCTGCAATTACACAACTGGCAGTTATGCAAATTTTCTCAAAAAGCTGCTACAAAAAAACATTTCCAATATATTTTGTCAATAAGTGTCCATTACTACAAACCTAACAATATAAAAACAGCAACAGTACACCCAACACACAAAGTACAGTACTGTACAAAGAAAATGCCTGTAATTTACTCATGTACTCTATGCAAGTAATTATGTAAGGATATACTACAAATAGCTTTTTCCATACATAGTTTAGCACTTCTTACATCACATACTTTATATATGTAAACAGATACTGTAATAATATGAATGAAGCTCATGAATTTAATTCCTCTTGTTGGAAGACAGGAAGCCTGTACTTTGGCTTATCAAGGTCCCCTCTAGGCTAATTACTGATCTTCTCACAGATATTTAATATCTCCACCTATTTAATGCTAGGTGAACAGGCACATTAGGTGCAATGAAACATGCCTAACTGTTTCTGTCCCACCCAAGTATTGACCCCGAGTCCATCGAATGTTAGTAGAGAATAGAGACCACTGTACCCAGTCAGAGCTATGCACTACCAGAAACTCAAGTAAATAATTATAAGCTTTAATACACTTAAATTACCTGCAGTTAAAATGCCTCATAGTTTACACTATGTACTCAAACACAGAACTTGCCCAATCATAAAAATGTTCATGGAGATGTCCAGCTGAAGACATTGTCATAGAAGGAAAGCCAAATTAATGTTAGCAGATGGTTACATAAATTATATTTCTTATGCTAAAGTGTGCATGTCCATCCATGATATTAACATGCCATCCTGATAACCGAGACATTGGGGAGCAACTAGAAGTGTTTCAGGTTTTGTTCCCAATCTCGTGGTAAATTGTAAACCCTAAATATATTGTATAAATGTAAACAAAGAACATGGGGCAAAACAAGGATACTGTGCTGGTAATTCCAGGTATGCCCTAACATTTAAGAAAAATTACACTGCAATTCAATAGCAAGCAAGGTAGAGCACTCTTTATTTATAAAAGCAATTTCTATAACAACAAAGAGTACTGTACTGTCTAACTACAGTAGTATTATTTACCTGCACCAGCCAAACAAGTCCTCTCTGGCTGTCTTTATTTATTTTTTCTTCCCAGTCCTTTCGCGAATACTGTAGGTAACTAGATTCTGAATATTGAGATTGGTAAAATCCTTCGTTGAACTCCAGGTGTCTTATAGGAAGCTTGCCACTTAGTGATCTAATAATGAGCAATGATATGGACAGCAGAAAAAGCCCAGTGGCTGTCACCAAATAAATTTTACGTCCTCTTGGAGTTATTGCCCTCAGCCACAAGCTAGCCATCTGAAACAAATAGAATGATAAAGATGGAATGGATATGATGACCAATTAATTAAGAGCTGAAAAATGAGGATAGAGTGAAGGAACAGTACCCAACCAATTAAACATTACGAATAAAATATGCAGATCCTGCAAAATCAATGCCATCACTATTGACCCATCTAAGTGGACAGAAAGGCATAGATATATGATACAATCAGTAGTTACTGGACACTTAAAAGCAGTTATTGGTGTTTATGGTGGACTAAAAATCTAGCATTGAATGTAATGAATGTCCTTTTAGGAGAAGATTCTGGGATGTTCATAAAATGAAGGTGTGCATGGGAGATCTGAGATTAACTCAAAACTGAGCAAACCCATCCAGAAAATAGTGGTAAAATAAAAAACTAAGAATTTTAATTAATAAGAGAAAAAAACAAAGGTAGCACTAATTTTCCCATGTCAATAAACCATAAACAAGTACCAAAGTGCACCATCAGGTGGCAGCTCAGATCATCAAGGAGTCTTCGGCCTCCTTTCCCCCACCCAGCCAACCACCACAACCCAATAATATGACATGTAGGAGCCACTCCAAGGTACAAGTTTCTCGCACCCCACAAATCTCCCATTTGCTGACTCCATCATCCTCTATATAGGTCCAATTCCCCAATACAGTAGTTCTGAAAAGTATATGACTAATGAAGATGAATGTGGATGGTATAACAAGTAAATTAAGGAAATTACATGTGAGAATATGAACTGCAGTGGAGATCTGAGGAAATATCCATGATGGATATTAATGCACAAGACTACATCATAGGAATGATATCCATATGATAGAAGTGGCTTGTGGACCAATGGCTAAGCTCTTAGCTCTTGACGACTTCAATCATGGGAAAATTATCAGTGTAATGAAGAAACCCCCACGAGGGGAAAAATTAATGGATAAAAATTAATAATGGCTGGTACTTCCTGAAGCAACACATAGTACATCCGACAAGGGAAATGGGAACGGAGGATGAGCTAGCATCATTTGATTTTGTCAAAACTTTTAAGATGGTGAACAATTTGGGGATACTGATCCAGACCACTTCTTTAATAGATCAAATGTAACACAAACAAGGTGCAACTGCTTCAAGCTTAACAAGTCAACATGTAGGATGGAAAACAGGAGATGCTTTTTTACCAATAGGGGTGTAAATCCATAGAACTATCTTCCTGCCAAAGCTGTAAATGGCAAGACAATACTGAATTTCAAAATCCAGTTGAAAAAAAGTAAAGAAATGATGGTGAATAATTGACAAGCCAATGGCTTCCTGTCTCATCAAAGGCCTCTAGAACAAATGGTTGCCCTCAGGTATATTCAGATAAATAAGAATTAGACCTGCTGTACCCTCTTTTATATCCTCCTTTTTATATCCTGAATTCTTTTAATTTTAATAACGGGTACAATGAGCAATGATTTTTTTCAATCTTTCCATATACAAAGATGTTAGTCTATTTACTTTATGATCAATCGGTAATAAAGTTAAGAAGAGAGTTTTGTGTTAAAAATTATAGTATAAAATTACAGACTCGAAGACTTAATAATAATTATTATTTTATCAAAATCTCTTGATTGGAAAATCCTGAGATGTGGCAATTCTACAGACTGATGATATTGAAGACGATGCTCTCACCCTCGCGGCTGTGTGTCTAGGACTGGAGCACTAAGCACAGCTTCTCCCTCGAGGCTCCAGGAGAAGATCAATGATCACATCTCCCCGAGTGTGACTCCAGTCCTCAGCTGATCATCGCTTCCTCCCAGGCAGGCTGCACCGCGTCCATGTCAGCATCACATGTGACCATATGCTGTCCAGGCAATCACACGATAACCCTATTATACTGCAGAAAATTAAATTACCTAAACTAATCTTTACTAAAACATAGTCATCGTATAAACCTAAATAAAGCTGGATATGTATTCTGCTTTATTATGTTTTTATATTGATAATATTCAACATATATATATGATGCTTACTTGGACTCCAGTGCTGTTTGCCAGACATAGGAGTAATTTTTCTTTGTTTTACCTTGTAGTATATTTACCTCATTTTAAATAAAAGTATGTCGAATTTGCATTACTGAGAACAATTATATATTAACGTGTGAATATACCGAATCATGTATTTAGTGTAAGAATATATATTTTAGATATGTTTTACGAAATCCTATATTTTCTGGCACCCACAGTAAACATGGGAGATACTCTCTAATATATTCAGGAATTATAGGAAATTAATTAAAGTAACTTATTAAATATCTGTGCTGTCGAATATTCTCAAAATTCCCAGTGGTTATATGTCCAAGTTTGCTTTTAATTCAAATATGGATCTACTATAATGCAGTTGAATCTGTATTTCTAAATTTAAATAGAAAAACCGACGTAACTTCATTCTTGAAGGCAGTGATTTATTATTTTATTGTTATGCTGATTTTATTTTTATTTAAGTTTTATTACATTCTTTCTAAATTTACTCATTTGCTTGGACTCGGCCGCGTTGTGAACTAGAAGGGAACTATACTGCATTATTAAATTCATTGATATAGGTATCATATAATATGTACAAAATATAAATACCACAAAGCTATTATTTAAGGCATATTAATTAATGTGTGCGAGTGGCGAGAACGAGTGACGGTACGACAGTAGAGTCCTGGAGGCCGTGGGGGAGGCAGGCAGCCACAACAGTGAGCGGCTCCACCATGGTAGGAGAGTTGTGACACAGATGAAGCAGAGATGAATGACTTAACACGTAAGGTAGACGCCTCCTTCTCGCCCAAATCTTCCCCCAGAGGCTCCAGATCACCCATGGCAAACCAAATGCTGTCGAGAAATGATTCTACAGGTACTCTTAAAATGACGATCTCTGCTGGGAAACATCCTGCAGTGGTTCACTCAGGGCCTTTCTACTTGATGAAAGTAAGTTCCTTGCATTTAAGGATAGAGATTTTGTATATAAATAATTTGGACCAAAATGCCCTCGTATACCTCCAGGTTTTTCCCTGGAAAGACAAGGCTAGGTGGGAAGCTTTTATGAGACCTTGGACTCTGGTTCAACCATAAGAATTAATAATTCATTGTGTCCGGGGACAGGAAGCCAGAGTGTATTCATACATGTGTGGCTTTTATTGAGGTAACCCTCTCCCCACAAGACCGGAATTACTGACTACCTACATTCTGTTAGGTGAACAGTGCATTAGGTTAAAGGAAATGTACCCAATCATTTCTGTCCTGCCTGGGATTCGAACCCCGAATTCTCGATTGTGCATCGAGAACGAACCAGACTACTACCCTTACCTTGAGGTTACCTTGAGGTGCTTCCGGGGCTTAGCGTCCCTGCGGCCCGGTCATCGACCAGGCCTCCTGGTTGCTGGACTGATCAACCAGGCTGTTTGACGGGACTGCTCGCAGCCTGGCGTATGAGTCACAGCCTGGTTGATCAGGTATCCTTTGGAGGTGCTTATCCAGTTCTCTCTTGAACACTGTGAGGGGTTTGCCAGTTATGCCCCTTATGTGTAGTGGAAGCGTGTTGAACAGTTGAACCCTGACCCTGAATGCTGAATGATGTCCATCTACTTGGGCTGGAGGGTAGAGCTATGGTCTCGCTTCATGCAGGTCAGCGTTCAATCCCCGACCGTCCAAGTGGTTGGGCACCATTGTTTCCCCCCGTCCCATCCTAAATCCTTATCATGACCCCTTTCAAGTGCTATATAGTCGTAATGGCTTGACACTTTCTTCTGATAGTTCCCTTCCCTTGGTGTTGATAGACTTCCAGTTGGTCCTTTGTGCAGAACAGGGTCAGGTGCTTGCCTACCAAAATGGCCATGAGTATCAAAGTACAGTATCTGTCTACTTGTGGGTGTATCAGCCACAAGCAATATTGTGTACCACATACAGGTAATAAGGAGAGGTTGATATAGAAATTGGCTTGTAGAAAGAAAACACTGTAGGCTTGATATAAAAGGATCAATATTTGTTCCTGTTTACTGTGAATCATATTTGTTAATATTGAATTTGAGCTTAATTTCATGATGTTTGAGATTGTTAAATTTTTCTAGTCATACTGCTTTTTCCCCCTTGCTTCATTTGAGTATTTTTACTGAAATCTTGAGTCTGAAAAACTTGAACAAATATCATTCATTGGTATGCAATGGTTTTTAATAGGTTTGAGTGTTTTTCTTGTGATACTTATCAAATGAAATGAAATTGAACAGTTCTTTAGATAACTTCTCTTGCCTGCAGGACCCAGCTACAGAAATGAACTGACAGGTGCAACAAATCTAATGGCCCACTTCAACTTGGAACATTCCTACAATAAGTTCACAGGCAAAAAGGTGAGTTCTGGCTTCTTTATTTACTGAAATACTGTATCAGTTATATTGTTTAGAATGTGTTAACCTTCATTTGACAAGTGGGTAATTCTTTCATGAACTGAAATATTGGTACTTGAGAATTATTTAATTTTACATAGTTAAATATGTATAGTACTGTGCTGTACTTTTTTGTGGGGAAAGGGGGGGAGGGTCTTGGCTCATTTGTTTACATTGATAGAGGTTATATAAAAGAACTAATTTGCTTTTGAGTAAGATCTTGTTCCATATTTTTTGTGAGAGGGAAGAAGAGAAAGGAGTTAGGGTATTATGTTTTTGACATCTTGTGAATTTAAGATTAGGGTAAAGTTGCTAGTATCCAGTTACTTAATTTACAATAAGTTATTTGTGGTAAAACTGAATTAAAAATGCATTTAGAAAATCATGATGGCATATGTAGCACGAGATGTTTATCTTTAATATTACAACACAATAAATTATGTAGATGTAACACTTATTGAGATGCCAACCAAGATTTGTAGGTGGCTGGATGTGTAATTATTTAAGTGTAGTTACAGGATAAGAGCTATGCTCATGGTATTCCATCTTCCCCAGTAATATTTGCCAGTGACACTTTGAAGCTACTGATGGCTTTAGCATCCATTGCCTTGTCACTTAACTTTTTCCAAATTTCTACAATTCTGCAAAAGAGAATTTATGTATGCTTTTCAGCACCTTTGTTTCTTTAGCTTGAATCAATGACCACTTGTTTTTGAAGTTGCAAGTTTCAAAAATTCATCATTGTACATATATTTTGTTGGGTTCTTTTACTATTTTGTATAGTGATCTCCTTCTCCTATCGTCCATTCTTAGAATGTTTTAAACGCCCAAATGCCAGTCTCTGGCCAGGTAGTCCTGGCTGCCCATATGAGGCAGCTCCTATTATATCCACCCAAACTCATTCATATACAGTATATGTCTAACTTATGCTTGAAATATTCCATGAGTCTCATGTCTAATATGTTGCCAGGTATTGCTCGATAAATACAGAATTTTTTCCAAACCCGTATTTATCCAAGATTTTTTTCAATCTGAACTTCATTTTATATCCATTGCTTGTAGTTCTATTTTGTGTTGACATTTAAACCCCCCCCCCCACAATATATTTACAGTATAAACATAATTAATACAGGCTACATCTGTATATTTTCATCTATATTGGTCAGCAACAGGTTGGTGATGACTAGTTTGATAAAATAAGTAGTAATCAAATATATTTTGTTATATGGTGTTAATTTTATATATATACAGTAATTGAATACTTACTAAGTGTTTACTTGCATTTTCCTTTATTGCTATTTTGGTAAGAGTTTGAGTATCCACATAGGGACTTGTAAATATGCAAGTTAAGCAGCACAGTATTGGTGATATTGATTATAAATCATTTAAGGAAGGTGAAAATACTTAAAATAATTTAATTTTTATGTACATAGAGGGACTGTTAATAAATATCATATGTAAATATAATACTATACTGGTATACTCGCAATCTTCATTTTTAGATTTGTGGGGAACGTTTCATTGTTCTTTACCCTCAGGTACGAGACTCGTTATCGTCCTTCCTGCCAACTCTCCCTGGCATCATTGACACCCCAGCTCACCTCACAAACTCATCACTCCGCTCGCTCATTGAAAAGCCGCCAGTCTTCAAAGAATTTACATTACTTAATCATCACCAGGTATGTTTAAAACACATAAGTTAGCCTTGTTCAAGTAGTTTCCTTTACTAGTTTTGATGAAGGAAATTGTAATACTGTAATAACAAATTATGTATTTACATATTTAGGAATGATTTAATGACTTATAAAGGTATATAGATAATATTATTTTATAATTAAACAGTTAAATGCTCTTACACATGCTAACACACTCCAAATCCTAGCCACATCAAACCCTTGTCAGTTAAACAGCCCCTCCCCCCCCCCCCAACATCCCCATCTTCTATGTCAGTCTCTGCTATTACATTTAGTCATAATTATTGTTGCTGTATTGCCAGCTTGCTGCCTTCCGCCTTCACCCTGGTCCTCTGCCTGAACAATACCGTTTCATGAACCAGCCTCCAGGGCAACGAAAACACAGGAAGCACAAGAAAAATAAGTACCGACAGGGTGAGACTCCTACCCAGGATGGTTCAGCAGATGGCGCCGACATGCATGAGAAGAAACACAAAAAGAAAAAGAATGACGATGATAAAGAAAGGAAGAAGAAAAAGAAAGAAAAGAAAAAGAAGAAGCAGAAACACAGCCCAGAGCACCAAGGGGTTTCTGGAAATGATCCTAATAGAATCACACTATGAGTAAATTGAAGCTGGCAAATGATTACTGCCACAACTTACAATATTTGCGAGAGGAACATATTTTTATGTTTTTAAAACAAATCTTGCTGATATGAGGTCACCCAGTTTTTTAACATTTAGAAATAAAGCTTGGAATATATTATTGACAAATAAATTGGCATTTTTATTTCATTGTTATAAAATCTCTTATATCAGCATTGCAACTTCAGTATTGCAGCACTGTATGATACTGTACATCAGAATGGAAATAAGCTGCATATTGAAGAAAATATATACCTTCTATGATTCATGTTAAGACATGAAGTGTCTGAAAATAAATAATTATGATATCAAAATTTGTTTTATTCATTATTTCTTTCTGGGATCTTCTCATCCATGAGAATTAAATAATTTCTTGCTTAACTGTTAGTTAAATTGAGAGAGAACTTGGGATAATTTGCTAGGATTCTTGATAATACAGTACAGTACTGTATGTCTTTCTTGATTAACTAGTTTGACATACAGCATATAAACAACTGATAGGTCTCTCAATTCTTGTATTTTTTCACATAGCCTTCCTGGGTTGGTGCTTGGCTACAGCAAGAGAATGTGGTGCAAATTCCCAGATAAAGCAAACCTAACTAAACAAATTTAGAACTACAGAACCTATTAAAACATACACATGTTGTTCATACTGCCTAGTATGATTGATGGAGTAATTTACTTTGTTTCAGACTTATTAACTTTTATGCAAGTTTATTGCATATTACTGCCCTTAGGCTGTTCATAGACATACAAAGGCTATTATCAATGCATATTCTACACTGGGAAAAGTCAGAGCATCACATGGGAACTTAATAAAGGATGGGGGTATGAAGAATGACAGAGCTAGACCTAACATTAGTAGTAAACTTGAGTTCAGACTAATAATAATAATAATACAGTAGTTATTTTATTTGCAAGAAGGTACAATGGGTTGGTGAGATTAAATAAGACTGATATTTTTACATTCTTGCAAAGCCACTAACGCACATAGCATTTTGGGCAGGTCCTTAATCTAACATGAAAAGGTACATTGTAGCAAGGTTTTATATCAACAAATAACTACAATGTAAGTTAACATAGGTGATTACACTGGTAAGCATATATGTCTTAAGTACTAATATTGGAGACATGGGTAGTACAAGATAGGAAACTATGAGGATAAAATTAGGTACTTTTTGGTTTTACTTTTGAACAGGGGATGGGTTAGGCAAATTTTTAATTCATCAGGGAGTGAGTTCCAAAGACTGGGCCCTTTTATTTGCATGGAGAGTTTACACAGATTTAGTCTGACTCTGGGGACATCAAAAGATATACTTATATCTGGTGTGGTGCTCATGGGTTCTATTACACCTATCAAGAAAACGTTTCAGTTCAAGATTAGCATTTAGGAACAAGATTTTGTACATGTAGATAGCACATGAGAATGTGTAGAATGAGTGAATGTTTAGCATGTAAGGGGACTTAAACAGAGGGACTGTGTGTGTTGTCTGAAGACAGAGTTTGTTATAGTTCTGTAAGGCAGATTTTTGCAGAGTGATAATTTTCCTTGAGGTAATTTGCAGTGGTTGAACCCATGCACAAAAACTGTATGTAAGATAGGGATAAATTAGTGTGAGAGGAGAGCAGTTTACCCTCAGCAGTTTAAAGACCAACTAATGAAAGTAGAACACTGCTTGGAAAACCTCACAAATCCAGCTCCGAACATCATCCTGCTTGGGGACTTCAACCTACGGCACCTGAAATGGAAGCACCTGGCTAATACAGTAATATCAGAAAGAATACCAGGAAGTAGCCTTAATGAACAGGCACATGCAAATGACCTGCTACGGATGTGCGACAGGTAATAACATAATATCTGATTTTAGAAAGTGTACCAACATGTATGTAATGGAAGCCATAACCATCAGTAAATAGTCTACATTCTCATCTGACAATCTAGGATTATGGGTTCGATTTGCAGGTGGGATAGAAACGGTTGTGCCTTTCACTTGATGCCTCTATTTACTTAGCCCTAAATATGTACTCGGCAGGAGTTTGCAACTGTTGTGTGTTGCATACTGGAAGAGGTCCGTAGTTCGACTTAAGGGCTGGATGGACCTGCATACAAGCCGAGGATTCAGGCTTCCTGTCCCCTGAATTATCATTGTATGACGAAGATTAATTATAGGGTATACAGCAGATGGAACAACATGCTTATATTATTGGACTACACCCCAGCTTCCTCCAATAGGATGGAAAGGATGTTACCTGTAATTAGGGAAAAGATTTAATGGATTAAGTAGACTTATCTTCTTAAGCTAATGAGAACTTAGAGCGCGTATATTGTTGCCATAATATACTCGCTACACATGTAAGCAACATCTCACAACCTCATATATCTGTTGTTTTAGATTCAGCTACTCGGAATAAAGCGTTTCAAGTAGCACGGTCTATGTGGTGAGCCCGTAGTGGACTGACCTGGCACAGTTCTCATTAATGGATAAAGATTAAGCCACCCAAGAGGTGGCTCGGGCATGAATATTTGCTCATATAATTCTGTAGTAAATAACATAATTAGATAATTGCACATAAATATATAAATAAATTAAGGTCGACTGCTAAATTTTATAAAGGATCAAAATAGATTCCGAAACCAGAATCGAAATCGAACAAGTGTAGAATAAATTTAGATGCATGATCTGATGTACAGATTTTGTCAATCAACGAAATTAAAAACCGGTTTGAATTCGAAAAATATGTACAATAGGAGAGACACTCCAAATTTACTAATTCCAGAGCTAATCCCACAACAAAACACACAACTTAACAAACCATATCTCAACCAAAACCCGAATCGGACACCCAAACTGTAACCGATCCTCCTGCATGTTTACATTGTAGTTGGCAGACCTGGCGAGGTGGTCGGCGTTGTTTACGTTGTGGTTGGTAGGCTTGTGAGGAGGTCATTCAAAAGCTGGTTAGAGGTCGGAGATAAAACTGCATCTACTATCAAGAAGAAGAAGAGGTCGGAGGTCGTACTTTATTGTGTTGGTAGTGTGTATAACAAGCGCACATCATGGTGGAGACGCTCGAGGGTAAGAGGTGTGACTGTTACATAAATAACCAATATTTGCTGTAAATGTGTAACAAATTGCATTGTAGCCATCAGCTGATCGTGACTGGTTTTTATTGTTCTGTTTGATGCTGGGCCGGTCATGATTGGTGAGTAGAACACATTAAAGATAGTTTAGATCTTTTGCAGGAGTAGTTGGATGCAAGGGATGGCATTGATGTTAATAAATCAGTTTGATGAAACGCCTCGTGTCTGGCTAGCAATTGGATGGGTTATTGGAAGGGTTAAAATCAGAAGGATTAAAAAAGGGCCCCAGAACTAATTCAGTGACATCACATCATGGGGTGCTGTACCTTTGAAGTATAGGATATAAAAATCACACCTTGCACAACCTATACAAATCCCACCTTACCTAACCCAACAGCACTAGGTTAAGTTGGGTTAAGTATGGTTAAAGAGTAGCAATAACATAAATGGGCAAAATGTCTGGCAGCTCTTAGACCCTGCACATTAATATAGTTTGTAAACTATTTGTTCTAAATTTGTTCTACTTCATTGCAAGTCTTTGAAGACATGTGTCGTAATTTAATCTAACCAGGGTTCAGGCTGGGTTGGAAAGTAAAATTCTTGAAATTGATTAAAGTACAATTAAAACTTATCCTATTTTAGCAAAACTTAAGTTTTTCTATACTGTATGTAATTTAGATGAATGTGATGTCATCATCTTTCCTTCAGGAATCTTTTAGGATACTACTGCAAATGGCCTTACCATTGTAGTTAAGATGATCTTGATGACCCTAATGGGCTTCCTTTTCTCAACACTTGTATAACAGTTCTGTATACTCTGGCTGATATTATAATTAATTCATATTGTTGGAGAGTGAATCACATTTATTATTTATTTATTTATTATTTATTTATACACTGTATACAAGAAGGTACATTGGGTTTATGAGAGTATAGAGATTTGATATTTTACATTCTTGTAAAGCCTCTAGCATGCATAGCATTTTGGGTAGATCCTTAATCTAACATAATTTTAAGAAGGTAATTTCTAGCAAAATTTAAAAAAGTTACTGGTACATTGTAAGAAAGTATATTAATGCATTGTAAGAAAGTACAAAAATGCATAGTAAGAAAGAACAACAATGCATTGTAAGAAAGTACAAAAATACATTGTAAGAAAGAATAAAAAAAATAGGCAGGTGATGAGTCACAATAACGTGGCTAAAGTATGTTGACCAGACCACACACTAGAAGGTGAAGGGATGACGACGTTTCGGTCCTCCTGGACCATTCTCAAGTCGATTGTGATGAGGAAGTAGAGACAGGCAATAAATAGGCAAGAGAGAGCTGAGGAGCAAAGTAAGGTGTAGTAGAGGGGATAGTAATAATAATAAGAGCTGCAGAGGGCCTATTGGCCATACAATCGACTTGAGAATAGTCCAGGACGGACCGAATCGTCGTCGTCCCTTCACCTTCTAGTGTGTGGTCTGGTCAATAAAAAAAAAATACATTGTATAAGAAATTTGATAAAAAGTAGGTACATTAAACTAAATTTAAGGGCTGTCCACAGGTACATTTTAGCATAATGAGGATTATTGCAGGATATTATGTAGCAAACTATGTGTATAACAAGATACTGTATAAGATAACAGCATGTTTGCAACTGTGAAGTTGTATAGCATAGGTACATTGGGGAATTGGGTAGCACTAGATACAGTGTGAGTTTCAAGTACTTGGTAGGACGCTATGAAGATGAAATTGGGTACTTTTGATTTTATTTTGAATCAGACAAAAATGCAGCACTTTTGGCAGTATGTTAATTGGATACAGGATTAAAAGATTATTACTGTTGCTCAACAAGTCCAGTTNTAAGCTGTCATGGGAATCAAACCTATGCCATTTCGGATGTGAACCGATTTATTATCCATTGATGTATCAAGGGTATTCTCGGTTTTTTAGGAGTACAGTACTTCCATGTACCATACGTGTTTACTGCTAGTATTCACAGGAAACAAGTGTCCGTCCTGCCATTGGAATCAAACTCATGCCATTTCGGATGTGAACCGATTTATTGTTCCCTGATGTATCATTTTTTTTAAGAGTACAGTACTTCCATGTACATATACGTGTTTACTGCTAGGTATTCACAGGAAACAAGTGTCCGTCCTGCCATGGGAATCAAACTCATGCCATTTCGGATGTGAACCGATTTATTGGTCCACTGATGTATCATTTTTTTAAGAGTACAGTACTTCCATGTACCATATAAGTGTTTCTGCTAGGTATTCACAGGAAACAAGTGTCCGTCCTGCCATGGGATCAAACTCATGCCATTTCGGATGTGAACCGATTTATTGGTCACTGATGTATCGTTTTTTAGGAGTATAGTACTTCCATGTACCATATACGTGTTTACTGCTAGGTATTCACAGGAACAAGTGTCGGTCCTGCCATGGGAATCAAAACCAGGCATTTTTGTAATGCCTGAATTAATGTCTTATACAGTACTTCCTTGGGAATCATACCCATCCATTTTGGATGTGAAGTGACTTAATGGCCCCTTGATGTATCGAGGGTATTCTCAGTATTTTAGGAGTACTGTACAGTACTTCCATGTATACCTGTTTACTGCTAAGTATATACAGAAACAAGTGTCTTGTCCTACCATGAGAATCAAACCCAGCATTGCTGCTTGTGAACCAAATTACTGTGCCACAGGATTCAATATGGCAAATAGTTTTGTTAACCTTAGCTTTTAATCTCTTGACATTTTACCCACTGGTTTTTAAAGTTGTGACTTTGGCTGGTTGGGTTTAAGCTTTTTGCTTCAATAATATTTTCTTGGAGCTAATAATTTTAAATGGCATGCAGTTTTTTTTTTAAGCAGTGCCATGTGATGCTTCACCTATTTTGATTGAGACATGGTTTTCCCATTGTCTCCTTCTTTTAATGTGTGGGGCTTGGACACAAGCACCTTCTCACTATTGGGACATCATTTTGAGAACTAAATTTGTTTGCTCCCTCATATGAAATACTTCCTATATTGTGAAAGTTTATCACAATAGTTTAAGCTTCATGCTTATAACCTTGTCGTTGACAAGAAGCCTTTCTATATGGAGGCGCATTCTTATTTTTATTTAATTATATTTAGTTTACACCATTTTACATGCATGTGATTTCCTTGGATTCTCTTGGTTATCCATGTGTGGCACTTATAATTTTCTTTACTGTTTTATTAACCATTAATTTATTTTAAGTTTTGCATTATTTTTTATTTTCACCAACCCCGTCACTCCTTGTGGGTGGCCGTCAGCACCCTCTCACTCTCGGGTGAGCCTGATCTCATTTGACCTCTAGCATCGTAATCCTGAACCCTGGAGGTGGTTTAGGGTTCCGGTGAACTGGAATATCACTGATTGTTCATTTTTTCGTATTCCATTGCCAACTTGGGACTTAAGTTAGCTATTTTTGTTGAACATGGATGGAATATCACATTACTGTACGTATACCATGGCCAACCTAATTATGACTGTTAGCTAATTTGTCAATGTTTCTTTCAACATAAAAATTCTTGTTCTGTACGTCTGTACAGTATCTTCTATTATAATGTATATATATATATATATATATATATATATATATATATAATATATATATATATATATATATATATATATATATAAATAAATAATAATCATACATAATATCTGTACATATGTATAGATAATATTTTTTTTAAGTGATGGAAGCTGAAATTTCGGATTTTTAGAAAAAAAAATTTAATTTTCTTCCCTGATGCAAATTTTTGACATCTGATTCCAGAACATGCTGGGAAATATGGACATATTTCAACAGTACTGTAAAGACAGGACACTGGTTTTCAACATACAGGCCCAGGGTAAGGGACATATAAAAGGCACTTAAGCTTGGGTGTAACCGAGAATGGTGCAGTCGGAGAGGCAGAGGAGTTAGCATAACAGCCATATTCGACTTTACACATCACAATGTAAATAAAGAGTGAATGTGTATCAGCTCACCAAAAATATGGAAAAAATATTTAAAATCCAAATCTGCCTATTATGAGCTTGTGTTTACCTTGTAACATGGTGAACTTATTAATCTATGTTTTACCTTGTGAACCTGTGTAAGTTTCTTCATTGTTCACTACATATCTTGACAATGATACCATACCTAATATTTGTGTTATTTATTAATTTTACACCCTATACCCATCCTGCTTAGACATTATAGCTGCAGGAGTCTTTGAGAATGGTTGTACTGATTGATACTGTATTTAGAAGAAAGTCTTGCACAGAACAAAAAATCTAAATAAATTTTGTATATAACTCATGTTGTTTGTACTTCCCTAAGACAGGAAAAAAAAAGGAAGGTGAAAGACTGTTGATGACGAAATCATGTCACTGGGTCTTGAAATTGTTTGCGATTAGATGCACTAAAAACTATTTCACCTGATTGTGAGAGAATTGGTATCAAGGATACAGGGATTCTGAGTAAGTACCCCCCCATACTACATCAAAGTGGAATTCCTTCTTAGAACTTTATGTGACAGTGAAATAGACTGGCTGGAATGCTGTGGGGAATTAATGCTGTCAGACTGCAAATGGGAGGCATCTTAAAAAAAAACTAAAGTATGAACCTGTCTTATGACCTTTAGCTGCCACATGCACCTTAGCATTTCTCTCGTATATTTACTAAATGGAGTGTGCGGTGGTGTGGTGCCTAGATCTCTCTGCACACCTTTTGTGTCTTTCTTTAGTCCTGCTGTATCATCAATACACACTATTGTTATCGACGTGAACATCTTCAGACCATCTCCTGAATCCAATAAACATGCACATCTTCCATGTCTCTTATCATCACTGTAACCAACTTTCCTACACTATCTCAATCATTGTAACTAGGCTGCACCGAGAATGCAAATCTGTCCTAAATATACATTTTAGTTTTAAATACAGTATCTGAATACGAAAATATTTAAACAAACTATAAAATCTTTGTACTCTAGATAGAATATTTTACATCTGACTTTGTGAAGGGTGTGCATAAGGGCTGACACTCCATCAGGTGGGGCATGGGGTCTGACTCCAACCCATCCCCCTATGACACTCCATAAAATCCATACACGGATAGACTTGTTAGAAAGTGGAGAGATATGCAAGAATAAAAAATGGTGCAATAAATAATTCAAGTGAGAACATTATACTGTTTGATGCTGGAAGAAAATGTCACGAGAAATTTCCTCAACACATTAAACTATTGGATTGGCTGCAATGCCAAAGTATCAGTAAACATCAATTCATAAGAGGTTAATAGTAAGGAAAATGCAATGTTTTCAGCAAGTTTTACAAAACTTATTAAAGAAACTATGGAAATACTGTATTTACCAATGTTTAGTTACTAATTTAATAATTTAATGGAGGGAAATTGAACAATAGTGGATGCATCCCAAGCTGTCGCCCATGATAATTAAGATAGACAAAAAGTCAAGATTTGCTAAACTAGAAAAAAATTATAAAACATATGCACCACTACTTAGGTAAACAAGAATCTAGCTACGTCAACTACCTCCTTGGTACACAAAGTTAACATGAAATAAAGTGGGGAAAAATGAAGAAAATGGAACTGCAGAAAGTATTTTATAGCAATCAATAGTATGTCACCAAAACACCATAAAATGTACTGAACACAAAAAAACTTTCATCTCATCAGTACAGTAATAAAGACAATGAATTCTCTGATTGATAAAATTAAAATTATTAAGTTTTCATAAATGAAGATAAAAACATGTAGGCTATACTCTAGGTTTACATTGCTACTGGTAACTGTATTAAGTAGAAGATTAATACAGTACAGTACAAATGTTGTAGTCTGGAATGTGTATGGCAAAAATATGGATATTCATTAATTAAGTCAAAGAGATTAAGCGTCTCATTAATCTAACAACTGAGCATACTCAACACTAATTATCACAAGCTTTATAAATTTTTTTCAATTAATGAAGATAGCATTGATTATCCCTCATTTTCCTGTGTGCAAAAATTAGATGGTAAACTAACATCAAACATTTCATGAAAGCCCAGTACAGTACTGAGAACACTAACGTTAATTACATAACCTTATTAACAAGTATTTCTTAGTCAAGTTAAAACAAAACAATATACTGATTTAGTCTACAGTACATATCCAAATAAATAACTGCTGAATAGTTACAAGAAGTATAGTAGTTCACACTCACTGTCAACATGCATTTTACCATTAAACATATAGATTTTTATAGTGGAAATCAACTCGAGTGAAACAACTGTATCTGGACCCGCCCCCCTCCATTACATCTAATCCTTGCTACATTTTGGCAAAAATTTCTACATGGCATTTGTTGTTATTAGTGAAAATAACAGAATATGATTTAGCATACACGTATTTTGATATGAAAATCACTTGTAAAGATAGATTTGTAATTTAAAAAAAAATTACATTACAATTTTCAATATTATGCCACAACTAGCCTTCTTTCTTTTGATATGGTGGATAATAACAATTATGAGTGGCAGAATAATGTATTAAGAGAGCTTTTAACATGTTTACAGATTTTCTCTTGAGCGGCCAGATGCATATGATCAGAATCCTTCCATTGCATTTGATGTTCTGTTTGCTGGAACATTTGAGCTGGTTTCCACAGTTAAATATTGAATTATACTGTACAGTATTTCACTATTGCATACTCATGAGATTTCATCAACTGCTATAGAAAAAGCTTAATTAAATAATTAGATGAATCAACATGCCAACAAAAAATATTAACACTTTGCATTACATGTTGGCCCACACCCAACAACTTTCTGGGCACCTCAATTTCACACTCAGTGATGCCTAAGATATTTATAGTATATAGTTTTTTCTTTTTTATGTTGTCATAGTTTTGGGCTAAAGCTAAAAATTTGATCTCAAAACATGTAAATGAATTTGCTAGAGTATAGATGAAAATAAAATGCATTTTGATAAATAATACATAACAGTGCTGAATATACATATGTTTATGAATATTTCAACATTCCTTATAGACCTTCAAAATTCCTCTTATTTTAAACTTAATATGGAACTGCACAAAAGTATGATTTATATTGCTGTAAAAAGAAAAACATTGCTTTCCAAATTATCTACCAGAAAAACATAAAAAGTTTTGTCAAAATACAAGCAGAGTAATTAGTCTCGAGTTGGTAGTTGGCTAAGGTGATCTCTCTAAATGGTCCCCTGATACTTTTGTTGGTATCCTTGTAAACTATGCCCACATTGTGCTAAAAAGATTTGGAAATTGGAGATGGAGCTTGAGCATCATTGGAGCATGGATGATGTGTTTTTGCATTGTCTGAATACTAAATATAGCCTCAGATTTTTCCACCTCATTTCAGTATTTCTCGTCATTTATTATCTCTTGAATGTTTCCTTTTCTAAATATATTTTATACTGTACTTGTTTTTAAATACTTTGTTCACAGCAAGCATATGGCTGCCATATCTGACAGTCAAACATGAACATCACTTGAGCAAATGATATGAGTATTGCTACTGTTTTGACACTTGATGCATGGATGATGTATATATCATCACCATTTGACCTAGAAAGCTTTGTATGTAGTTAATTTGACATACAGTTAGTATAGATGAATATACATATACGCCATTTTATTTGACATAAAAATTAAAATATATACATCAATGAATTTGAAAACAGAGAGATCAATATATTGCCAATTTCCTTAAATAAATACTGTATTTGTAAATGTCTTACAATTTAAATAGGTCTGCCACAAACCAACCTTAACTCAATTTTTTTCTAAATCATGCCTTCTATCTATACTGTATACTGACCATGCATTTAACCTTAGATTACTATATATACATTTACAGCATTACAATTTTCCGTATACTGTTATTTATGCATCTGAGTTTCAACAAAATATGAAGTAATAAGTAAATTTATACTAATGGGTTTCAATAATTATAGCTCTGCATTTGCTCTGAGAGAACATGGATGATGCACTTAATTTTTCTTTAATACAGTACTGTATTAGAAATCTAGCTATACTAGCTATAATAACATGTAAAATATGATAATTTAATACATCATTCCTTATCTCTCATAATGTTACATATAATTTACTAAAAATCCTGTAATTCAATTGTCCCAAAAACCCAATATTTACATAAATAATAATTGAGAATACTACCCAGAAGACAAAAAGTATCCATTTCATACTAAATAAAGCATATTTTAAAAAGTCATGAGTAAATCATATTACCCAAGTACAGTACTTATACAAATAAGTATAATATGGCTTGTCTGCAACATAACTGACTCAAATTCTACGGAGAATGTTTACAGCAAAATTGGACCATTAAATGTCAAAAGACTAAAATAAAAATGGATGGTAAATGCTTCCAATTATCAAATACAAATTTACCAATAAAATCACATCAACATATAATGCTACTTATTTCTATATCTTTGATCACTTTAGGAATCCCCTATATTTCCGGGGACATCCTTATGTAGATTCTTCCCCAAATATCTCTGCTTCTTAATGACAAGACACTTGGAAGCAGTGTTAGGTACACTAGTTTGGCTATCACATGCATAAAGCAGTTACCATGACTAGTGACGTGTGGTAAGAATGAGGATTTCCTCAACAACACATACAACTGAAAAAAAGGAAAGAAACCGAAGACAGGACAGCAGACAGAAAAAGAATTGGTAAGCATATTTAATAAGAGGCCAATGAAGAGGTGGAGATTATGCCAATAGGCAATTTACACGAGTGCTACTTTGTGGTCTTTATGATGTCAAGAAGGAATTGGAAAGAATTTGTTTTTATTAATTAACTTTCTGTGGTCACTCTGGACTAGACTGAACTTTCCTCCAGTGCCTTTCTTGCATCAATATGACCTAACAGACATACAGTACAGGTATTTGAAAAAAAATCCTAGCTGCAATGGTGCAGAATATTACCTTGCATTTTCTAACATGAACCTGTCCAATGGTACCTATAGTGATTTTACCATAGGGAGCATCTAAGTGGAATAACTCAGAAAATTACCTTTTCAAAGGTAACTGACCTTAAATTTGTTTATTCTTCATTCTACAAAACCTAATAAAAGTTCTGAATAAAAAATTTCTTAGAAAATGACAAGTATTTTCTCTGAATAATTAACTGCATATTTGAAAAATGCATCTTCAACTAACTTACATGTAACTACATGCAGTGTGTGCTATTTCATAGCCAGAGCATAAACCTTTCATTTTATATCAATTTTCTATTAGAGCTTAAAAAGCATACTAGAAATGCTAACATTTAGTTACTCTAAATAACTGAAAAATTTGTGAACTTCAGTAGCAATACAGTATTACTACACTCATTTCTATAGCCATACACGACTATTTTTACACAAAAAATTATAAAAATACATTACAAAAAGTCTTAAACTTTTAACAAGAGCTAGTGCTATATTTCAAGATATCATTTAATGGTTTGAAATTTGCTAGGTAAATTTTAATTTATACAATAACCATCTAAATATTGTACAGCAGTTATCAAAATTGATGATCTCAAGAAATTGTTACTTTCTTCATTACAATTAAATTACTGTGTGTTCTTAAGAGAACCACGTACAAATAATGTAATATGAAGATGCATAAATTCTATTGTAAATTTTCATATGATTTTAGGATTAATTGAAGTACAGTATAAATAAAGGGTTCTCTAGTGATTAATTTATGATGCACATAAGTGTTTACCTTATACAACACAATTTTATCTATGCATTTGTCTCTTTCAACTTTACATTCTGCATATATTTCATATCTTGTCACGTTTCATCATCTCAATTCTTTTATTATTCACATAATCTCTTTATATGCTTAACCCTTATGTCCCATAACAGACAAAGTATGAAAACAGCTTTTTCAACCTAATATGGTGTCACATAAAAGAAAACAAACTCCCAGGGAACAAGAGTAAAATATGAGAACATTTTATATACAGTATTCCCAATTATCCTTTACTTATAAAAGAATTTTAATAAGTAGTAAAGCGTGACATGAAATCTCTGAAATCTGAAAGCGGTCTAAATTTGTTATGCCACTAGCATACCTTTGTGCCATTGTTTACACTGAGTATGATATGTAGTGTTAAAATAATTTTTTTCCATATTACATCTTAGTTTTCTTAATATCTTATTAATAATGTATTCTTATTTCATTATTTGACTATATTACTAATTATTAATCATTATTTGACTATATTACTAATTATTAATCATTATTTGACTATATTACTAATTATTAATCTCATCATACTGTACTGTACTGCAATAACTTACTATTCATATCACTTCCTATTTTCATAACCTCAACTTAATCTATAATCTCTAAATAATCAAATATTACAGTACTCGTATAATAATTTTCTAATAATCTCATATTACAGTACTGTACACTCTTATAATAATGCCCCACTGGGAATCCTTGTGATGGAACTGCTTAATTCCTGGTTACTATTGATAAACTCTATTGTAAAGATATAAGAAACAGTTTTACTTCTTAAAAACTGTCACTTGTGCATAGTCAATAAGAATGTTGATTCCTTAAGTACCTTTCCCAAGGTCCGTATATACTGCAAGTTTGGTCCTTACAAGTCAGTCTAGTTTGGAGATTTTAAGTACTTTGATTTAGAGTTCTTTTATACTCTTTTTTCCTTATCATTTATTATCATAAATACCCCATTTTCAACTTTCACTGGGTAAGGTGCCATGAATTTAAAGATAGGAAAGCAGCATAGGAAAAAAAAAAAGATTTAAAGATGTTAACAAAATAACAGCCAACTATTTACCACATACAGTAATGCTGTATACACTACACAGCATCACAGAGAACTGGCACTGCTACTCTAGCAAATCATCCACTGCAGTACATTACCACTTCATAAGATTAAGAGAACAATGTTCTTTGTGAACTGTCATGAACAAAATATTCACCCTCACCCTCAAACTGCGGAAATCTAGACTTTTTCCCTACTACTTCTGTACTCTTTTACATTCATTCCTCATTTGCTCACACTCAACATCTGCCCATCCTCTTCACTTTCACCTCCTGCACCCTTAAATTTTCTTGAATACACTGTCTACTAGTCAATAATCACGAAATCCATATACATAACCAAATTATATCAGTTCTCTTTTCAATCTCACGAGTTACTGATTTTTGAACTACTGTACATATATTTCTAGAATACAAAAATTCTGAATTAATCCATTCTCTCAATACCACACTTTCTTGATTTTTCATGCCACACATATTTAACCTTAGTTCATTATTAAGCCTAGCTCATTGATTTACAACCAGGTTTCCAATTACAGCTCAGTGAACAAGGGATAACTAGAATAGAGAAACTTCAACAATTGTTCCAGCCTATCTAGGATTTGTACTTGGTACAAGTCTTTCAGGGTGAGTGTGCTAGCCGGTGTATGACACGAGCTCCAAATTATAATCCCTCTGAAATGTTATTTATTTAGCATCTTCCCTGGAACACACATTTCAGTTAATTTTACCTTTGAAAAAAATTTGATATTTATGAAGACCAGTGGAGTTTCAGCTTATTCATACACAATTTTAAGCTCCTTTTCTTCCTTATTGTACCATATCTATAAACTTTTGTTATTTTATCTTACTGCTAGATAATTACTTCCTAAGTAATATTTATAATTACTTAGGAAGTAATTACTTAGCTAATGAATATGAAGGTAATCCTTCCATATTCATTAGCTAAGTATCCTTTCCTATGATGTTGTGCTTTCTCCTTAGAATTCCCTATTTAATTTGTGTCTAAACAATTCAAGATAAAATTAAGTGTCTAATGAAAATAACAACAATAATACTAGTAATAAGTTACATATTGGAAGATCACACAAGACTGCTTATTACTTGACAGTGAAAGAAAATCCAATGAGTCAATTGTGTATAACTAGTTATTTATCATTTACAGCAATCATTGGCCAACAAATATAGATATTATTCAGTCAATCAGTGTACTGAATATTCCTTTTTGTACAAATGAGTAGATAATAAAATAATTATTAAACATAAGTTAATCATTATATGAGATTATGCTTTTCTTAATATGAAGCAAAGGTTTATAAGTGATGCACTAAATAAAAAAATTATGAAAAATGTATTGGATCTTTCTTATGCTAGCTTATTCTATTTCAACTTTGTCATTTCCCTCACCCTTTTCTTATACTTTGGAGGATTTACCCGATTCTTTAAGTCTCCTGTGTCTCACCCTGTGCCAGGTAATGTTAGTCAATTGATATAAGTGAAAACTTCACAAATGCTGTACACTAGAAAAGGACCTAAAAAATCATTCCACCCTGGAAGATCAGTGTCAAATGATGAATGGTACTTAGTGGTCCTCTACTTGTTCATAACACTGACAATGTGAAATTTGGTGTTGCAGAGATTGCATATATTAGTAAGAGATATAAATTGCATATGTCAGTAAAAGATGCAGATCTTAAAGTTTAGCTACAAAAGACTGGATGAAACTAAGAATTTTTGTATATATTTCATAATTATTCAAAAATTATACTTAGACAAACTGAAAATAGAATTAACTTATATAAAACAATTCTCTCCCCTAAAATAGATAACAATTATTAAAACATGAATAATCCTATGCATCTTAATCAACAGCATTAACATTTTTAAATAATTCATAAAATGTTCCAGTATATAACAAAGAGTTATTGAAGACAAAATTAAAATAATAAAAATGTAAGCAATATATTTTTAACTGGAGTAAGGGAGGGACTAGATGTGGAATGAAAACAATGGAATGTGATGAATGAATATGCCCAAGGAGTATATGGAATGAAGGAAAAACTGTAAAAATAAATGATTGAGATTTGGTTTTGGCTTGGGCATGTAGAAAGAATTAATGATGATGGTGACAAAGTCCATAAATAATGAGGACAAATGGGAGAAGAACAGGGATGCTGAGCTAAAAATGATGATAATATGAAAGTGCTCAAGCAGTGTCAAAATGAAAACATCTGTAAGGTTGTAGTTGGCTATGAATGTCTAGAGAAGAGACTGCATAACAATTTTAGATTAAAAATAATAATCACCTATATTTCTAGTTTTTTGGTATTAAATATGGCCACAACATTGGCTGTTGAACCTTGGTAATTCAGGAACCGAAATTGTTTTTCTCACACACAGATTTTTTTCTCACAAACACAGAACAAAAACGGTTTAAAGCTTTCCATGATATGGTTTTTTCAAGAAGACCAGTAGCAACTATCTAAACAGAATGCTGCATAATCCTGTACCCAGACGTGACAGATGAATTGTAAAAAGTTTACTGTACTCTCTTCCACAATGATATGGCAATGATTGTCAGAAGCAGCCTAATGGGGCCATTAAGCAGGATGCTGTCCAGTACTAACCAGGCAAAGATACTTGGCAGCTGAAATCCAATTACGACCATCATGCAGCCTGTTAACCAACGCCCACAACGATGTCTGGCTGAGTCAAAGCTGCAATCAAAGAGAAATATCTAAGGAAACTAAATTAATGACTTGGAAAAATTATTAAATTTCAAGAATGCATAAAACATTACGATTCATATTAATAGAATCAGTAAAAAAAAAAACAGCATTGAATGTAATGAAACGCCATTTTCTGGGTGAGCCCCTGGAGGCTCCCTAGAGCAATCAGGCCAATATGCGATACATTAGACAAGGGCATGAGTCAATGGAGTTCAGCTGACCGGGTACCACGAGCCAGAACCTGGCACTCTCAGAGAGGCACGGGAAGCAATGGTCCCCGGAAAATCCGCATGTGGTTTGGGGTTTTCTTTGTCTGCCAATAACCGGGGAGGGGGGGAGGGGGATGGAGGGGGAAACGTAAGTGGTAAAAAAATTTTTTAACTAAATTTTAAAAATTGACTAACCTTAGCAATTTTTTAATGAAGATGACAATAAAGATTGGCATTTGTAGTGTGATCCACTGAAACAGAAGAGACAAAATTAGCAATAAGTATACAATGAGCTCCTTAAAGGAATACACAATGAGTATACAGGTCATTTAAAATATCTCAAAGAAATCTTGAAGAGCCAGTAATAATTCTCCTTTGGGAGAGAATAACCAAGCATAAATAAGAGGTAGAAAAACTCACTAGGAAGAATGCATCAGGATACGTCAGCTCTCCTGGTAACATTGAGGAGTCGATGAAGATTCCCCACATGAATACTGCACCAAAATGGTCTTTAGCCAGATGTCCAATATACCATGGACCTAAAGTAACCAGAGTTATGATATCACATCAGTTTATATATCCAACACAATCTCCTCTTACTATGTATAGAAATAAATACAGTACTATAATTATTAGGCACTAGATGTTTGTATGGCCCACAATTATGTTAATAACACTTTCGCACAATAATGTCGCAGTATGGCGTCAAAAATTTAGTAGACGAATGTGCGGGAATGACGCAGTATGGCGTCAAATATTAAAAAATTTGGCCTGCTTTCGGACTGGCTGTGGGTGGGGCATGCCGCAGTTTTGGATATTATATGCATATACAGTACTCTTGTAGGGAATTTTATTGTAAACACATTGATACCAAAATGAAAGACCTAGGACGAAAATTGAGGTGTTAAAGTTGAAAAGAGTATCCACATTTTATTGCTCTTGATGAGCGCTCACAGGTAACCTACTGTCACTTTCTCTGTTTGCTGCGGGTGGTATGCTGCGCTTTTAGACTTTATATGTATATACAGTGGAACCTCGAATAACGAATTTAATCCATTCCGGCACTGAGCTCGTTATGTGAAACGCTCGTCTTTCAACACGAATTTCCCCATTTAAAATAATGGAAATCAAATTAATCTGTTCTACCACCGAAAAACATCAATATGATATTCAATGTTTTAAATAATAGAGCAGCCTACCTTACATGCATTGAACAAACCTTTATGACATTTTTCTTTCTTCAAATTTGTTCAATTTTTGTTTTACATTTTTTTTATAGAAAAAGGTTTGTTCAGTGTTTGCTAGGTAGGCTGCTCCATATTTCTTTAAAACACAAAAATAGAAAAGCAGAACAAATGTCAAAAAGGTTTGTTCTGTGTTTACCTGACAAACACTGAACGAACCTTTTTGATATGTGTTCTTTTTTTTAAGTTTCATTTCTTTTTTCTACAAAAAAGTCAATGCTTTGCAACATCATAGCAGTCACCCCTTTACATCCCCAGCATCATTAGCATCTTTAAACAAGAAAAAAATAATTTATTTGCATCGTTGGAGGCGTCTGAGAATGTGCGAGAAGCAGCACAACCACACCATGTGGTGTTGTCGATATCCAAACGAGCGCTCGCCAAACGAGACTAATTGTCGGCGATCAGGGCGCTCGTTACCCAAATTGCTCACCAACTGAAGCGCTCATCACTCAAAGTTCTACTGTACTCCTGTAGGGAATCCTATTACGAACACATTGATATCAAATTGAAAAACCTAGGATGAGAATTGAGATGACAGAATTGATAAGAGTATGCACTTTTCAGTATTACCGCGCACGATCCCGTGGAATGCCAAGCGCACCTTGGGGTGGTCACGCGCTTGCTCGCCCAATAATCTATGAGTGATTCACTCACGTTCTGGTCAGGCACCACATGTCTCACTGACACTCCCCTTAGCAGGGCTGGGGTATGAAATAAGTACAATGACAGTGATGGATGAGGTATATATAAGCATATAGCAATATCCTCTAGCATGTACCACCACAAAAATTTGACATAATGTGGTGACATTTGACTAAATGTTTTACAAAATGTGTGTGTTTTCACTGTGAAAACACACATTTTGTAAAACATTTAGGGTAGAGACAATGATGACTTACCTATGGAAGGGTAGAGAAGAAATGTTAACAGCAAAACAAATACAGTGTGGTTGTTGCCTAGACTTGAAGAAGCCCCAACCATTCGCTTTGGTATGACAGTATCACATCTCACTGGTTCAAATGGAAGAACATACAATATAATCATAATAATTTCATCATTACCAATATTTCAAATGAGCATTAATAATGTAAGTTTCCATTAAAAAGCAAAATCTCTCTACAATGAAATACAGTACATAACATAGTATAAATCAAGCATTGAATGTAATGAAATGCCCTTTTCTGGCGGGCCACTCATTAGCTTCCTGAGCTAAAGTAATGGAGCTGCTAAGCCTTAGGAAATCACACCAGACCTCTGAGATTCACTCAAGCCTACCACACCATGGTGAGGGAAGCTTGGGGTTCAGTGATCAAATCCGAAACTGAGAAAAAACCCACTAGAAAGTAAACACGAGTCAAAACAAGCAACTGCTTGAAGGAAATTTGTAACCCTGAGGAAAACATGGCAAACAATTTTGTACAATACTCCCAGACCTGATATATGAAAATGAAACCTGGATATAGAAAATAGCCAAGTGATCAAGAGTACAGACAGTTTAAAAATGTTTTGTGAGATAAGCAACTGTTTTAAGGATATAGGATGGGTATAGTAATTAAAAAACATGTAGGAAGTGTTGTATGAAATTGTTGATGGAGAGTGAAATGTAGAGTGATGGAGTGAGTGTAGTACAATACACTTAAGTGGCATGCACTTATTAATAGAGTAGGATGCCTGAGACTTGTTTAACAAGAAAGGTGGACAAGGATGGGATAAAGTGATCTATAGTAGAAACAAATAATATGAGTGTCTTTGAAAGATAGAATAGAACAATACATGAAATACAATGTGGGGAAGAGGTTCGATAGCTTTAAAGAGTAAAACATTTGTTTGGTGATAGTGCCTCTTAGAGAAACTTCTACTGTAGCTTAGTAGCAGTAAGAGGTTGGAACTGTAGATAAAAGTATACACTGGTGAGAGAGTACATTCTAGAAATTTTGAGGGTAGGAAGAGGAGAGTAAGGCAGAGATGATGATGAGCAGACATGGAAAATGAGTGTGAAGAAACAGTGCTGCTGTGGATGACTAACTTACTAGACTCACTCCATAATAGAATGCCAAAGTACTGATTAAAATGTTGCCAAAGTGAGGAGAGGGATTTATTTCAGACAGCCTGAAATGATTAAGCTCTATTACCTTGGTACTTGCCGAGGAGAAGGAGGAGACAACACGTGCCAACACCAGTCACGTAGATCACTAAAAACTATGGGAAAGGATCAAGTGCATTACACAAGACATCACTCAATTTCTTCGTAATATACATTAACCTGAAAGTATATCTTAAGAGACAATTAGTCTTACTATAACAATATACAGCAAAGAGTTAATTACCTAGAAATTTGAATCCAGCACATGCTTTAGAATATTAGTATATCACACTAAAATGTAATTTCTTTTTATGTTTTATAGTGTTCACATTAAGCTACAGCACTATGATAAATCTTAACACCCCAGTAATGTAAAAATTAATATACTCCAATTTATAGTTATCCACTGGGCCTTACTAGAATCACAATCAGGCAAGAAAACATATGGCACTGATACCACAAGGTTAAAGGTGACCCCCTGAGGGAGCATTTAAGGTTGTTGGAAGACAACTGGCAAAAGATTAATGCAACTAGAATAATATTCAAATGGGTCTGTTGTCAAGTCCAAGCTAACAAGAACTCAAGTGCTGTCATGCATATGTTCACCAAAGAGATGCTCCAACTATATCTACAGTTAAGTTAAATGACTGCTTCATCTCATTACTGCTAAGTGGCAGCACCACAAATGCAAGACTCAGCCACCCCACAAACCCCCCACATGCATTCAGACTTACAGATGATCAAGCAGGCAGGAAAGGACAACTTAGTGCGAGGCAATATAGAAGGGCATGGGAGTGGCAGAATAACTTACTCAAATAGAAGGAAAAAGAGATAAATAGGAATGGAGGCAGGTCTTACCTACCTATCTGTTGATGATTCAGAGGAGCAACATCCCTGCAGCTCAGTCTCTGACCAGGCATCCTGGTTGTTGGTCTGATCAACCAAGCTGTTCAATGCGGCTGATCACAGCCTGACGTACAAGTCACAGCTTGGTTGATAGGTATTCTTTGAAGGTGCCTGCTGAGTTCTCGTTTGAACAATGCAAGAGATTGGGCAGTTATGCCCAATATGAGTAGGAGAAGAGTGTTGAAATGTTTTGGGCCTTTGATGTTGATTGAGTTCTCTCTCAGCGTGCCTATTGCAACCCTGCTTTTCAGTGGGGCTATTTCATACATCCTGTCATACCTTCAGGTCTCATGTGGTGGTATTTCTGTGTGCAGATTTGTAACCAGTCCTTCTAATATTTTCCAAGTGTAAATTATTATGTAGCTCTACCGCCTGCACTCTTGGGAATGCATATTTTAAGTGGTCCCAATAATTTAGATATTTGATTGAGTAAATGCTATTACTGTAAATTTAGAAGTTTTATTGAGTGGATTCTGTAAAAGATCTTTGCATGCTCTCCATGTCAGCAATTTCTCCAGTTTTGAATGTGGTTGTTTGTGTGCAACAATATTCCACTCTAGAGCGCACAAATGTCTTGAAAAGTATCATCATTGGCATGACATCTTTTTTTTTTTTTTTTTGGAAGGCTCTTGTTATCCAACCTGTCATTTTTCTTGCAGTTTGACAGCAACTTTGTTGTGTTCTGTACAAGTAAGGTCTTCTGGCATGATTACTCCAAAATCTTTTACATTGGTTTTTCTTCCACTAATGTAGTTTGACTGTGTTTTAAAAGTGGTTTCTGCTTTGATGGTTTTGTTTGGAAACTTATAATAGGATAATTGGAACTTATCTTCAAACATTATGTTATTTTCATGTTGAAGTGATGAAGCCCCTCTCCACAGGCAGCCACCCCCCCCCCCTGCCATATGATAGTTACATTCAAACTGTGTTGCCTCATGCACTTATTCACCATGTCTGCACATCTCTTGTCCACCCTCTATTCCTCCTACCCTTTAAATTTGTTTGAAAACATACAATCCACCAGTCTACTATCATCATTCATTCATTTACCATGACCAAACCATCTTACAATCTCGAGACAATCTTTAAATTCACTGACCATTGTATTCTAATTTTTCCATTATATTTTCATCCCCTACTGTATTGTAACATACCACATTCTTCTCTTACTGCTCATTTCTACATGTTTAATTCTTGATTTTTCCCATTCCTGCCACACCAGCATCTTGTATACATATATAACAGTAGATGCAACTGCTTCTTCAGTCTTCAGTCTGTTTTTTTTAAAAGGTCTTACATTGAACTACCTCACATATACACTAAATAGCCTAATAAGGCTTTTTATAAGGAATATAAAGCCATTGTAAAGCCTTTTATTCCTTATAAAGGCTTTATAAGGAATGTCAAATATTATTTAGTGACCGACTCAATATTCATTAATAAAATCCAAGGGTATTTCTGGATTTGTCTCTGATATGTTTGAGATATAGCAAAATAAACATGGATGTCATCTGGTGGTCAACTCAAGAACCCACACATTTTGAAGCAGGTGATATTTTGATGGGATCATTTAGTGCCTAAATCTGGATAACTGATAAATTTGGCTAATAATTGGATACCATGTTCTTTACTGTATTACCATGTTCTTTACTGTATTACAGTAATCTATAAGTAGTAAAGCATAATTCCAAATACTGCAGTGAATTACAAAAGTTTTGAAACATTACCACATCATGAAGCTTGATGGAGAGGATAAGTGAGCCAAAGTAAGAAGGCTGAGGTCGCAGGAACCCAGCTCCTTCCATCCCAATCCGTAAAAGAGTTTTGCTACCAGAAGAATTTCCAACCAACACCTGCAACAATTAATTTAATTTCAATAATTATTTTATTACTGTATGGGTTACTGTAATTAGAGAAATGATAAAAACATTGCACTAAAACATTAACATTTTCCAGCTCACATTTACATAGCCCTCATGAAATATTAAACTCTTGATCATCTTGTTAAAGGTTTTACGGAATAAATCAGCCTGATTTTATAGACACTGAAACTGGGGAAGGGCATCTAAATATTGAATGATGGAGAGAAACATTAAGCTGACAGTCAGATTAGGGAGGCAAAGGTGTATTGAGATCATGGATATCAAAGATTAAAAAGAGTCAAGAGTTATTCCTGAATAACTGTTTTAATATATAGTGCCATTAAAAAGCATAGATTGTTAGCTACATTTTGAGCTTTATTTGAAAGACACTGATCAATTCTAAGTATTTAAACAGATATTTTTTATGTGGCATGCTGATGTTTATAAAATAATCAGATTACTAATTATATATAAGCCACTGGAGAGTATATATATAGTACACACAATACACAAATCATCAGACTTTACAAACGGTAATGTCGACTTTCTCAAAAAAATATTTTTAAATTATATATTCTCTTGGTAATTTTTGTTTAATATTAACCCTTTAAATGTAAGTGTTAATCAAGGAAGTTTTTGCCATTTTTTATTCCAAATGCATCAGTCACTGAGGGACATTTTAGAGTACCACGTAAGATTTAAAAGTCCCATGAGTACATGTGGCTCACATCTGTTTCCTGGGTCCTAGTGTGGCACCCCAGAGAGTCAGCCGGAAGGCACAGCCTCTTACCATAAAAGGGCAAGGACGGACTCAGAAGAAATGGCTGTCATTTTTTTGTATAGAAAAGATATCAGTCAACCTGTAGACTACCAAGTAGCAGACAAGGGTAAACAGATATGAACATACCTGTAGGTTTTTAACAAAATCATCTTCCTTTGCATGAGGTTCCCATGAATCTGTCTGCACATCAACAGTGGCAGTGTATAGTGGGCCATATTTATGCTTGCAAGCAATCCAGTGTCCAAGATTATCATCAACCCTCACTGACACTGCAGAAATCTCCTCGTTGGTAAACACAAGTAGTCTATAATGGAAAAGGAACACTGAATAATGTGGTGATTCATTGCTAAGCAAGGCTTGCTATTGGCAGTCACATAAAGTTAAGGGGATGTGTGGGATAATGGGAAAAGAAGGAGGGTTCTGCCAGGAGTGATTTTATGAGCAGATCTAGTGTAACATTGTGAGTAGAATGTATAATTCCTTCAGGTACTCCACAGTATCTAATATGACTGCAGAAACTCTTTAAAAGAATCCTATGGCACTAGTGCTATGTGTCATTCTGTTATATTGTACATGATCCTTTCCATAACACACAGTGGATCACGTACCTCAGAGAACGGCAAATGAGCAACTTGAGATAATTAGAATTATAACCCACCTGACAATGTATCTAATAGAGGCCTGTCCTTTTGGGTAGCGTCCAACACTTGATACAATCACCACTGGCCAAGAAGGATGGGTGATATCTAACCATGTTACTTGTCCATTATCAACAGTCATTATGCGATACCTGAAAATACTATTTCTATTGGCAAGTTCTAAAGATGCATACAGTATTGTCAATCATTGCAACTTATTTTAAAGTTAAATTTAAAAAACCAACCATCGTTTATATTGTCAATTATCAAATAAAACCACTGCCCTTTAGAATGTACTATACAGAATTTTCCAGATTTTTTACCATTCCACTATTCACAGTTTTATGAACAATGTAATAAAAGCTCATTTTATTGTTCATGTAATACAAGTGCATTCACTGTGGGCCTCCAAGCAAGGGTGGGCCTCTCAGCTCCCTCTTTGTACACAGTAATGAATACATGTAACTGATGTAATATGGGCCTATGACATGTATAGTACAGGCCTGGTCAGAGACAGGGCTGCAGGGACCTTGATCCTTAAAATCATTAACAGATACAGCAACAGACACATATTCATTGTGATAGAATAATGCAAACCAGGGGTTCCCAATTAGAAGTAAATTGCCCCTTGTGAATATTTTTTTTGGGGGGAGGGGGGTAATGACAGTCCATTTGATATGTGCATATGATATATGCATATTATACACCACCAGTCATGTGCATCCACTCCAGATTCAGTACTTATGTGCAAGAATACATATTAAATGCAAAAATGATGTAATGTGTAGTTACCTATGATTGTGGAACCAGTCAGCTAATTCCACTTCCATAAGACCATTAGGATGCCTTGTCCACATGGGGTCAATAAACCCAAAGCCTGTGTGAAGATGTCCGCACAATAAGCTGATCCCATGGCCAGCAACTTTCGCAAATCCTTTGATGACACAATGGTGCTAGTTGGGTAGTGGCCATAGAACAGGACAATGTTACCCTTTGTACGTGCCTCTGGTTAGAACAAAAGTACAGTATTACATTAATAAAACAGCATGCAATGTACAGATCATTATAATATATATTGACTACAGTATATTAGACCAGTTATTTAACAAGGGGCTCAAAATCTTCTAATAGACCAAGTGGCCTACACCATCCGATGTGTCACCCACTTCAATATAGTGTATTCAAAGCACCACTTGCATAAATAGCACAACAATGAAAAGTTAAAATTCTGGTAGTCTAATCAAAGCTTGACAATGAACATCTTCAATCTGTGAGTACATGCACAAATTGGGAATAGTCCATGCAGTTCCCACAGTGACCAAAACTGCCTTGAAAAATTTCTGTGCTACAGGCTACCATGGAAAATCTTAACTGTCGAT